>CM064487.1:82644158-82714158 GCA_032716605.1 Paralithodes platypus
GGGTCTGCGTCAAGGGCACCGGGGGGCGAGGGGGGCGTTAGGTCTTGTAGGGAAGTGCCTTTTGGCAGAAGGAAGGATCTGAAGGTCCAGAGTTTGGTTGTTGATGTTGGGATGTAAGGCTTGGATATATAATGCTTCGAGTATAGGTAATCTCCTTGGGTCACTTTCTTTATCGAGTATGGTGGTGTGTTTCTCTAACTCGTTGCGTGTGAGGTTAGGGGTGAGATAGTGGTCTTTGATGGCTCCAGCCTGAAGGTGAAGAGTTAACCGACGTGAGAGACGAGTCTGCGTCATACCAATATAGGAATGAGGTCCACAGTCCTCATAATTACAGGTATGTTGGTAAATGACGTGATCGTCGGTCATCGGGCTCTTTCTTTTTTTATTTTTTTATGAGACTATGAACGGAGGAAGGAAAAACACAGATAAAACAAAAAGGTCCATGTGCCTAAAGGCATCCTCCATTCATAAAATGTTTGTAACAACTTAATTTAAACATTTGTAGATTGTACGTTTGTGGAAAGCAATTCGAGGGAAGTGAATTCCAAAGAGTAGTAGCTCTGGGGATAAATGAATTCTGATAAGCAGAAGTTCTGCATTGTGGAGGAGAAAGTGTACATTCATGGGCGCTCTCAGCTGCCCTAGTTCGACGGGGAAAGATGTGAGAGGCTCCAATTGAAGCAAGTTCCTCGGAACAATTGCTGTGAAAATATCTGTAGAATAATGCAAGGGATGCAACGTTTCTTCGTATGGATAATGTAGGAAGGTCCTGTGTGATTGCAGGGTTATTGATTAATCTAATAGCTTTATTTTGAATTTTGTCCAACTGCCTCAATGCAACCACTCCACTTCCACCCCACAGAGGTGAACAGTAATCCATCTGAGAACGCACATGACTTTTATATATTACGGCCAACCGCTCGTCAGTGAAGAATTCCCGAACTCTGTACAGGAGTCCCAGTTTTTTAGAGGCATTCTTAGAAATGCTTCTAACATAATGTGTCCAGCTCAAGTTAGTAGTTAATGTTACACTTGTTAATCTTGGTGGAAGCTGGTTTGTTGCGGAGAACGAGGTTGGAGGTCTTGGGGGATTTGTAATAAATTATTAATTTGATTTTGTTTTCTTGGTTGGTTGGGTGGACATGTTTGGAGATTATTTCTTTTAAGACGGCCTCGTCATTTTTGTGTTCAGAGGACATAAAATTGCGGTAGAAGATCTTAATTTCATTGGGGGGGTCAATGTTGGGAGGGCTTTGGGTGTACCATTTTTCAAGATGGTGGTTGATGGTGCTGGAGATGTCGGAGTTGGAGTATCCGTTTTTTATTAAAACTTGGGATAGTCTTTCTAGTTCCTGGTGGGTGTCAGCCCAGGTAGAGCAGTGCGTGAGGGCTCTCTTTACATAGGCGGAGATGGAGGATAGAAGATAACGGCGGGGGCATTCACTATCGCCGTTGAGGCATTGTCCTGTGTTAGTGGGTTTAATGTAGACGGTGGTTTTGAACTCATGGTCGTTCAGAGCTACGAGGATGTCGAGGAAGGGGAGTTGTCCATTGTTTGATTTTTCAAAGGTGAAGTTAAGTCCGGAGGAGGTCATGAAGCGACGCTGGAGTTCCTGTAGTTCGTGGAGTTCCTGTAGTCCTGTAGTTCGTGGTGAAGGACGAAATAATTGAAAAACGAGAGCTCGCCAACAACCTTCGTAAAGAACGAGATGCTCTTCTACGGATATGGGAAGACGAAACCCCCCCAGACCACCTCAAAGCCGAAATCAACACAGCCCTCGAACAACTCCTTGAACAACACAGAAGACAAGCCGAAAACACAACCATAAAAAAGCTTGCCCGTCTTTATGGCGGAAACATAAAACTTCCCAAACCAACTAAAGGATAAATAAACCTGACTAACACCATTCTGACCCTGGACCAAGAAGACCTCCTCAACAAAGCCCTCAACTGCCACTACAGCTCCAAACCTGGCCCCCACCGGAAATGCCTAGAAACGGAAATCCTCCTGGACGACATCCTACGACTCAAGAAGGATGGCAAGGTCACCACTACTCCCGCCCTACAACCTACTCTCCTCGCTGAAGCCGCCAAAATCAGAGGAACTCACCATAGCAAAATCCTCAACAAACAACACTTCCAAGCTGCCAAACAATTAAGAGACAACCCCAACATCATCATCCGTCGTGCGGATAAAGCTTCCTGCCTCGTGATTCATGACAAGGAGGAATATCTTAGAAAAATGGATGTCATCTTAAGTGACAACACCAAATTTAAAAAGATCACCCGCAACCCAACCGACGAAGTCAAACGTACTGCCAACACCACCATCACCGCCATCAATGCCAAACAAGGAGGGGTCCACCTTAAAAAACTCGTCGGAGAGTACACCCCTGGTTATGCGTACGGAACCATCAAAACACATAAACCTGGGAACCCCCTCTGCCCCATCATCTCCCAGATCCCCACTGCCACCTACCGCAGCCAATACAACCTTAACTCAGCCCACGATTTCTTGGACATTTTACGAGACGCCCCCCGGAACAACAACCACACAATCGCCTCTCTCGACGTAGAAAGCCTGTTCACCAACGTGCCAGTGGATAGGACCATTGACATGATTCTACGTCGAATTTACAATTGCCCTGATACACCAACACTGGACATCCCGGAGAAGGCCCTGAAAACACTACTGGAGCTATGTACCAAGGAGGCCCCCTTCCTTTGCCCCCGGGGCAACATGTACAAGCAGATAGACGGTGTGGCGATTGGCAGCCCCCTAGGAGTTCGTTTTGCGAACTTTTTTATGGGTATCATCGAGGAAGAGCTCCTAGCTGCCCAACGACCCGCCGTCTACTGTAGATACGTGGATGACATCTTCGTGCTAATCAAGGACCTCCACGAACTACAGGAACTCCAGCGTCAGCGTCGCTTCATGACCACCTCCGGACTTAACTTCACCTTTGAAAAATCAAACAATGGACAACTCCCCTTCCTCGACATCCTCGTAGCTCTGAACGACCATGGGTTCAAAACCACCGTCTACATTAAACCCACTAACAGGACAATGCCTCAACGGCGATAGTGAATGCCCCCGCCGTTATCTTCTATCCTCCATCTCCGCCTATGTAAGGAGAGCCCTCACGCACTGCTCTACTTGGGCCGATACCCACCAGGAACTAGAAAGACTATCCCTAGTTTTAGTAAATAACGGATACTCCAACTCCGACATCTCCAGCACCATCAACCACCATCTTGAAAAATGGTACACCCAAAGCCCTCCCAACATTGACCCCCCCAATGAAATTAAGATCTTCTACCGCAATTTTATGTCTTCTGAACACAAAAGTGACGAGGCCGTCTTAAAAGAAATAATCTCCAAACATGTCCACCCAACCAACCCGGAAAACAAAATAAAATTAAAATAATTTATTACAAATCCCCTAAGACCTCCAACCTCGTTCTCCGCAACAAACCAGCTTCCACCAAGATAAAGAGCCCGATGACCGACGATCACGTCATTTACCAACATACCTGTAATTATGAGGACTGTGGACCTCATTCCTATATTGGTATGACGCAGACTCGTCTCTCACGTCGGTTAACTCTTCACCTTCAGGCTGGAGCAATCAAAGACCACTATCTCACCCCTAAACACCCCCACCTCACACGCAACGAGTTAGAGAAACACACCACCATACTCGATAAAGAAAGTGACCCAAGGAGATTACCTATACTCGAAGCATTATATATCCAAGCCTTACATCCCAACATCAACAACCAAACTCTGGACCTTCAGATCCTTCCTTCTGCCAAAAGGCACTTCCCTACAGGACCTAACGCCCCCCCTCGCCCCGCGGTGCCCTTGACGCAGCCACCCGCGCTACCTCCTTCAGCTTCGTCTTCTGCCGGCGCCACACGGACTACGCAACTTAGGCCACGCCCCTCGACACGCAGCCAATCAGCTTCGACCCCGCCAACCGACCACCTCCATCCCGCATCCAGTGCGCATGCGTGAAGCGGTTCTTTCTTTCTCTCTCCTAGAATACCCCTCCACCAATAGCAGACTTTTGCCCCCTGATTTTCGCCTCCTCTGATCCTCCACCCTCTATATATACCCTTCCTGTTTACCTTGTATATCATTCTATCCTTACTTGATAATGCTGGTTGTCCAGTGAAACGCGTCGTATATCCTGTATCATCATGTACATTAATGTAACCCTGTACCACCATGAAATTTGCTCATCTCATTCATCTACTTCCTGCCACCCAGCGAAAACTCATCAGAGACCTGGAAACTTTGAATAATAAAATTTCCAACGCAGAAATTGCCATTTCTTTCAACCTCGTATGTATTAAAGAAAATATTTATATATATATATATAGTATATATATATATATATATATATATATATATATATATATAGAGAGAGAGAGAGAGAGAGAGAGAGAGAGAGAGAGAGAGAGAGAGAGAGAGAGAGAGAGAGATGTAATGTAAAGTAGTGTTTGATGTACTGAAGCAAAGTGTACGTGCCCTGGAGTACTTCAGTCAGTGTCAATAATTTAAAGCTGAAATATAGTTGCGAGTTAGTTTTGCATGCGTATGTGTATGCGTGGGCGGATGCGTGCGTGCGCTCGCGTGTGTGTGTTTTGTGTGTGGGTGGGTAGTGTGTGTGTATGTATGGACGAGTGTGGGTGGGTGCGTGAGTGTGTGGGTCGATGGATATGCATAGGTGTGTGTTTATGGGTGGGTGAGTGCGTGAAAGTGTGGGTAGTGTGTGTGTATGTATGGGTGAGTGTGGGTGGGTGCGTGAGTGTGTGAGTCGATGGATATGCATACAGTAGGTGTGTGTTTATGGGTGGGTGAGTGCGTGAAAGTGTGGGTAGTGTGTGTGTATGTGTGGGTGGGTGTGTGAGTGTGTGGGTCGATGGATATGCATACAGTAGGTGTGTGTTTATGGGTGGGTGAGTGCGTGAAAGTGTGAGTAGTGTGTGTGTATGTATGGGTGAGTGTGGGTGGGTGCGTGAGTGTGTGGGTCGATGGATATGCATAGGTGTGTGTTTATGGGCGGGTGAGTGCGTGAGAGTGTGGGTAGTGTGTGTGTATGTATGGGTGAGTGTGGGTGGGTGCGTGAGTGTGTAGGTCGATGGATATGCATAGGTGTGTGTTTAGGGGTGGGTGAGAGTGTGGGTAGTGTGTGTGTATGTATGGGTGGATGAGTGGGTGGATGTATATATGTGTGTATTTGTGAGTGGTTGGGTGAGTGTGTGGGTGTATGTATGTGTTTATGTATGAGTGGGTGGATGAGTGTGTGTGTCTTGGGTGAGCATAGTTAGGGTGCGTGCATGTTTCTGCGTGTGTAAAGAGAGATAGAGAGAGAGAGAGAGAGAGAGAGAGAGAGAGAGAGAGAGAGAGAGAGAGAGAGAGAGAGAGAGAAATGAGAGTGCGAGTGAATATGTAAGTTTATAATTATGTGTAAAAGAAAATAATACTAATTTTACTCTGTAATTATTAGAAAAAATATCAATATGTAACTTAATGTGAATAAGAGCTTAATTTTAGTTCTAGATTTGCTTTCATGATGCGTTACTTTTTTCTATTTGCGAGATAGCACAGAGGTAACATACAGAGACCTCACGGAACACGCCAAATGTTAACCCTATAATTTTTTTGTATCACCCCTGTTTCGTCCCATTACTTTGGCAATTTTAAGATATTTTCTGAACGAGCGATAGTGAGCTTGCAAGAGAGAGGAGAAACCGACCTTCGGCCGGAAGTAACATAAAATTAATTGCTCAGAAATGGAAACAATAATATTAACCTACAATAACAAAATAATAATACCATCATAAATATTTGTGTTGGATAGGCTTCCATCCCAACCACTTCACAAAAGAGTGTTGATGTGTTCCCTTTTCCTTTTCAATGGGGAAAGAGGTTAAGACTCAGAGGTAAAAGCATGTTAATAATGTATTTCTGCAAATTGTATGGGCCAATCCAATGCCATAAAAAAGTGTACAGGATCATATATAAATAGTAAACAATACTGTAGAGCATATTACACCACCACTTGGGCCTTTCTGCAGATTGGGGAGGGGAGGGGGGGGACAATAATGTTTGCAATGAGTCAAATGTTACTGTTTTAAATCAATAGACTAATGGTGAGTCTGCTGCCATTGTAATAGCTTATATACATGGTGCTACAGTGTGGATGTTAGAGGCAAGCCGGGAGGTTAGAAGGGGGTGGAGGTTGAGGGGTGGGGGGGAGGGCGTGGATCTTAGAGGGAAGCCGGGAGGTTAGAGGGAGGTGGAGGTTGGGAGGGAGGGCGTGGCGGCTAGAGGGAAGCCGGGAGGTTAGAGGGGGGTGGAGGGGGATGCGTTGATGTTAAAGGGAAGCCGGGAGGTTAGAGGGGGAGGGGTAGGATTGGTAAAGTGGCACAGGCAGTCAGAATGGTCACTGGGGAAGCCTCAAGTGGGGTGCACGAAGTGAATCGACGCATCTTGGACCAGCTGAAGGAGAAACACCCAGAAGCAAAACCAGCAAGTGATGAGGCCAAACTAGACAGGGAATATGTTCCTCCAGACCCGGTGATATATGAGAATATAACTGGAGACCTCATATGGAGAAAGGCGCTGAAAACACAGGGAGGAGCAGGTCCATCAGGAGTAGATGCTAAGACTTGGAGGATCTTCCTAAGTCAAAACAAGTTTGGTTCAGCCGCGGGTGACCTTTGTGAAGCAATAGCAATGCTGGCAAAGAAACTTGCATCATCACCATGCGTGAACATAGAAGCTCTGACAGCATGTCGCCTGATACCTTTAAATAAGAATCCAGGAGTTAGACCAGTAGGCGTTGGGGAAGTTCTTAGAAGGATTATAGGAAAAGCAATCATGTCCGTATTTGGAAAAGATGTACAAAGAGCAGTGGGCAACTTACAAGTATGTGCAGGACAGCAAGCCGGAGGAGAAGCAGCAATACATGCAATGGGGAAGGTGTATCATGAGGAAGATTGTGAAGCGGTACTGCTAGTGGATGCAACAAATGCCTTTAACACCATTAATAGGGAGGCAGCTATTCACAACATCAAGATCAAATGCCCGAGCATCGCAAAGTACATAGAAAATACTTATAAGGAGCCAGCTAACCTGTATATTGTTGGAAGCACAAAGAAGGAAGAAATGAAAGTTCTCAAATCAAATGAAGGAACAACGCAAGGAGATCCAGTGGCAATGGCAATGTACGCACTGGCACTATAAATTCTGCAGCAGAAAATAAAACATGAGGTAACCCGAGTGAAACAAGTGGCGTATGCAGATGACCTCACAGGTGCAGGAAAAATAGGGGATCTCAAAGAATGGTGGCGGAGAGTACAATCGGTAGGCGAAGTCATTGGGTACCATCCGAATGCTAGTAAATCTGTACTAATAGTGAAAGAAAACAAGTATGAAGAAGCGGTGCAGACTTTTGATGGGACAGGAGTGAAGATTACAAAGGAGGGTCAACGCCATTTGGGAGCAGTAATAGGCACAGAAGAATGCAAGAGAGACTATGTGCGAAAAAAGGTAGCGGAGTGGGTAAAGGAAGTGAAAACCCTAGCAGACATTGCGAAATCTGAACCACATGCTGCATATACTGCCTTCACATATGGTGTTAAGCACAGATGGACCTTTCTTATGAGAACAGTGCCTGACATTAGACAGATGCTCCAACCGCTGGAAGAAGCAATCAGAGGAACATTCATACCGGCCTTAACAGAGATGGAAGGCGTCACGCAAGAGCTAAGAGATCTATTAGCTCTTCCGCCAAGGTTCGGAGGTATGGGGATCATAAACCCAGTGGAGGTGGCACCACATGAGTATCAAAATTCCCTTAAACTTACTACGTCTCTGACAGAAAAAATACGGGAGCAAAATGAAAATGATGAGGTGGACGAAGAGGAACAACGAAATGCAAGACAGGAAATTACAAAGAGCAGAGAAGAGAGACAGAAACATAGCCTAGAACAAATTAAGACCAGATGTAGGGAAGAACTGAAAATGAGAGTTGAGATGGCACAAGACACAGGGGCTTCAAATTGGCTCACATTATTACCAATAAAGGAGAAAGGCTTCAGCTTAAATAAACAAGAATTCAATGATGCCGTAGCCTTGAGGTATGGGTGGCCAGTTTCGAACCTGCCGCTGAAATGTGCATGCGGTGAAATAAACAACCCAGACCACTGTATGACCTGTAAGAAAGGAGGATTCATCTGTATCCGGCATGATGAAGTACGAGACATCACTGCACAAATGCTGGACGAGGTGTGCCATGATGTCAGAATCGAAACCGGAACTTCTGCCTATGGACGGACAGCGCTTGGCCCACAATACTGCAAATACTTCAAATGAAGCAAGAGTGGACGTAAGTGCTCGAGGTTTTTGGACGAGGGGACAACGGGCTTTTTTCGACATCAGAATCTTCAACCCAAGAGCACAAACATATCGTGAGCGAGGACACAAGGCGGCATACTTGAGAAACGAAAGTGAGAAAAAACGCGCCTATGAAGAAAGAATTTTGAACAGGGATCAAGGAAGCTTTACTCCTCTGGTCTTCTCATCGTCGAGAGGTATGGGACCTTCAGCAAGTGTCTTCTATGCCAGATTAGCTGAACAAATATCGGAGAAAAAGTGCCAGCATAGAAGCCAAGTCATAACTTGGATGAGATGCCGGCTCTCTTTCTCTCTTCTCAGGTCTGCACTCCTATGTCTCAGGGGTACAAGGTCCTCCCCGCTACAGAGGACAAGAGTGAGAGACTTGGACTTTGAAATGGTCGTGGCGGAGGGACGAATTGGGGAACAACTAGGTTGATTGTAGGGAGGTACTGGTACAATAAGATAAACTACAATGTAACTAGAATAAGATAGATTGTACACCACTTTGTAACTGTCACCTTAATAAAAAAAAAAAAAAAAAAGGAAACATGCTTACATTACTGAAATGTTTGTGGACATGCAGTAATGCAAGTAATGGTCACTCTTCTGTAAATCTAAAATGGCTTACTTAAGAATGGGAAAGGGGTGGGACCTTCTTTTTTTTTTATATATTAAAAAAAGGGGGAGGGGGTTGGGGGGGTGGATGTTAGAGGGAAGCCGGGAGGTTAGAGGGGGTTAGGTTGGGGGGTGGGGAGCGTTGATGTTAAGAGGGAAGCTGGGAGGTTAGAGGAAGGTGGAGGTTGAGAGGGGGGGGGGGGGGGCGTTGATGTTAGAGGGAAGCCGGGAGGTTAGGGAAGGGTGTGGAGGTTAATCCTTATAGGCCAAGTGACCACATTTGATCATGAGAGGAATCTATACAATTTGGACCCCGCCCCACCAAGGGTTAAGGAGGTGATAAATGTTGATATAGGTTAAGTGCACCCATAACATATATACAGAGTGTACACATGCCTTAATCATATTGCAACATACACACATGTACTTTCAGGGCAATACTACCATTGTTTCATAATTATGAGATGATAATGTACCGTATTATGTAATAGCGGCAGCGTTGCACCAAATATATCCGGCAACATTGCACATGTTACCCTCAGATAAACTCCGGTCGGCACCTTCAGCACAGTGCCCCCCAGCTCTCTGTATCTCTTTGGCTAATATAGAACCTACAAACTTATCTCTGGACTTTTACTTTACATCCTTGTGCAAGAAAGGATTATCAAGGTTGTTGTAGCTTTACATGACAACCATACATGGCGCAGTCAGTGTATTAAAGCCAGGAGATACGAGCCAAGACCGGATTATCAGCCAGCCATCTTGCAAGACCTCACCTCTCCAACTCTGGATTTATTATTGTGCAGTGCTTTATAGTGCAGTGCTTTATAGCGCAGTGCTTTATAGTGCAGTGAAGTGCTTAAGAGTGTAGTGCAGTGCCTTTATTATATGTCTCATGTCATTTGTGCCCATTCCCGACTTGCTGTGAGGGTTATAGCTGCCGATACATAGCTAGACAAGAGCGAGGAGTAGCATACCCTCCCGCTCTAACGTCTCCAGCCACACTGAAGCTTAGGTCAGGTGAACGATCTCGGACTCGAGTCCAATTTATACATAATCGAGGCTACTAGGCCTACAAACTTGTACAAAGACTGGCAGTCTGGCAGCGAGGCGCCTAGTAGAACTAGAAACGAGTCTTGTGGAAGCTGCGGATTATAGGAGGCTCACTGGCTGGCTCATGGCTCACACTAGGCTCACACTGTCTCACAGACTCAAGCATCATTCTAACCCCATCCACCACGGCTCACTCTCAGTCTCTCACCCACTCTCTCCTACCCGCTGCCTCGCCGATTCTTATTTACGACCTGAACCCCTTTAGAGTGACCCGAGTGACCTTTCAGAACACTAAGGTGTGTCACTGAGCGACACTGACCACTGTAGAATAAGTGTAGGGAAAGACTCGAGTCTGGAATCGAGTCTGGCGAGTCTGTCCCCAAAAAGAATCGATCCCATCGAGTCCAAAAATATCGAGTCTTGCCCAGCCCTAACTTAGCTCCACCCCTCATTGCCCTCCAGCCCTACAGTCCAGCTGGGCCGGCACATGCGTGCACAGGCACACGCACATCTATGCCAAGTCAACACGGTGTTGCCAAGACTACCGCACTCACTCACTCTAACATAGATAATGTACTGCACTTTTAAATAAACTGTTCCAGTTGTACTGCACATTTTCATCGTTCCTGCAAGACTACAGAGTGTCAACTAGCAACCAAGTATGCAGGGACACAGGCAGCTTTATGGGGAACCCACAGACACCCCACAAGACCATACTGGGGATGGAGAAACTGGTGGAGCTACTGGTGGAGATAGTGGTGGAGATACTGATGGAGATGCTGTTGGAGTTGCTAGTCAGGGGTCCCAGTCAGTTCATTTCACTCCACCCCCTCCTTCTCCCACCACCCTTAACTTCACTCCACCTCCCCAACCTCCCCCAACTGTACCTCCACTCCAATATAGGGGACTGCCCCCCCTGTCACCACACCCTGCAAGTCTACATACTACCACAAGTGCAGACCTCCTTCAGCTCATACAGTATATGGAGCAATGCAGACAACGGGACAGCTACACCAGAAGACAGGAGGAGGACCGCAGAAAACAGGAAGAGGACCGCAGAAGAGGGGAAGAGGAACACCAACGACAGGAGGAGGAAACAAGACGACGCACGGAGGAGGACTACAGAAGACAGATGGAAGAGGCCAAGTTCTCCGCCCTTGTCCAGGCTCTGGCCCAAGTTACCCCACCTGCCGCCGCACCTACACCCACCTCACCGGGGACAACACCCCATTCCACAACATCCTCAACCCCTACAGCTCCACCACCACCACAGAAGGTTATCACCCAGAACCCGCCGCCCCTTCGTGCTGATGCCACCTTCCAGGTTTTCAGAGAATGGAGGCGTCGATGGGACGATTACTCTATTATGGTGGACTTATCTAAACTACCGAGGGAGAAACAACTGATCCAGATGCGGATGTGTTTAACACTGGAGACACAGCGGCTTTTTGAGCACACCTTAAGCATACCCCCTGACACTGACAAGACCGTTGACGCAGTCCTCAATGCACTTCAGGAGCACATCAAAAATTCTCGCAATGAAGCTCTCCGTCGCAGGGACCTGTTCAGTTGCAAGCAAAAACAGGGCGAGTCATTCAACAACTTCTACGTCCACCTCTGCCACATCGCCGAAGATATTGACGTCTGCCCAGGGAACTCTTCAGCCTGCAAGGAGACCCAGCTCAAGATGGTCATTTTGATGGGCATATACGACGAAGAACTTGTACAGAAGCTGCTTTCCCTCGACGCCACCCCTTCATTACAAGACATCGTCAACACTTGCCGTGCGTACGAGGCCACTCGAAGCGCTACATCAGCCATACGTGCCCCACCGTCCCAGGTTAACGCCGTGTCAGCGTACAAGCAGAACAAGCAAGTTAAGCAACGCGACAAGTTCTCCACATCGCAACAGTCCTTGACGTCGGCTGCTGCTTTCCAGCGTTGTGCTCGCCGGCACGACAAGAACAAGTGCCCGGCTGAAGACTAAACCTGCACCAACTGCGGCCGTCGTGGTCATAAGCCTAGGACTCCTGCTTGCTCTGCTACCACCGCCCAGTGTCGTAGCTGCAACCATATGGGCCACTACGACAAATGCTGCAGATCTTCAAAGAAGCCCGCCAGTCAGGACAACTTCACACAGGACAACGACGCTTCCTCCCACAACAAGTCTACAGCAGGTGATGGAATACGCAAGCCCAGCCTGTGCTACTAACCTAGCTGAAACACATCATAAGACCTTACAGACTATTCAAAACAAAGCCCTGAAGATCATTACAGGCTGCACAGCTACTGCACCCACAGATCACCTACATCAAGAAACCAAAATCCTCAAAGTCAGAGACCATCTGGACATGAGAGGCACTCAATTCCTAGCAGCAGCCTCCACGAACCAAGACCACCCACTAAACTACATGGCAACACACCCACAGACACCAAGAAATATCAAAACAACACCCAGCACACAGTATCACACACAATTATTGTCCTCTCTCCCTCCCTGCCCACCCCGAACCAACTTCCAGAAGCACATCCATACTCATATCTCTCGCCAATCCATCCACTCACTCACAGACAACACGCAGCTGCATGCACGACCTCCAGAAATCCATCCTTCCGAATCCTCCCTCCCTCACGAGGACAGAGTCCACCTGGCCAGGCTGAGATGCGGACACCATCCAGCTCTCCTGAGCTATCAGAAGAGACTGGATGACTCCGTTGTCGACACCTGCCCGGGATGTAACACAGCACCCCATACCATTAAACACATCATAGAAGACTGCATTTCACACAACCACTTACGCCAACAACACAATCTACACTCAATGAGAGCTCTGTGGGAAGCCCGATCGTGGCCATGGCCTTCCTCAGGGACTCGGGGCTGTTCGGCCAGGCAGCTTAGGGAACAACAACAACAACAAGTCTACAGCAAAGAAGACCACAAGTTGCCGACGTGTGGGATCACCTGTTCAGGCACCCACACTGACATCCGTGAGTCTCACCTACAGCGGCACCACCAGAAAACTCTACATGCTTCCAGACACAGGTGCAGACATCACAGTGATCGGCCGAAGACACCTCGACATACTTCGGATTCCTCTCAGCAGCCTACGACCTCCGCCTCCGACAACGACGCTCAACGCGGATGGCTCTGCAATGGCTCCTGCTTTGGGGACGTTTCATGCACAACTCACCATCAGCAAACGTTCCTGTTCTGCCACAATCCAAGTCCGCGAGTGTGTTCAGACGCCGCTTCTGTCCAAACGCGTTCCTCAGCGACCCCGAGTCCCGCTATGCCACCATTGAGCTGGAGATGCTAGCCGTGGTCTGGGCCATGTCCAAGTGCAAGTTCTACCTCATCGGCCTGCAACACTTCACCCTCATGACGGACCATCGCCCCCTCATCCCCATCTTCAACAACTACACCCTTGATGCGGTTGAAAATCCCCGCCTCCAACGTCTGAAGGAGAAAGTCGCACCTTACCTCTTCACAGCCGTCTGGCGCACTGGCAGGTTGCTCTGCATCCCTGATGCGTTGTCACGAGCCCCTGTCAGCCACCCGATGCCAGAGGATGAGTTAGCATGTGCCGACGCCACGGTTCACCTCAGGTCCCTCGTGACTGTCAACGCCGCCGCCACCGACATCAACTCTCCTTCACAGGACGCAGACAGGATTCTCCAGGAACTCCGAGACGCAGCCAGAGCGGATCCTGTGTACATCCGCCTGCATGAGTGCGTTACTTCGGGTTTCCCCACCAACCGCTACGACCTGCACAACTCTCTACTCCCTTTCTGGAAACCCCGAGACTACCTGTCAGCAGATGGTGAACTCGTCCTGTATGGAGCGAGGGTTGTGGTTCCTGACGCCCTCCGCCGCCGCACCTTGGCTCGCCTGCATGATAGCCACAGAGGTGTTGAGTCCACTAAGTGTAGGGCGCGACAGGCTGTCTTTTGGCCTGGCATCAACTCGGACATCCCCAACACAGTTCAAGCTTGTGAGCCGTGTCAGGTCTTACAGCCTAGTCTGCAGCAGGAATCCATGATCAACGACGACAACCCAACTAGGCCTTTCGAGTCTGTTTCAGCCGACTTCTTCGCTGTGGCGGGGAAATCCTTCCTCGTCGTAACAGACCGACTCTCAGGCTGGCCCGTTGTCGTACCCTGCAAAGGAGATACTACCGTCTCAAACACCATCAGGATCTTCTGCCGCTACTTCAGGGAAGTTGGTGTACCCCTCCGCCTACGTACAGATGGAGGCCGACAGTTTACTAGCCGTGAGTTCCGGGACTTCATGGAGCGTTGGGGGAGTCAATTACTTGGTCTCTTCCCCACACTACCCACAATCCAACGGTCATGCCGAGTCTGCCGTCAAGTCCGTCAAACACCTCATACTGAAGACGGCTCCCTCAGGCAACATCGACTGTGAAGACTTTGACCGTGGACTATTGGAGCTCCGCAACACCCCGAACTTCACAGGCCGCTCCCCGGCACAGATCCTGTATGGCCACCCACTACGGTCTTGTGTCCCTGCTCATCCCCAGTCCTTTGCAGCAGAGTGGCAAGCCAAGGCCGAGGACTGTGACCGCCATGCAGCCGCCCACACTGCGCTGGTGCAGAGAAACTATGACCAGCACGCACGCTCCCTTCCCAGGTTGAGAGTCGGCACCACAGTGCGGATCCAAGACCCGACCTCTCACCGCTGGGACAAGGTTGGGGTCGTCATGGGCTGCGGCAGGTCCAGGGATTATGAGGTTCGTCTCCCCCGTGGTAAGATATATTGGCGGAACCGTCGCTTCCTCCGCCCAGTGAATTCCTCTGGTGTTGAACCCCTCCCCCATAACCCTGAGATCCCTGTGTCTTGCACAGACCCGGAAAGAGAGTCCTTCACTTCCCCCATGGCCCCATGTAGGTCTGAAAGGCTCCTAGAAAAAGAGTCAGCTCGACAACGTATTGCGAGCTTGAAGGGGGAGGGAGGTGTTGATATTGGTTAAGTGCACACATAACATATATACAGAGTGTACATATGCCTTAATCATATTGCAACATACACACATGTACTTTCAGGGCAATACTACCATTGTTTCATGTTAGATGATAATGTGCCGTATTATGTAATAGCGGCAGCGTTGCACCAAATATATCCGGCAACATTGCACATGTTACCCTCAGTTAAACTCCGGTCGGCACCTTCAGCACAGTGCCCCCCAGCTAGCTGTATCTCTTTGGCTAATATAGAACCTACAAACTTATCTCTGGACTTTTACTTTACATCCTTGTGCAAGAAAGGATTATCAAGGCTGTTGTAGCTTTACATGACAACCATACAATAAAGAGGAGTATATGGAGGTGATGGAGAGAGGGACGAAGGTAAGCAAGATATAAGCGGAGTGGAGAGGAAGATAGTGTATAGAGAGTGGATTGGTGAGCTGTTGGACCTTAGAGCCTTTTGTTATGGCTTCCATTGTTGCGTATATTGCGTGACGTGCATGTGAAATGTTATTGAATCGTTGGAATAGCTGTGGAGGTGAATAAACCTTTAGTGCACCTAGAGAGAGGCGAACACTGATCATTTCACGCTCGATTCAAGTGCGGAACCCCTGTAGAACGTAGGTTCAATTAAATATGATGAGAGAGAGAGAGAGAGAGAGATAGAGAGTCTGGTGGTTAATGATGAAGATAAAGGTGTAGTGGTTACGGAATTAACTATCTGTTAATGCAGAGGCAGATCAGATAGAACAAATGTATAGATTAGTGGTAACAAATTAACGAATCATTTAGGAACGTGATGATCTGGAAAGCATGTATCCTGTTCGATCAGATGAAACAGTTCTTATCTCATTTTAGCAGCTTCCAGAATATTTTATTCAGATTAGGAAGGGCCTCTGTGAAGCAAAGGGTTAGCTAATATTGCAATAATTTATTTTGACACTAAACAATCTTTCATAAGGTAGGCCAAATTGTCTGCTTGAAGAGGTATAGTGGAGGGAATAAATGGACCTGTGGTGGAGAAAAATGGAGGTGAAGTAGTGAGAAATGGAGAGGCCCGGTGGAGGAGAGATATAGTATTTTGGGGGAGAATGGTGGAGAGTAAGCAGTGATAGTAAGAGAGGTCTGATGGAGGAGAGATATAGTATGCTGGTGGAGAATGGTGGAGAGGAAGCAGTGATAGTAAGAGAGTTCTGATGGAGGAGAGATATAGTATGGTGGTGGAGAATGGTGGAGAGGGAGCAGTAATAGTAAGAGAGGTCTGATGGAGGAGAGATATATTATGCGGGTGGAGAATGGTGGAGAGGAAGCAGTGATAGTAAGAGAGGTCTGATGGAGGAGAGATATAGTATGGTGGTGGAGAATGGTGGAAAGGAAGCAGTGATAATAAGAGAGGTCTGATGGAGGAGAGATATAGTATGGTGGTGGAAAATGGTGGAGACGAAGCAGTGATAGTAAGAGAGTTCTGATGGAGGAGAGATATAGTATGGTGGTGGAGAATTGTGGAGAGGAAGCAGTGATAGTAAGAGAGGTCTGATGGAGGAGAGATATAGTATGGTGGTGGAGAATGGTGGAGAGGAAGCAGTGATAGTAAGAGAGGTCTGATGGAGGAGAGATATAGTATGGTGGTGGAGAATTGTGGAGAGGAAGCAGTGATAGTAAGAGAGGTCTGATGGAGGAGAGATATAGTATGGTGGTGGAGAATGGTGGAGATGAAACGGTGATAATAAGAGAGGTCTAATGGAGAAAATATATAGATGGCTGGTGGAGAATGGTGGAGATGAGCGGTAATGATAAGAAAAGTCTGGTAGATGGAAGAAATAGTCTGGTGGTGGAGAATGGTGGAGATGAACGGTAAGAGAAGTCTGGTGGAGGAAATAATATAGTCTTGTGATGGTGTGGTCTGGCGGGGGACCAAAAAGGACCCCACCACACAGTTTCAGGGCACCAAGCCAGACCGTTTTCATATTAGTCTGGTACTTAAAGGTCTATTATGTAAAGTTGATTTCCCTTAAGGGGGTCACCGGCCTTTTTTTATCTTTCTATCCTTTTCTCTCTTTGCCTGGCTTGTATCCATTCGACCCCATTCAGCCAACTGTTTTAAGACGTTTATCCCCATCCAGGTGTCGATTTCTTCCTGGCGAGCGATAGCGAGCCAGCATTGTATGGAGATTTCCGGCTTCGCCGGAGACATTTTTCTATCAAAAAATGTACACATTTAGCTTGCTGTCCAAATACAAAAATATAGATGTGCTGGCTCGCTACCGCTCGCCAGGAAAATATTGACACCTGGATGGGGGTAAACGTCTTAAAACAGTAGGCTGAATGGGGCCGAATGGATACAAGCCAAAGAGAGAGGGAGAGAAAGAGAAAACAAAAGCGAGGTGGGCTCCCCTAAGGCTCTTAACCACATGCGTAGTTTCAGAATGTTGAGTTGCATACAGATGAAAGGAAAACACGTATATAGGGTACAATAGTAGTACAATATGACCGTATTTTAAGGGGACCCACCTCGCTTTTTTACGCTTTCTCTCCCTCTCTCTTTGGCTTGTATCCATTCGGCCCCATTTAGCCTACTGTTTCAAGACGTTTACCCCCATCCAGGTGTCCATATTTTCCTGGCGAGCGGTAGCGAGCCATCATATATATATATTTTTTTTGACAGCAAGCTAAATTTGTACATTTTTCGATAGAAAAATGTCTCCGGCGAAGCCGGATTTCTCCATACAATGCTGGCTCGCTATCGCTCGCCAGGAAGAAATTGACACCTGGATGGGGATAAACGTCTTAAAACAGTTGGCTGAATGGGACCGAATGAATAAAAACCAGAGAAAAGGAGAGAAAGATAAAAAAGCCGGTGACCCCCTTTAAGCGTTGTTGGGCATGAAACCATGAGAAATGCGTGTCATACGAAGGAAATGGACTTTTCATGTCTGTACTTGCAGTATGTACAATCGCGCTAAGAAGTGATGACTCGGTTTTTCTAATGCTCGGACAAAAGTATCCATATCTGGCTACCGCTGGCAACTCTCCACTGCAACTCGGAGCCCGGTCTTTCCCTAATTTATATCTATAGGTCTCTGGATATTCCCAATAATCGGTCTACTGACAAAATTAACCTATTTATGCCCTCTAAAATATATTTATGTTGTAGTTTGAATAAATATAAGTAAGGTTTGTTTTCAATTTTTAAATAGAATAATGAAAGTCGTTATATTCCATGGGCTATCTAGCATGTTACACTCCCAGGGACTGAAGGCCTACGGTCGGCCGACTCCGCCTGCAAGACTGTCAGTCACTGTCATGATATGAGGGAGAGTGAGTCTCTTCTGCTTTTATATCCACCTTTGTCCTTTACTATAGTCCAGCGAGCTTAACAGGCAGTTTTACCCGCGGTCAATCCCTTTACATTGGTGCCACATGTATAATTCCTAACAACGAAAATATATTATTTTCGGAATTAAGTACCTTAAGTCGGTTTGAAATGCTCAGGCTATTTATGCATGTACAAAAAGCTTTATTGTTTTCATAATTAATTCGCTTGTTATTAGTAAATACAACAAACATTGTACACAACCTGGCAGCGTAGCTACTGCGACGTTGTCAAATTAGGTGGACTACACACTCACTCACAGATTGGCCATTTAAACTAATACAGTATAAACAAACATCAACGGAATGGCGCGCTGCCAGGCGCACAAAATTAGTACTGTCGTGTGTAAACTAAATACATTCGTCACAGTTCATTTCAGACTTTGCCACCATCCAGTGCAGTGGAAGCCCCTCAAAATCTCCAATATATATACAGGTATATATATATATATATATATTTATATATGAGAGAGAGAGAGAGAGAGCTAGAGCTATAAACTTTTACCTCTTGGGTGGTGTGGAAAGAAAGTTAAAATATAAAATGGTAATATATATATATATATATATATGAGACAGAGAGAGAGAGTACAAAGGAGTACAAAGGAAATCAAGCAACAACATATCTAGTGACCCTTCTAGGCTGATTGTCCTCCAAAACACTGAGGATCAAATGTCCAAACAGTGGTTTAGAGTGGGTAAGGGAACATTGGAAAGGGAACTACTGCCCTGGAACTAATGTCCGTGGCAGGATTAGGAAGTTAGTAGGGGACAGATGGGTTAGTAACTGAGGGGAGGATAAAATAAACTTATTCATTTACAAACGCAGTCAGTCGCGGGTTTGATGAGAGATATTTGTCTAGGCGAAGTTTAAATGAATCAACGGTGCTGCAGTCTATAACATCTCGGGGAAGCCCATTCCATAAGTTGACAACTCGATTGAAGAAGACATTTTTAGCTTCGTGTGAGTTAAATGATTTACCAATAATTTTGCACCCGTTTCCCCGCGTGTAATTAGATTGGTCGATAGTGAAGTACTTACTACAGTTCATATTGTCGATGCCTTTGATGATTTTGAACACTTGAATTAAGTCACCTCTTAATCTGCACTGGGTTAAAGGAAATAGATTTAATTCTCTAAGACGCTCCTCGTATGGTTTGTTCTTTAGGCTAGATATAATTTTGGTAACTCTACGTTGAACTCGTTCTAGCTTGTCTATATCTTTTTGGTAATAAGGGCA
This sequence comes from Paralithodes platypus, assembly GCA_032716605.1. Taxonomy (NCBI): domain Eukaryota; kingdom Metazoa; phylum Arthropoda; class Malacostraca; order Decapoda; family Lithodidae; genus Paralithodes; species Paralithodes platypus. The sequence continues at coordinate 82,663,833 of CM064487.1, forward strand.
CCAGGATTGAACGCAGTATTCCAGAAGAGGGCGGACTAAGGAATTGTAAAGGGTTAGGATAACTTCTTTGGCTTTATGCTCAAATGACCTGCCTATAATGCCACTTATTTTGTTTGCCTTCTTAACAACTTCTGAACATTGTTGACTTGGTTTTAGGTTACTCGATATTGTTACTCCCAGATCGGTTTCTCTGTTTACATTCTTAAGCTGAGTGGCATTCATCAAATAGTTTGCTTTCTCATTTAGGTATCCGATATGTAGTACTTTACATTTATCCACATTGAAACTCATTTGCCAAATTTGGGCCCAACATTACAACTTATCTAGATTGTGTTGCATATCGTCAACTTGTTCTTTTGAGAGTAGCTATTTGCAATTTTTGTATCGTCAGCAAATTTTGAGATTGTACAGGTGAGACCCTCATCTATGTTGTTGATGTAAATTAGAAAGAGAATTGGTCCTAGTACCGATCCCTGGGGTACCCCGCTACTTACATTGGTCCATTTAGATGCCTTACCGTTTATGACTACTCTTTGCTTTCTGTCACTGAGCCAATTTTCTATCCATTTCAACACACCGTCTTGTATTCCATGCGCTTTTAGTTTTAGCAGTAAACGTTTGTGGGGAACTTTGTCAAAGGCCTTTTGAAAATCAAGGTATATAATATCTACAGCTTTACTCTCATCATAGAGGTTGAGGATATCGTGGAAGAAGTCTAAGAGGTTTGTTAAACAGGAACGTTTTTTACGAAAGCCGTGTTGAGTATCTTTAAGTATGTTACTTTCCTCTAAGTGATTTACGAGTCTATCTCTTATGAGTGTTTCTAGCATTTTACATACAACTGAGGTTAAGCTAATTGGACAATAGTTACTGGGTAGGGATTTGCTGCCTTTTTTTAATATCGGTGTTACGTTGGCTAGCTTCCACTGATCAGGCATAGTTCCAGGCTGCAAGGATTTATTGAATAGCAATGTCAGTGGTTTAGAGAGCTCATCCTTGGCTTCCTTTAGGACTCTAGGTGAGATTGTATCAGGTCCAGGCGTTTTATTTACCTTGAGTTTATCTAAACAATTCAATACTTCTCTCTCTGTAACGGTGATATTGCTTAGAACATCTGAATTATCAATCTGAATCGGCGATGGTGTAGGGATATCACTGAGGTCTTCCGTTGAGAGCGACAGAGAGTGAGAGCGGAGAGTGCAAGAGCGAGAGATAAATAGTAATATAATTTATTATAGCAATAATAATCTATGCATTCATGTGGGCTACACAGTCTTATGTGCCGAAACCTTTACCTCTTGGGTGATGTGGAAAGAAAGCCAAAATATAAAATGGTAATATATTACACACACATATATAGAGAGAGAGCCGATCTCCCTACATTGACCTTGACCGGGGGAGGTAGCGAGAGTAATTTGGAAAGGTTGTCGTACGGAAAGGGTCAAGTGGACAGCCAGCATCAGTGTAGGCAGAACTGAACCCGCCCAAAAGTGCCTGTTAAGATCTGCTGGACTATACCTGGCTTTCCATCTTCCGTTCTTATATGGCAGTCCCTATGGGTTATCATATATTTTATAAGTTAAATTTAAACGTCTGTCTATACAAATTACAAGCTGTACTCGAGAATTCAAGCTTTTTCACAAAATATACTGGAAATACTTCTGTTTTCCAGGCAGAATGTTGTATCGCTTAGAGAATTAAATGTGGAAAAAAATACTGTTATATGTTTATTTACATGATTTATTGACACTCATGGTTTGAATAAACTTTTAACTGTTGATTTTAATTTGACGAGATACTTTTCTCCCAGTATTGTTTGTGTAAAAACTAATACAAGCATTAACCCTTTGGCTGCGGGTGACGTTCTGGATTGTTTTGGCAAGTTACAGCAATTTCCAGGCTTTAAAAGCCTGTAAAAAATTTAAAAATCGAGTACAGTGGGCGGGAGCGTGAGGGGCCCACCTCCGACCCTCAGAGCACCCAGCAGCTCACTGAGCTAGGCTGTGTCTCGCGCGTGTCTCTCTCTCTCTCTCTCTCATAAGTGCAGCCAAGCGAGCGAGTGTTACATAATAGCGGGGTTCCCGCATTTCACTGGGATCACTGCGGGTGAACCAGACCACCTATACCAGTGGTTCTTAACCTTTTTAGCACCGCGCCCCCCTTTGGTCAGGACTGTATTCATGATGAACCCCCACACCTCTGATGCCTAGATTTTTTTTTTTTTTTTTTTTTTTTATCCATTCCATATGGATGCTTAAGACGTAAGATACTGTAAAAAGGGCGAAAAAATTACCAATCTGCATGCAAGGATTAAAACTGATTAATGGTTTTATGTCAACACTACATGTGGTTGCTCGGAATGACGGTTGTGAATTTTTCCTATCAAAGTTTCTTATTTATATATATCTTTGCGATTACCCTGTATGCATTTGAATGGCCTAGCCCTATTTTGAACTTTGATTACCTCACGCCCCCCCTGGCATTGTCAAACGCCCCCCTAGGGGAGCACGCCCCCCAGGTTAAGAACCACTGACCTATACGGTCCGTTCTGGTGCCATTTTCGCCTAGTTTTCGGCAGAATACACTTCATTTAATGCAGATGCTTGATTTATCATTCAGGAGTGCCTGAATAGGCCCTAAATAGCCCAAAACAGCCCGCAGCCAAAGGGTTAAGAGTCTTACTCCGCATTTTAATCCTGAATCTAGTGAGCGAAATACTACGAGTTTCACATTCTTTCGTTCGGCTTAGTCTCAACTTTCGTATTATTTGTTTTCCTCTCAAATAATGAGAGAAATATATTGTAACAATACTTATATATCGTGTTTTCGGTATTTTTTCCTCAACTGCAGTTCTCCCCGGTGTGTAATAAATGAATATAGTAGAGCCTCAATTGTTGCCTGATAGCACTTTCTAAACGAAAGGTACTGGGAATCGAGTCATGACTTCTTAGCGCGATTGTACCAGGTACTTAAAATATTTATCTTTTCATTACGATGGCGTAATCCTGCACTTATTTTGGCGAACATTAGAAGAAAGTTAAGAAATGCCTTCTAGGAATCGAATCGGTTAAAACCAGATAAATATACCCTCTTACTACCAAGAATACTTACAAAGGAGAAAAAGTAGCCTCATAATAGTTACGTTAAAAATAAAAAAAACGTCATCGTCTTGAAGGGGTTAAACAACCAGAAATCAACCAACTATTCAGTATTGTGTCATTAAAACTCCTTCAGACATATTGTGTTCCAATAAGTCTGAGGAGGCGGGAGCACAAGGATCATTGCCACTGCCTCGCACTACACTCACAACAACACTGCGGCCGTTAGAATTATCGGAGGTGGCTGAGGTTGCCACCAACGGTTTTATCGTAAGGTAACTTATCGGACTTACTGAGCTCCATATGACGCTAGTGCGTCATATAACTTATTATAGAGGTATGGAGATAAGTCCATATAACGCGATCGCGTCATATGAGTTTTTGGTTCACTAGTCCATATGACGCGATCGTGTTATATATGTCTGGGGGAGTTAATATATGACTACTTTCATCACATCCTCAGAACGTACAGTTGGTCAAAGTTCTAGCTGACCCACCCTCGCTCTGGGGCTCTCAGAATTAGCTGGCAATACTGGTGTAGTGGTGCAGGGATACCACTTGCCATTAATGGGTTACCTGTGTCTGTCCTGTATATTACTGCAAATTAGACTATGTAATGTTCACGTTGTGAAGACTAAATGCTCCTTCATTAAGCAGCCACCAATAAAACAAATATGTATTCTTATAAAACCGAATAAAGTATGTTGTGGCAGTCAGCAGGTTTTATTTGCATTGCCAATCAGTGGATATAATAACTTTAATATTTAAGCAAATCTACAAACTTTAGGTGAATGTTCGGGATCATACATAGCGATGTAGGCTATGCATTTTTATTTGAGATGGGCTTATTTTCCCTTGTTTAGTACATGTTCTAACAATGATATAGCCGAAATCAGATCTACCAATCCCAATATTTGTAAGACACCTCCTTCCTACACCAGTATTGCCAGATATTTCTGCAAGCCCCAGAGCGAGGGTGGGTCAGCTGGAACTTTGACCAACTGTACCTCCAAAGCTCCAGTGTTGATGGCTACACACACACACACACACACACACACACACACACACACACACACACACACACTATTGTCTGTGTATGTATTAATGTTGTACTATGCAGGTATCCAGTCTATGATTTTTCTAAGTGTATATAATGTTATGTAAAGGTATATAATACTATACTCTGTTTCCCCACAGCTGGAGGAAAAATGTCATGGCCCCATCTCGATTTCTCACGTATTATAACATTAAAATTTCAAAATATCACGTTAGCTTTGGAAGCCTGTATGATGCATAATTAGTAGTTTCTTATATCACTATAGAGAATCATTAATTTATCAACAGGTAAAAATACACAGGGTATAGTTGGTGCTGTGTGTGTGTGTGAGATAGTGTGTGTTAATTATAAAGCTGTAGGGTGTGTTTGGGAGTGAGCGTACTATAATGGTTTGTGCAGGTCAAATAAAAATAATGAAATAACTCTCACTCACGTTCAAACTGGCCTGTACAATACCCACACAGACAGTCTGAACTGAACGTGTGTGGAAACTTTGTTGCCTGGCCTTGCTTCTAAGTTCTCGTCCAATATGATCCCAGTCACGCTCATTTAAGGGGTAGTGCTTGGTTTTTGGTCTATATACTAAGTTAATAATATATTTTTGGGTTTCCTCGCTATATTTCCATTAAGCTTAGAAAAACATCCCCTAGACCTCCTTTCAAGATAAATTTGTAAATTTTTCGGTAGAAAAATGTCTCGGCCGAAGGCCGGTACCTTCTAAAATTAGAGGCTCGCTATCGCTCGCCAGGAAATAATCGACACCTAAGGGGCACGAAATGTCTTAATATTGACAAAACAATGAGGCGAAAGGTCTCAAAATCGCCAAAATAACGGACCGAACGTCATAAAACCTCAAAAATAATATGCTAAACATGAGGGAGAAGGGGGTCCAGAAAAAGCGAGTACTACCCCTTAAAATCCTTAAAAAGTTTGACTATTATATATTTAAAGTTTAAATGGGAGCCGTGGAAGCATACAGTTAATTTTCTTATGCGTGCACATTGGGAATACGCAGCCTATTTTCTTCATGTGAATGGAATAAATAATTCGATGACTAAACAAAATCGCCATATTTAATATCAAAATATTATTAATTTAATATGAATATATATAGTGCTCATGAAATATCTGGTATGAAAATGAAAATATATAAATATGTTTATGTAGTTTGTGTATAAATTGCATATTACTACTGTGTGTGTGTATGTGTGTGTTACTCAGTTACTTGTTCGTCAAGGGGAATCCACGCAATGCGAGCTAAGCTCATTATTATCGCGCCTCCTTAACTGGGAATGTATTGCGTGAAATGCATGTTAAGTGTTTTATGTACTGTTGGAATGGCTGTGGATGTGTGTGTAGTCTGTATTTTAGCCAATTGGCGACATCGGAAACGAAGGCTTAGGGTGTATCTGTATGGTACCATTCTCACTATAGACGGTACCGTCTCGCCCGAAGGCTTAGGTAGCCATCAGCTTAGGTGAACCATATGATACCCATCTCGCCTTGTACCATTTTTGCCAACCCCAGATGGGACGTCACAACGTCGCCCACTTATTCCAGGTACCTATTTACAGCTAGGTGAACTGAGGCTAACACATGAAAGGAGACAAGCCCAATTTGTCTCCGCCCGGCCGGGGATTGAACCCCCGACCCCTCGTGTGTGAGACGAGAGCTCTACCTACTAGGCTACGGGCTGTGTGTGTGTGTGTGTGTGTGTGTGTGTGTGTGTGTGTGTGTGTGTGTGTGTGTGTGTGTGTGTGTGTGTGTGTCAGTTTACATGTTTTTAGCTCCGAGACGAACTTTACAGCATTTGTACAGTGCAGCCAAGACGTTTAGTAATTCCATAATGTCCACTTAGGTTATTTATCCAAGACAAAAAACAAAACAAAAAACACAATAAATGACTTAAACACCTGAAAAAGCTCTTTCATTTCCTTAGCCAGGTATTTTAGGCGAGCGATAGCTAGCCTTTTCTTATTCGAAAAGGCTCGCTTTCGCTCGCCTAAAATTTCTGGCTAATGAAACAAAGACCATAATATTTGGCTCGCTATCGCTCGCAGGTGGTTAGCAATGAAAACAAATATATATATATTGTGTTCGGTATTGTTGGGTAGCATTATATGTATTAACAAGATAGTCAAATATAGGGTAATAAAACTATTGCCCGACACTTTACCCATCTCTCTCTCACTCTCTCTCTGTCTGGACCTCTCTCCCTGGGGAAATGAAACATGGAGGAACGTTTTTTGACTTTCTTTATGGTCGAGAATTTAATCAAGTGTGTAGCAAATGGCGTAGCAATATTTTCCATCTTAAGGGAAGATTTTCTGTTTTAATTATCAAATGTATTATGATTATGTATTTAGTTCCCTTCTTAGACCTACATCTTAAAATTGCCAAAGAAATAGGGTGAAAGGTCTTCAAATCACTAAACTAATGGGACGAACGTCTTAAAATATCAATAATAATAGAGCTAAACATGAGGGAGAAGGGGGTCCAGAAGAAACACCCCTTGAATTATAATTATTCGTCATATTACTATTTCAAACGTCAGGAATAAATCATAAGAAGTTGACTTCTTCTTCTTCTTCTTCTTTTGAGCTTGCCCGGAGACTGTAGATCCATATGGCTGACCTTTGTATCGGTACTGGCTCAGAAACGTTAGTAAGAGGGAAAGTTTAGAGTAGAAGGATAGTACTAGGGACAGTTTTTTTGGACCTACCTAGCACGTCCCCCCCCCCCCCCCCTACCCATTTATCTTTCTCCATATCTTCTCTAGTGTCCTCTTCATCATCTCCATGTCTTGCGTTTCCATATCGTTTGTTAGCCCCAGTAATGCCCCTACCCCTCTATCGTCTCTCTGCTTTATTTCCTCCCACCTTAGTTCCCCAACTCTATTCCTCATATATCTCTCCAACTCGTTTCTCTCCTCTTCATATTTTGTACATTCTGTTACTATGTGTTCTATGTCTTCGACTATTGGGTCTCCTCCTAGGTCACATTGGTTACAGTGCGGTCCTATCCCGTTCCACCTCCTTGTTCTCTCATTTGTCTCTAGGGATCCTGTCCTTGCCTTAAACAGCAATTTAGACGCTGGCCCAAATTTATGAGATACTTACAGTATTTATATGCTGTTAATTTTTTAAGAATTCAGTTAGCGATCTATGTTTATTAATCTAGTTCCTGGTACCAATGCAAAAGAACCCATAGATGATACTGGACTAATGTTGGCCATCGAAAATTGACAATTATAGGGAGATTATATAATATATATATATATATATATATATATATATATATATATATATATATATATATATACTGTATATATATATATATATATACTGTATATATTAATTTATCTATTTACTTATTTATCTATGTTTCATGTTTACTCACTAGACCTCCGCCAAGCTTTAAATAAAAGATCCCTCTTCGAGATAAATTGGTGCATTTTTCAGTAGAAAAATGCCCCGGCTAATTGACAGAAAAAATAAATCGAAAGGTCATAAAATCGCTAAACTAATGGGCCGAACGTCTCAAAATGTCAAAACCAATGGGACGAAACATGGGGGAGAAGGTGTCTGGAAAAGAAAAACACTTAATGCTCCCATTTACAGTATCTGTGTTCAGTCTCTCTCTCTATCTCTCTGTATCTCTCTCTTGGTATATATATATCTGGTAGTTTGTATGTCTGTATGTCTTTATAATATTGAACATTTGCAATAACCTGGATAGACTCGATTAGACTGTCGTAAGTTAACTGAAAATATGAAACTGCTGTGTTTCGGCACCATATTAACGATAAGCTTTTATAATTAGGAACATATTTTGCTACAACACTTTCCTAATAGCTGGGTAATCATAATGGGGGACATGCCAATTTACCATCAGCTGTCAGTTAGCTATAGTTACGATAAAACGCATTTCAAGTCAAAACACAATACATCATTATCTTGGCTGAACATAGGCTAGTTAAATACACAAAGCGTCCTCATCCAAGCAACCACTCTGCTACAAGGACAAATGCACAAACACATTACTTACAGATACATGAACGTTTACTTTGAATTATTATTAATATGCACTACGTTACTGTAAAAAAATCTCTCTCTCTCTCTCTCTCATACACATACACACACGCAAACCTTTACACACACACACACACACACACACACACAATTATAGAAACACACACACGCGTACTCATTGCCAAAAAACCCAAACACTAACAGTCACGTAAGACATTAGCATAATATATGAAACCGAAGCGTCTAATCTTGAAGAAATACCATCGTTGTCAGGTAAAATATCTTGGTCGATAAACTGTAAATGTAAGGTAATAGCTGCCGAAGTCTTTCATAATATTTACTCACCATTTCAATAAACTGTGAGGAAAGTTGGGTGTTTGATATATCTATTATAGAAGGTTTGTGTGTGAGAGAGATATAATTGATAGATGGAGAAATAAATAGCTAAAGAGAGAGATAGTGATAGATAGATAGATAGATAGATAGATAGATATAGATAGATCGATAAATATAGATAGATAGCTTTAGATAGATATAGAATCTTATAGATAGATAAAGATTGATAGATATAGAGCATTGTGTAAACAAAAATGATCGCTAGTATATATGTGGAAATAGAACTATTTAAATCGCAATTAATAACACAAATTCCAAATATACATACCGGTATTGTTGTCACCACGGAGAATAACCAGGTTCCCAGCGTCTACACATGATCACAGTATCTGCAAATAAAGATTAGTATGACAATAATGTACTGCATCGGATAATAGCTCTTTTAATTTAAATGTTAGAGAAGTGTTCAGTTACATAAAAAGATAAAGAACCAATATGCAACTCTTTGGCTTCCATACATTCTTAGTAATTTTCTAAAAATCATGCAGAGGAGCTCTGATAATAATAATATTAATACAAAATATAATAATAATAATCTATATCTATCTATTGCCTGACGCCGTGATCCCCGAAGGGGTGGCCACGAACGAACCGCCCCCATGCACCTGTCCCCAGTTAGTCGACGCCCCTCCCCCCAACGAGCACCGCCTTCGTTCATGTACTTCCTCACTCCATCCTTCCACCTCTCATTCGGTCTACCTCTCCCTCTGTCCCTCCACCTCGCTCTCGTACACCCTCTTAGTCATTCTCTCGCTTTCCATACGTTCCATATGGCCGAACCATCTCAAGTTGTTCCTTTTCACACTTTCCAGCACATCTACCTCCACACCACACCTCCTTCGTACTTCCTCATTAGTCTGTCTATCCCTCCATGTAAAGCCACTTTCACACATTCACGATGTTGGTCTCGATGTACCCCGAGGTACACAAATTGGTACATCGGCAGAAACAGTGTCACGATGTACCGTTTGACCGTTTGACGACGAAGCCTCGACGGTGACACGTCGTAGCCACGACGGGCCAGATGGTACCACGGTTGCAACACGAGGGAGCCACGTCAATGCCCTAATGGTCCAAATTCCGGTCAAAACCGTACCCCGACGTGGCACGAGGGGAAGACGACGAGGGGGGATGGACTTACAATGGTGTTAAGTGTGTGACACGGCGAACAGGACGCCACAACAACAGACGGGGTGACAGACACAATTCGAAATAAGGGCCGGTTCTGGTACCTGTACCTCACTCTACACACCTCCCAAGCCACGGCCACATGTCAGCACCACTCGCCCTACCCTACACCATGGATGAACTCGAGGTCCTGCAGCTGCAGGTAGATCTGGCAGCACATCAGGCAAGATTAGATGTTGCCCTGTACAGAGCCTTGCAGGATGCCCAGGTGCCACCCAGGATACGGAGAAGGCAGGTCTGGACCCGGAAGTGGCTGTTGAGGCAAGGGCAGTGTGGCCACTATGACAACCTGCTGAAGGAGTTGGCTGTGGAAGACACCACCTCCTACAAAAAGTTCCTGCGGGTGGATAAAGCCATGTTCGGAGAGCTGCTTGAACGTGTTGGCCCACTGGTGGAGAAGCACGACACGTTTTGTAGGAAAGCCGTCCCACCTGGTATGCGCCGCCTGGCTATCACCCTACGTTACGTGGCTACAGGGAGTCACCGCCATCATGTTCAGCGGAAAAAATAGCTGTGATTTAGTATGAAAATCAAAATAACTATTAAAAAAAACGATATACCGGTACCGGTATATCTCATATAGTTTATAATATAACAGTGCGTTTAATCTCCACAGGTATGGTACACTTCGTGATGAATCATATTTTCTCTAATTGTGGAAGGTAAAATGTATTGATGTAAACCTATCTCGTGCGGATATGGTACCTGCACGTCACTCTACACCAAGGGTGTCAAACTTATTTGCTCTGGCGGGCCATGTTTGACACCGTAGAATATTGTAGGGCCGTATTAACCCCTTCTGTACCGGCGACGTCTTTTATATTTTATTGTAGCTATGTTTAGACCCTTGCCTGTGGAGATTAAACGCACTGTTATATTATAAACTATATGAGATATACCGGTATCGGTATATCGTTTTGTAATCGTTATTTTTATTTTCATACTAAATCACAGCTATTTTTTCCGCTGAACATGATGGCGGTGTTTAGAATATGCTATCATCAATATTGGACTTTATAGAAATAAATCTATAACAATAGTTTTTCGCTTTTTTTAGAATCCCAACCGCACCAAAATATTCGCTCTCAGTTGGTTTTCACCCATAATAATTGTTTTTTTTATTTCAATTTTTTATGAACGGCAAGAGGAAAGGTTATTATATAAGATTTAAAAAAAATAATAATAATATGTGGAATTTCACCGTAGGAGAAGGTCCGCCCGCCCGTACTTTCCCTCTCCATTTTTACCGATAAAAAATAGATAGGGTAAGACGGGGTAATTTCGCCGCGGGGTAATTTCGCCACGGCGCTAATAGTTTGCATTCAAACGCCGATATCTCAGAAACTATTGCATGGATTCAGCTGCAGTTTGGCTTAGGCAGCATGACCAAAACATTATATATTTTTGTTTTGTGTTTTGGGGATTAAAAACAACCCGTTAATGTTCCCGATGCACCCAGATGCCAACATGTGTATACCGATGAAACTTGGTGCTCAACACGCCGTCCAAACGTCAACAACATAATGTACCCGATGGTACCACGCCAAAAGTCCATCGTGCGAAATTTTTGAACAAATCCAAAACTTTGGTTGCCAAGCCCGATTTGCCACGTCCCCGCACCGTGGGTATGGGTAACGCGCCGCTCCCCGATGACCCCGACACACGTTGGGGATTGCACCACGTTGTGTCCCGATATTCAAATCGGGGTACATCAGGACCAACATCGTGAATGTGTGAAAGTGGCTTAACTCCGCACGCACTCCTTAAGTAATTCATTTCCACTGCTCTCACTCTTAATAATAATAATAATGATAATAATAAGAATAATAATAATAAGAAGAAGAAGAATTGTAGTACTTATTTTCTTATTCTAAATATACTACTAAGGTGGGGAATAATTCGACAGTCATTTAGAAGTTCGTATACTTTATTTAACAAACTTCCTACTAACTTTATGCTAACCTAGTAACTATTTCTCTGTTCGGGCCGAAATTAGTTCAATACACAGATTGAATATTTCGTCGACCCACCATAGGTTGTACATTGGAACTCGAGAGCTCCCGTTATCATCTATTTGGATTCCCGCTATTCAGGTATTGACTCACTTCGACTTCGATCCAAAAGCACGTTACTAGTCTCAAAAATAATATAGTTTTACCGGGCTCTGCTGTGTCTACTCAAGAGACCAGGGCATTAATAAATCCGACCTTTATTTCCCTATCTAGAACAAGAGATATATTCTTAACTAAACTCCAAAATAATATAACTTTACCGGGCAATCATATGTCTAATCAAGAGACCAGGGCGTTACTATATATGATACTCTTACATTATATATTCTCTTAACCCTATATAATATATCTACTCAAAAGACCATGGCGTTACTACACAATTGACCTCGATCTCCCTATCTAGAACACTTTTAGATTATATATTCTCTTAACCCTATTACCAATAAGTCCGTATGCCACGTATACCACCTATTCCAATAATATATCTCAACAAATGGCTTGATATGATCAGTATCTCAAAACACCTACATGAACAATATTCACCGCTTAATCCTTTACATATATTTTATGATTACAATATTATCCTGGACTTAATACTCGTAACGCTTACCACGGAACCGACGGAATATTCCTTTAAACAATATGATTGATAAGGTTTCCTTTATAACAAAAAGATATAGTTGATCATACGGACTAGTGTCCTCCTTACTTATTTCTCAAACTAAAGCTGATCTAATTGCAACTATTCTTTATTCCCCTGAGCCCTATAGTTGCCTATCTATTTATAAATTGTCCCCTCTTACTTTAATGTTAATATCTATTTGCTGCCCTACAAGATCCTATACTATTGATAGCTAATCGGCATGGAGCCTTCTCTGTCAAGAATAACTATTATTCTCTTAACACCATCATTTTATTTATTACATATGTCTAGTATCTTTCTCTTTATTTTGTCCTATATGAACACATCAATTATTATTGGTTGGAACCACTGGGTTTGTCAAGCATTTTCTCTCTTTCTCGAAATCTGGTTCGGGCCCAATATGGGTCCTTTAAAAATATAAGACAGTCTTAGGTATCTACTGGAACATCTTCACTACCTCAGAGGCGGCCAATAGCTCAACTGGAAATCTTCGCTCCCATCTACTATTTGTCGTCCCTCTTGAATCGCTTGGCTGTAGGTGTGCAAGCCAGCGATGTGACGACAGGCGGCCTGATACTGAAGGTGTATCCGCCTAGTAGGGGAGAGTGATGCCAGGCCCGAGGTGGACTTTACTGGAACTAGAGGAGTGGGCTGGAAGGCTGGAACAAGTGAATCCAAGTTTCCATGGGTGCCCAAGCGAGGGAGAGAAAGTGGGTTGCAAGAAGTTAGCCCAGTGGAGTCCGAAAGGTGAATAAACTCTGCACCGACCGACCGACCGATGGCTGGAGTAAAGATATAAGCAACTATTACAAATATTTTTGGGAGGAGTTGGGGAGCATGGGAGTTGAAGATATTTTGGTGGGTGATTGGAGGGTTTGTGAGATTGGTATAAGAACAAGATAAAGAGAGAAGTTAGAAATAAAGTTGAAGAGTAAAATAGGTCCGGGCTCAACCAGAATGCTCCATTATTTAATTACTATACATATCTGATATATTAATAGTCGTTTCATTGTAGTTGGTGGAGTGTCATTGTATGCCTGTTTTTACGTTATAATATTGTATCCATCTTGCTCCTGTAATTCATGAATACGTAGCAATTGGCTCGGTTCAGAATAACTCAGCTCCCTTTCCTGTTGTTATTTATTACTCTCATTTCAATATTAAAACCAATTAATTTTTATTTTTATACTACGTCCTCCCGAACACACCCGAAGAAGTTTGTCCGGCAAAAACAGGCTAGATGCAGTATCCCACCAATTCTTGCCCGACAAGCCTCCCAAAAATGCTGTTCAGAGATTCAGAATATAAGCGTCCTCCCAAGCACTCCCCCGACCAAGCCCCGCTTCTGCTTGGCGGGGTATTGTATTACCCCACCGGACAGATCACGAGAACCCAGCAGCGGAAAGTGATCAGAGATTCTGCTAACTTAGCTTACTTTGTACACAGCAAATATTATGCAAATATAGTTACACATTATCTGTATTTACATATTTTATATCTATCTATCTATCTATTGTCTGACGCCGTGATCCCCGAAGGGGTGGCCACGAACGAACCGCCCCCATGCACCTCTGTCCCCAGTCAGTCGACGCCCCTCCCCCCAACCAGCACCGCCTTCGTTCATGTAGTTCCTCACTCCATCCTTCCACCTCATATTCGGTCTACCTCTCCCCCTCTGTCCCTCCACCTCGCTCTCGTACACCCTCTTAGTCATTCTCTCGCTTTCCATACGTTCCGTTCCACATGGCCGAACCATCTCAAGTTGTTCCTTTTCACACTTTCCAGCACATCTACCTCCACACCACACCTCCTTCTTACTTCCTCATTAGTCTGTCTATCCCTCCATGTAACTCCGCACGCACTCCTTAAGTAATTCATTTCCACTGCTCTCACTCTTGGTCTGGTCTCTCAACCAACATCCATGCTTCGCTTCCGTAAGTCAGTGTCGGGATTACCACACTGTCATGTAAGGACTTCTTCACTTCCATACTGACCACCCTATTTCTTGTTACTGCTTTTAGCGTTCCTACAACCCTCTTCCCCTGTTGTATCCTCTCCCGCACCTCTTCATCCATAGTCCCATCTTTACTCAACACACTGCCCAGATACTTAAAAGAGTTGACGATCTCCATAGTCTGACCGTTCAGCTTCACCTCACACTCTGTGACTTCACCCCTTTCGAAGACCATAACCTTGCTCTTCCCCGTATTTACCTTCAAATTCCGTTTTTCGCACACTGTTCCAAACTCATTTACCAGACCCTGCAACTCCCATTCATTATCACTCATCAGAACTGTATCATCCGCAAACAGCAGTATAGGTAGCTTCCACTCAATTCCCTCCCTTTTCAGCGATACACCAACATCCACTGCTCTTGATAGTATTTCTTTCATGGCTCCATCCATATATACAGTAAACAACCACGGGGACATCACACACCCCTGTTTCAAACCAACATTCAGGTCAAAGAACTCGCTCTGCTCACTCTCCACACGTACTGCCGCCTTTGCACCCTCATACATGCTCTTCACTGCTTTCAGCAACTTGCCCTCTACTCCGTATATTCTAAGTACTTTCCACAAACCTTCTCTATCCACTCTATCATATTTTATATACATTATTATAAAATCCATTGAGGTATTTTGTGTCACCCTTGCTTATAATTGGTTAGTTTTTGGTTTGAATACTTAGTTAAAGGTATATATGGGAAGAGGATTGTCGAGTTGTGCTGCATCATAGCTGCTCTTGAAAATGTAAGATTGATGTCGAATCAGTTCAATGTCGGGGAATAAATGATTAAATTGTGTGTCTATATCGAGTGAACTTACTTTGTCCCAAGTTACTTTTGCTTGTTCATGTAATATTAAATTTATAGGTTGCATATTTGAACGGTTGTGCAGCTCTTCACTTCTGATTAGTTCTGGGTAGTGTATGTTGTGGATACATTTTAAGCATTTGTTTTGACAAACTTGTAGTTTGTTCATTAGGTTTGGTCTAATTATATTTAATGGTGAGGCTGGGTATGTTAGGATAGATCTTATAAGTGCCATGTATAATTTGTCTTTGGTCTGTATTGATGTGTCTTTAAAAATGGATATATCATTAAGGACTTTTTGACATCTGACTTTTTCAGATGTCAGCCCTTTAATTGCAGACTTATTCTTGCTTGCTTTAGAATTTAAATATATAAAAGACTTAGTTGACAGTAGCAAGAAAAATAAAATTCCAGAAAAATTAGCACTTGCTAAACTGTTAAGTAATAATAGAAGATATATTGATGATATTCTTGTTTGCAATTTGTTAAATTTTAATCAAGTTGCTAAACTTATTTACCCTAATTCTATTCCCCTCACACAATGTAACGTAAATTATAAAGTTGAAAATTTTCTTGATATAAATATAGAGATTGTTAATGAACAGTGCATACTTAAAGTATATCACAAAGTTGATGATTTTAATTTTAACGTAATAAACTTTCCTTTCCCTAGTAGTAATATCGATAGTAAAATAACTTATAATTATTTTTATTCCCAATTAATAAGATTTTGTAAAATCTGCACTAAAGTAGATGACTTTTGGGCTAGAGCTAGGTTACTATACAGACTCTTAGTGGACAGAGGTTTTGAGGCAAGTAAATTGTTCCATAAATTTAATCTTTTTAGGGTCAATTATTGTGACTGTATTCTAAAATTTGACATCAATAATTTTAATCAAGCATTTTTAACTTGAAGTTTCTTGTATAACCTCTGCTTACTTTTTGTCTGTATTTATTGTTTATCTTTTTCTTTTTCTATTATTATTATTATTATTATTAATATTAATATTGATGATTTTTTAAATTTATTGTTCTTGTTAAAAGAGTACTCTTTGTTTAAATCTGTTGTTACTTCATATTTTGCAATTATTTGTCTTTATATTATATGTATTCATTGTCGATAGTATCAATTGCTTACTTTTGCGATTTCCTTAGTTTATTTGTGCTATAAATGTAGGTTATTTGTAGGGTAGTTATTGATAGGGGTCACTTGAGGCATGCTATGCTTACAGGTACCTACCCGATAGCACTATCGTTAGTGAGTGCTGTACTGTATTTTATATATTATTTTGTAATAGTATAGATATCTTACCAATTTTTGTATTTTGTACTATTGTTAATGTCTTGTCATGTTGCAAATTTGATTTTAAATAATATTTTGACATTTAACATGTAGTTTCTTTATTCATGCAGAGTTTAGTAAAATTTGCCAGAACGTCCCGGACTTCCCAAACTTGACTACTTCCTTTAACGTGACGATAGTGCGTTGTTATATGTGCGATTAGTTTGCTTGGGAAACAGATTAACTTGCTCATGTAGTAATGTACACCCTATGTGGTGGATTGTGTTCTTTTATTTAATAATTTTCATTTTAGTAAACGTTGTTTCCACATAGCGATTTTGATAATTTAATTTGACTTTATATTGTCCTTGTCCCAATTTTGGTTTGTTTAGTTTGCAAGTTTTACATTTTAATGAAGGATTGATAACCATTTTTTGTAATTTTTAACCCCAGAACTGTACCTTCGTTTGAGTAGTTAATAATATTATTGTTTATTTCTAGAGGTGGATAGGTTTTCTTAGTTAGTGGAATAACTTTGAGTTTTTGTAAATTAGTTTTTATCTTCCACATTTTCTCGAAGGTGTTAATTGATTCAATTGCTCTCTGTACGCTTCTGACTGCCATGTTAGTAGATTTACTTGGAACTGAGATTATTTGAGTAATGTCATCAGCGTAGATTACATGCTCACTGTTTGGCGTTGGCTGTGGCATATCAGAGGTGTATATTGCATATAAGAGAGCGGATAGGCATCCTCCCTGGGGAACTCCACTCTGTAGTATGAATTTGGGACCCAAGACCTTTCCTATTTGTATTTGGGCATATCTGTCTTGTAGGTATGAGCATAGAAGCCTTTCAATGTTTGTATGTAGGCCAAGGTTGAGTAATTTATATTGCAATCCCATGTGCCAGACTTTATCAAAGGCCTTTGACACATCACGAAATACCATTATTACTTGGTTTCCTTGAGATTTTGATTTTGATATAATTTCTGTAATAATTGCAATGGCTGTTTGAATACCTCTGTACTTTCGAAAACCGTGTTGTCTTCGATTCATTGTGTTCTCTATTTGCGGAATAATTCTGTTGTGTATTATTTTTTCTAGCACCTTGCCTAAGAATTCCAACAGTGATATGGGTCTATAGTTGGATGAACTCTGCAGAATGAATGAATGAATGAATATAGAAAAGGTGGGTGAGGGTGAAAGAAGGGAAGTTTTTATTGGTTAAGTAGGAGAGACAGTGATAATAGTGGGAGAAATAGGGTGTCGGGGCTTGACCCAACGTGCGTGAGTTGAATAATTGAGCTGGGGTTGAGTTGATTTAGTTGGAGAAGTTACTTTAGTGATTCAGGATGGCTTGCCAAGAAGGGGGCAAGGGATGGGGAGCAAGTTAATTTTGGATGGTATAAGATCGAAAGTGCTTGCATGTTTTGGGGTTGTATTTTTGGGTGGTAGTATTCGAAAATGGTATAGGGGGAGGTAATTTTGGGTGGCATTGAGTCAAAAGGGGTACTGCTGGGGAAGTCTGTCAGTGGCAGAACCTGTAAGAAGGCTGTACTGTTATTATTATAGGAGTTACGTTAAAAGGTTGTTGTCTTGTACTTTGTCTGTGAAATTATACATTTTAATGGGAAGTGAAGCTAGGAATCTAGGTCAGGAGTGGTAGGGAGGCTGGACTGTGGACGAGCCGGCATGACCCACCTCCTCTACCAATCCTGATTTTAAGTGAATATTGGAATGGGTGCCTCTCTGTTGTTGGGGTGAAGGAGGTTTGACATGGGGCGGTGTAAAATTATGTTGAAAATTTGGATGAAGTTATCATGAAAGGTCTCAAGTTTTATAATTTGTTTTTCTGCTAATTGCTGCCAATAAGTATTTAGAGGGGGGATGTGGGCTAGATTGTGAAGATGTTGTGCCGTCTGGAACTCATACCACTGAGTCCCGAACATCCACCTCAGTGCTTTATTTTGTAATCTTTGATATTTTAGTTGGTTGGTAGGGGCCGAAAGTGAAATGCTGAGTGGGACGTAGCACAAAAGAGGTCTTATAAGTGCTTTGTATAAGTGAAGCTTGGTTTTATTGAGGCATTTCTGAAACGATAGATGGTTTGTAGTGATTTTGATGCAATGGCAATGGAAGTTTGTGCTTGTTTGTGGAATCGGATGTTTTTGTCGAATGTGAGGCCGAGTACTTTGTTTGTGGGAGAGACATTTATTTGTGTGCGGTTACGGACAGGTGCTCGGGAGTTCTGGAATAAGGGTCTTGGGCGGAGATGTCCCTTGGCAAAGTATGTGACGTGTGATTTTTGAGGATGAGCCTGAATCCGCCATTTTTGCTCCCATTGTGCTACTTTGTCAAGTTCTCTTTGAGCTTTGTTTGTCAATGCGTCTATTGTGTCTGCTCTTATTATTTGCGTCACATCGTCTGCGTACATTACTGTGAGAGAGTCATTGTGAGTGGGGTTGGGAAAGTCATTTGTGTATAGGATGTAGAGGGTAGGAGCGAGCACTGAGCCTTGAGGTACGCCTGCGTTTAGTGGAAATGAATCTGAATAAAGATTAGAAAACTTAATTTTGGCTGTTCTATTATCCAAAAAGTTGCAGAGAAGTTTCTGAGTAATTAATGGGAAGTTGAAATTTTCGCAGATTTTGTACTTCAAGCCTTCGTGCCACACTGTGTCAAAAGCTCGTTTTATGTCTTTTGTAATTAAGGCTGTCTTGTTTTTCGTCTGGACTGTTTGTTTATGTGAAGGTAGTTGTGATAATGTTTAGTGCTTCTTGTGTCGATCTGTGTTGTCTAAAACCAAATTGCATGTTCGTGAGGAGTCCTTCGTCTTCGAGAAATAGTCTGAGTCGGTGGTTTATGATACGTTCTAGAGTCTTCCCAAGAGTCTCAAGTAGACTAATGGGTCTGTAGTTTAGTGGATTAGTCTTGTCTTGGTTTTTCTTGGGAATGAGGATAATGGTCGCTGTCTTGAAGCAGACGGGAAAGTAGCCTGATGCCAGGATGGCGTTGTAGAGGCGAGTGAGTGCTGTTATGAAAGTGTTAGGTAGGTGCTTTACAAGGTGGTGATTAATACCCGTGGCACCAGGCGCCTTTCTCCGTGCTTTAGACAGGATGAATTTGACTTCGTCTGGCACAATGGGAGCAGTGAGTATGTTTTGAGGGTCAAGTGTGTTTAGGTTAATGTGTGTGTCATGGGAGATGTTGTCAGGGATGGTAGTGAGATGTTGTTCTATATTGCGGATGTGTTGTTCGGCAGGCCTTTCAATGGGGTGTGGGTGGTATACTTGTTGCCATGTCTGTTTAAATGTATCTGTGATAGCCCTAGGATCAGTAATTTTGTTGCCATTAACAGTGAGGGAGGATGTTCTGGGAGTGGTATTACCTTTTAAACGTTTTATATGTTGCCAGAATTCCCAGGGCTTAGTTTTCCTGTTTTGTTCTGCTGAGTGTACTAGGTGAGTCCAGTGAGCATCATGATCAGATTGCAGGCTGTTGAGGATGTGAGTTCTGAGGTTGGAGAGATCGTAACGTACTCGGCCTGGTATGTGGTTGTGTTTGTTCTGTTCGAATCGACGACGATAGCACACTAGGAGTCGTTGTGTTCTGATGGAGGGTCTGAAAGTGTGTTTGATTTTGTATGTAGTTTTTGGGATGGTTGTGTTGGCTGCATTTATGATTTTGTTCTGTAGGTTCTCAATTTGTTGGTCTATGTGTGTGTAGTGTTGTCCCTCATAGTCGTGTATGTAGTTGTCTTCTGATAAAATGTTTTTGAATTCTTCCCAGTTTGCTTGTGAGTAGTTAAATGAGATTGACATGGGACTTGAATTGGGTTTGAAGAAATTGACATGAAAACTGGGATGTGATCTGATCCTGAAAGTGGCCCTGGGGAAATATCATGATGGAATATATTAAAAGCTTGGTTTGAAAAAATTAAGTCAGGTTTACCATTACCGTTTGGTGTGAAAACTGTGTTGAAATCTGGGCCTTGAAAAGTTAATCTTTTGTGGTTGTGTAGTGCTAATAGTTGAATTCCACGTTGATTAATGGTATTATGTTGGAAAGCTTGGTGTCTAGCGTTAAAGTCTGCAAGTATAAGTGTAGGTGCATTGTTATTGAATAAGGTATTTAAGTCTGTGTAAGGGATGTAGGTATTGGGTCTGACATATGTGGTGGCAACTATGAGGGGTCCGAGTGTTGTGTGTGTTTTAACTGCAAGGAAATGCTTGTATGTCCAGTCTGTGATGAATTCGTGTTGAATGGTGCTTTTTATCATGATTGCAACTCCATCGTTGGCATCGCCGTCGGTCTGTCGTGTTGTGTAACCAAAGAATCTAATTTTATGTGTGTTGTACGTACAGGTGCTGTTAATTAGTATTATGTCTGGGTCATTATCTAAAATTAATTGTGTGAGTAGGTGTCTGTTATTGTAGTAGTGTCTTATGTTGAATTGGATGACTCTTAACATGATGGGGTATCGTGAAGTGAGCTATGTGTGGGGAAGTGGGGGGATGGTGGGGCCCGGGTTGGAGAGGGAGAGGATAAGGAGCGGACTCCTCCAAAAGATGGAGATTTGGAGGTAGATTTGGTGTTTTTTCTTGGGGTTTCAACTTTACGTGACTTTGACCGAGAACGGTTTAATTCAGGGGAGGATATCACAGCTGGACTGGTGGGTTTTCGTTTTAGAGGAGATTGGGGAGGAATGGTGGGCGTTTTTGGTGTAGGAGGGGGTGGGGGAGGCATGAAGGATGTTGGGGTAGTAAGGTTAGGAAGGTCAGGGTCAGATGCATTGAGAGTTGGGTCAGTGACATTTGTGAGGGTTTGGGTAGGGAGATCTTGAGGTTCATGTTCAGTGGTGAGAGGGATTGACATTTCAGGGATTTCGTTGGCGCTTGGGGGTTGAGGAATAGGGGTAGTGGAGGATGAGTTGGAGGTAGAGGTTGAGGGTAGTGGAATAGGAAGAGGAGTGGCTGAGAGAGATGGATTATGAGAGTTCTTGCTATGCTGGAACCAAGACTCAGGGATCATGATGGCAGGGAGATTGTGGGCAGTCAGGCCATCATTTAGTAGCTTGTTAAACTGTGGGGTGACTTTTTGGTTCGTGAGGTGGAGTGCAACATTAACAAGGACTGAAGTTTGGGCGAATATTTCGCGGTTGAACAATGGGCCGGGAGGATTGATGTTGGGTGGGGTAGGGGGGAGGATTGAGGGATGTGTGAGGTGCTCGCTGAAGCATATGATTTGGCAGTGACTGGGTGGGATGAGAATAAAGGACGTGTTTGGTTGGGATTGGTTGGAGTGGCCTTTGCGTTTTTTTCTAGTGTCTTTTAAGACATTGAGACGGAAGGGACATTCGGCACTGATTGCAATGTGAGGGCCATTGCAGTTTGAGCATTTCAGAGTGATTGAAGAGCAGGTGGTAAATGAGTGCCCTGACTCAGCACAACGAGAGCAAGTTACTGTTTTTTGACATTGGGCTGTGGGATGTCCGTAAGCATAACAGTTATAGCACTGCCTGAGATTGATCCAGGACTCAGGGGTCAGAAAATCAGGCGGCAAAATCACATGAAATGCCTTGAGACCTGTTTTTAGAAGCTTACTGGCCTCCTGAGGGGAGGCACATCGAATTTTGAGGGCTTGACGTTGGGTTTTATATACTTCACAGACAGTGATGGAGTTTTTCTTGGAAATTTCCCTGGCAATCTCATCTTCGTCTTTGTTGAAGATGTTCTTGTCAGGGTGCAGAATTTTGACTGTACAGGCAGCTTTTAGTTCTGGGGAGAGGACTAGTTCATAACCAGCAGATTGGAGTTTCTTTAGAGTGGCGGGGTTGAGATATGCATCAAGATCTTTTTGTGAAGCAAGTCTTATTTTGATTACATTGAGATTTTTGAAAACTCTGACTATTTGGGTTTGAGTGATACTAAATATGTGAGAGCCTGGGTCATCAGGGGGATTGTTAATGCATTTAAATTTAACATACAGTGCCATACTGAATCATTGGGAGAAACAAGTTTAATTTCTAACTATAAGAAAAGTGAAAATGAATGGGGAAAATAACAAGTTAGGGAGGTAGAGTTAATTGAACATTTTTATGGAGAATTTTAAAACTGTACCCAGGGGGCACCCCTATGGGATGTCCCCAGAAAAAACCTAACTCCTACCTATGTCCTTGGACTGTAGGCAAGCCTATGTCACCAGACCCTAACCTACTTGAAGTATAAAACCCTACCCACTTGCCTCCTATAACCAGGGGCTAAACCCCCCCCTTCATGGCAATGCCTTCAGGGTTCGGCGTCGTACTACAAGTGGGCTTCTAATGGGCGGTAGTGGGTAATATTTAATACTTTAGAAAAGGAAAAGTAGTGGGAAAGGTTTTGGGGAAAAGATAAGAGTATAGGAAAGTAATGAGAATGGACAAGGATGATGATGAGATATGAGGTGAGATGCAGTGAGCTGATTGGCCGGGCGAGCGCAGATCGAGGGTCGATTGGAGGAGGAGAGAGAACTGATGGAGGAAGCGTTGGGGCTAGGTTTTTCTGGTCCTCAACTCGTCCATCTTCTTCTTCTACTGCTGCTTGAAGATCTCCTTTCTTCTTTCTTCTTCCTTCTTTCTTCTTTCTCCTTCCTTCTTTCTTCTTCCGCTTGTAGATGGGGGGGGCTACAGGCCTGTGAGAGAGACCAGAGCGTCACCAAGTACCACCTCGAAGTGACTCTGCAGCCTCCCCCACCCCTTGATATAGCCCCGCCTCCCGCTTTCCGGCGCTGTGATTGGCTGAGCCTCCCGCTCGGCCAGTCGGTTTTGGCCGCGCAGCTTGAATATTTCTTTCCTTCGCTTCAACTCTTTTCTCTCCATAATAAGTTCCTGGAAGCTGGTTGCGAATGTCTTTTAGTGGCTTACTGGAGTATAGGGCTGGCACTGATGCATTAGACCTATTGCAACCAGAGGAAACGGCCTGTGGAGAGAGCGAGAGCGAGTTTAAACGTGAAGCTGTACACGTAGCTGTCAGCTCCGAAAACGGAGGCTTCTGGTTGGTCGGCCGGGAAGGTGTGGCATGTTTACCTCCAGAGTCCAGAGTGTCAAACACAGCTGGTTTAAAGGGAAGGTTAAAGGGAGCGCGTTGATTGGCTGGCGGCCTTTTTACCTTAATAATATAATAATAATAATAATAATAATAATAATAATAATAATAATAATAATAATGCAATAGTAAATTAATAAAGAACAATCTAAAATCGTCATCGGATTGAAAGGATTAAACCATTAACGGCGATTATTTACACATCAAATATTTACCAAAGCAAAACAGCTTGAACAAAACTCTTATGCAAAACCGACAATTCCAAGGAAATCACAATAACAAATATATCAGAGAGGGTCACCGAACTGAAAACACAAGCATTCCTATATATTTATTCAACGCTTGTATGTTATTCTAGCTTGTGCTATTCGATTTTATTAAGGGAGCCCACCTCCCTCTTTTTCTCTTTCTCTCCCTCTCTCTCTTTGGCTTGTATCCATTCGGCCCCATTCAGCCTACTGTTTTAAGACGTTTACCCCCATCCAGGTGTTAATATTTTTGTTTTGACAGCAAGCTAAATTTGTAAATTTTTTCGATAGAAAAATGTCTCCGGCGAAGCCGGATTTCTCCATACAATGCTGGCTCGCTATCGCTCGCCAGGAAAAAATCGACACCTGGATGGGGATAAACGACTTAAAACAGTTGGCTGAATGGGGCCGAATGGATACAAGCCAGGGACAGAGAGAAAAGGGGAGAAAGATACAAAAAGCCGGTGACCCATCTTAAGTTAATCAAGGGCTTTAATTTCAACATTGTATTCCCTGCAATGTAATCATGCACCAATATACCGTCGTTGATGGATCCATTTCAACATTGTATTCCCTGCAATGTAATCATGTACCAATATACCGTCGTTGATGGATCCATTTCAACATTGTATTCCCTGCAATGTAATCATGTACCAATATACCGTCGTTGATGGATCCATTTCAACATTGTATTCCCTGCAATGTAATCATGTACCAATATACCGTCGTTGATGGATCCATTTCAACATTGTATTTCCCTGCAATGTAATCATGTACCAATATACCGTCGTTGATGGATCCATTTCAACATTGTATTCCCTGCAATGTAATCATGTACCAATATACCGTCGTTGATGGATCCATTTCAACATTGTATTCCCTGCAATGTAATCATGTACCAATATACCGTCGTTGATGGATCCATTTCAACATTGTATTCCCTGCAATGTAATCATGTACCAATATACCGTCGTTGATGGATCCATTTCAACATTGTATTCCCTGCAATGTAATCATGTACCAATATACCGTCGTTGATGGATCCATTTTGATGATAAAACCTTAACATTATTTCCTGTTAAGCTTTAGTTTATAATTTGAAGCCTGAGCTCTACAATGTAATTCATAGCATCAAAAACCTACGCATTCATTGGTAAATTATAGCTCTTATAATTGTGGTCATTATAAACATGTATATACATAAATTATAGCTCTTATAATTGTGGTCATTATAAACATGTATATACATAAATTCACTCATTTTACTTCAGTCTAATATATGATATTTAGCTTTACGCTTCATCGTATTACACCTAATAAATGTATCTAAAAATATGAGCCAAAAACCCGTCAGTGGAACTTTAAGCTAAAAAATAATGTTATCGATCTTCTTACATTTCTTAAGGGGGTTCACTGTTTTTTTTTTTTATCTTTCTCACCTTTTCTCTCTTTCCCTGGCTTGTATCCATTCTGCCCCATGCAGCCAACTGTTTTAAGACGTTTATCCCCATCCAGGTGTCGATTTCTTCCTGGCGAGCGATAGCGAGCCAGCATTCTATGGAAAAATCCGGCTTCGCCGGAGAAAATTTTCTATAAAAAATTTACAAATTTAGCTTGCTGTCAAAACAAAAATATATAAATGCTGGCTCGCTACTGCTCGCCAGGAAAATATTGACACCTGGATGGGGGTAAACGTCTTAAAACAGTAAGCTGAATGGGGCCGAATGGATACAAGCCAACGAGAGAGGGAGAGAAAGAGAAAAACAGCGAGGTGGGCTCCTTTAATTAAAACAAAAAAGAGAAATACCGAGAGCAATCCAACAGGTGGAGGGAATCAACTCATAACATATTGTGATAATGATGATGATGGTTTGTTATTTGTAGACGAAGAAGGCACAGAGAAAAAACTGGATTGCCATTTTAGTTCGAGATATACATCGCATGTGCTTGTACTTATCCTTACACGCACTGTTTAGTCCATACTTCTACACTATAATTAGCTTGTACTTACAGTATATTAGTTCGAGATATACATTGCATGTGCTTGTACTTATCCTTACACACACTGTTTAGCCCATACTTCTACACTATAATTAGCTTGTACTTACAGTATATTAGTTCGAGATATACATTGCATGTGCTTGTACTTATCCTTACACACACTGTTTAGCCCATACTTCTACACTATAATTAGCTTGTACTTACAGTATATTAGTTCGAGATATACATTGCATGTGCTTGTACTTATCCTTACACACACTGTTTAGCCCATACTTCTACACTATAATTAGCTTGTACTTACAGTATATTAGTTCGAGATATACATTGCATGTGCTTGTACTTATCCTTACACGCACTGTTTAGTCCATACTTCTACACTATAATTAGCTTGTACTTTGGATATCGCCTCTGCATAGCCTTTCTTATAGTTCTCCTATATTTGACTTTAGGCTTTGTTATTGTTGTCTCTCTATCTTCATACGTATTCTCTACACGTATTTTTGTACATATCTTTACTCCCCGGTATTCCTACTCTTAAGGGCCGTTTTGTATGGCCCCCCTTCTTCCTCATGTTTAGCCCCATTAGTTTTCAGATTATAAGACGTTCGGCCCATTAGTTTGGCGATTTTAAGACCTTTCGCCCCATTCTTCGTCAATATTAAGATTTTGTGTGTCATTTAGGTGTCGATTTTTTTTCCTGGCGAGCGATAGCGAGCTTGAAATATAAGAAAAACCGGCCTTCGGCCGGGAAATTTTTCTATCGAAAAATGTACAAGTTTATCTTGAAGGAGGGTGTTTTTTAAGCTTGATGGAGGTATAGGGAGGAAACTAAAAAAAAAAAAAAAAATAGAAAAAATATACATAAGTGAGCAAATAAAACCGGCCCATCCCTTATCAGGGATCTGCCTTGCTTAGGCCAATCGGCTTTCTGCAGACTCCCATTTTCTTATGTTCTTATGTTAACCCTCTTCTATTTGCGTTATAAATTCCTTTCTCCTCCTTCCTATCTTACCACCCATCTTTAACCACCCTCTACTTCTTCTTTCTTCAGTTCCTACATCGTATTCACCACGTTAACCTTCCTTTATTTATTGCTCCCTTTGATTTTCCATTTTCAGCTTCACCTCAAATCCTCTTCTCTTGCCATCATCTTCTACGTTTAGTTTCTTATGCTTCTTCTATTTCACTTTTAGCTCCTATTTCCATTCCCAGCTTTCCTTTTCCTTACCCTGTGATTCTTTTTCTCCACATCATTTCTTCCTCCTCCTATATTTATTAACTGTCTCTATCTAAATTGTCTTCTGTCCTTCCTGCTCCATTTTTTAATTCCCTCCACTCTAATCAGCAACTCGATCGTTTCTTCATATTTTTGTTTTTTTCCTTTCTGAGTTTGTAGTTTCTCCTCCTCCTCCTTCTCTCTCTTACTCCTCCTCCTTCCCTGCCACCTGTAGCTTAACCTCCTACTTTTCCTCAACTTCCTATTCTTATATCAGTATCCCTTCTTCTCGCATATCCTCCTTTTCCTACTGATCATATTTGTCTTTTTGATTTCACACTCCCTCTCCTTAAACATTGATTTTGTTCATTATATATTTCTATCTCCATATCCTCCTCCTCAATCAGCTACATCTTCTCTCATCCATTTCAATTTTCCCCACCTTATATTATTCTCCTTCTCCCCATCTCCAACTATGCCTCAATCTCCACCCCTTCTTCTTTTCCCTCATTTTTCCCCTCCACCTCTTCTTCCTCCCACACAACCTCTTGTTCTCCCCCCCCCCCCTCGTTGCAGCAATTTAAACCCAACATACTTTTACGTTCTAATTTGAGCGGCATGTTCCAGCGGACGGCACAGACATGCAAACACCAAACTGGGCTCTTGGGGGGTTCTGGCGTCCCTCTCTCCGTCCCTCCCTCCCTCGCTGCCCTGGGGGAGTTGAGAGGTTAGAGGTTAGAGAGAGCAAGAGGCAAGAGAGAGGGGTGATGGGGTGGCAGTGGAGGCGGTGGCGGTTGGGGTAAGAGCTAGGGGTTTGGGATGAGCAAAGTTATGTGCAAGGTAAAGACGCATGAGATGATGGGATGTTGATGAGAAAGAAATTTCAGAGAAGTAAAACAATGGAGAGATGTAGGGAAGACGAGGTTGGGGTGTACAAGAGAGTTGGGATGGCAGGGGGACATGGCATACCAACATTTAGGCTCCAGGAATTTACAGACTAATTGCTTCTGGCGTTCCTCTCCCTCGTTAGCCTGGGGGAGTTGGGGGTGGGGGGTAGATGATAGAGAGCAAGAGGTAGAGAGTGGCAGCATGGCAGAAGATGTGGGGGTGGTAGGGAAAGTGGATGAGGTAAGGATAAGATTATTGGGTGTGGGATAGACGAAGGTGTGGGTGAGATAAAGGCGAAGGAGTAGAAGAAAGTAGGAAAGGGGAGAGAGGAAGGGACAAATCTACAATGTGGGCAAGGCAAAGGTCTGAGGCTGGCGGGGGAAATGGCTGAGAGAGCAGGGAGATAAAAGGATAACGGGGGGGGGGGAGGGGGGGCATGTAAATACCAAACCGGGCTCTTGGAAATGTCCACGCTAATTACGCTTGGCGTCTCTTGCTGTCCTGGGGGATTGAGAGATTAAAGCATAGGAGGAGAGAGGCAGGGGTTTGGTTAAAGGTGGAAGAGAAAGGATGGTCGTTGGGGGAGGCAGAGGTGACCTTGCAAGGTAGGAATATAAGATAGGCAAGGATTAAAGAGTGGTAAAGACGCAGGAGAAGCAGGGGTGTTGGAGAGAAAGGGACGTCAGTGAGGAAGGGAAGTTAAACAATATAGGGAACACGCTGCTGGGGTGTGGTACAGAGCAGGGGTAGATGGGGATGACCGAGGGGCATGCAAATTCCAACAGTGCTCTAGAGGGTTTCCACGCTAATTGCTACTGGCGTCCCTTCCTCCCACTCTTTCTTTCCTGGGGGGAGTTGAGAGGTGAGAGAGTATTAATGCGATGGTGACAGATGAGACGGCATAGGAATTTGATTAGGTTAGGGACATTGGTGAAAGGTGTATGCGTGTGTGGTGGTGGTGGGGGGGGGGGGGTGGAGTTGAACTTAAAAACAAACACACAGTAAAGGTATAACTTAAAGGTGAAGTTAAGAACAACAGGCAGGTGTGTGAAGATGGCAGAGAAAGGTGGGAGTTAAAAGTCATGGCAAAGTGTGTATGCAAACGGATATGAATTAGGAACAGGTGCCTTGGGGGCTTGAGTGCTAATTGCTTCTGACATTCCCCCTTCTCTTTTTTTCTCTTGATATCTCGGGGGATGTGAGAGGTGAGAGTGATGAAAGGTGAAACAGCAAAGGATTAATAGGGAGGCGGGGGGGGGGGGTTTGATGGGCAGGATAAGTAGGGTATATGGGTTGATAAACGCTGTAGTATATGCAGAGAAGAGATAGTTAGTTGCAGGGAAGGTTTGAGAGAGATGGAGTTACAGAGGGAAATGGTGTTTAGGAGGAAACGGCTGAAGCAGGAGGTTTGAGTGAGACAGCAGGGGGACTACGGAGGGGCAGAAGATGTAGAAATGCCAGATGGTATTGGGCAGGAGTGTAGGGTAGACAGAGGAGGTGGAAGAGTTTGAGATATGGGGAGAACAAGACTGAGGGGAGGGAAAGATTGGAATGAGGCAGGGATGTGGAGGTGGCAGGTTCAAGGTTGAGAGCACTGGTATAAGGATGGCAGGGGCAGGGGTGGTGGATGAGGTAACAGAGGGAGGCAGGGATATATGAAAACTACAGGGGTCTATGGGGATGTTGACGTATATAAGAATAGGGGTAACTAAGCAATTAAGGTATAGGTGTGGCAGAGACGTAGGAAAAACAAAGATATTTGAGGAAGAGATAAACGTGGGAGAGGCAGGGGTGGTGTAGGAAGGGTGTATACAGAAGATAGTGGTGTAGAGAGAGAGAAGAGGGGGGGGGGGGAGAGTTAGGGGTGATGTAGGAAGGGGTAAAAGATAGAGGTGTAAAGAGACAGGGTGTGTGGGAGAGTGGCAGGTGTGTGTGTGTGTATGAGAAAGAGAGAGAGAGAGGAGTGTGAAAGAAACAAACAGCGGGTGAGAGAGGAGGGAGGAATCTAAAGAAGTGAAAGGTAGGAATGTCGGGAGGTCGGAAGGCGAAACTCAGGAGCGGGAAGGTGAGAGTTCGACATTGGAATAAAACACGATGATATGAAGATACTATACCCGGTTCCAAGTAGGTAGGTCAGATATCGTGAGCCTTAACCTCTGTAACTAAAAAATGGCTAGAGCAAATGGTTTTTAAATGTCCACACCTATTCCCTGACTGACCCTTCCCAAATGGTAGAAATGTTAGCTCGATTACTTCAGTCGTTTGTGAGTTATAGAGGTTAATGTTCAAGAGTTTTGGCCTAATTACTTGGAACAGGGCATAGGCTGGATAATTCAAGGAAGGGAGATTATATAAGAGGAGAGAGTCACGAAGGAGAGTGATAGACAAAGTATTATATGAGGAGACGGTAAAAAACAAGCAAGGCAGAGATGAAATTAGATGAGATGCAGAGCTGTGAGGGAGGTATGAGGATGAAAGGAAGAGACTCAGGGATGTAATGCAGGTAAGAATAAGACCAAAAGGATAAGCAGATATGTGAGCTTGGACAAGACAGGAGAAACTTATACTGCAGATGTGAGGCAGGTGGGAATGTGAGCAAGGGATGAGCAGGAATATGATGGAGTTAGGAATATGAATAGCTGAGAGACAAGAATATAAAGAAGGCAAAGTATGTTCACTATGTCCAGTCTAGAAATTTCGAACATCAATCACCCATTAGTAAAAAGGGACTTGAACAATCAATATGATAATCCTACCATTCGGGAAGAGTCAACCAGGAAACAGGTGTGGAAAATTACAGCTGATTTGATCCAGTCCTTTTTATGTTACAAAAGGCTAGAGGTCACATTGTTTAAACTGGTCAAAATTAATAGAGTATAAAATTATGATAAAGAAGCAGTGATACGAGATGTTGAGCAGTAACACGAGAAAAGGGGAGAGATATATGGATGTGATAGAAATACACCTTAACACTAGTCGATCCCACGTTTTCGGGGATTTCTTTTCTGTGTTTGCAATTTCCGGGTATATTTAAATTATTATTATAATTATTTTGTCTTTAATTTATCTCTGTGACCCCTGTCATGCTACAAAACGCAAGCCAAGTATCTCAGCAAGTTAATTTGTAAATTTAACGATAGAAAAGTCCCTGTCTACGGTCGGCTTCTCACAAATTGCAGGCCCGCTATCACTCGCCGCATAAAAAAGGGGTGAAGGAAGGAAGGGTAAACCAAAAACGACCAACCACGGATGAGACACAAATTAGGTTAAACCCTTCACCACCATTACGTAATTTCCATCATATTCTGGTTACCATTAGACCATAACCTTTGTTTGTAATCTATCTCTAGGACTCCAATGGGTATATACGATCTCAATAAACCGCCTTTATAAAATAGGTCCTTCTTATACTGCAAAAAATCCTCTAATTGAATCCAGAATCAAAGTTAAAAAGGCTTTCTGGTGCTGAAGGGGTTAAGAGCAAGGTTATGTTAAGAAAGTGGTTGGTGCATGGTAACTAGGAATGTTGGAGGCGGGCAGGAATGAGGGAGAGTCTGAGATGAAAGGGAACCAGGGGAAGGGTGGGGAGGGAGGGGGGAATAGAGAAGAAGAGGAATTAGTAGAATGGTGGGATGAGAGAGGAATGTAGGAGAAAAGGTAATTAAAAGAAGGATGGGAAGAGGGAAGAATGTAGGAGAAAAGACATTAGTAGAATGGAGGGATGTAGGAGAATGGGAATTAGAAGAAGGATGGGAAGAGGGAGGAATGTAGGAGAAGGGGAATTAGTAGAATGGTGGGATGAGAGAAGAATGTAGGGGAAAGGGAATTAGTAGATTGGAGGGATGAATTAGGAATGTAGGAGAATGATAATTAGTAGAAGGATGGGCAGAGGGAAGAATGTAGGAAAAAGAGGATAATTAGAATGGTGGGATGAGCGAGGAATGTAGGAAAAAGAGGATAAGTAGAATGGTGGGATGAACGAGGAATGTAGGAAAAAGAGGAATTAGTAGAATGGTGGGATGAACGAGGAATTAGTAGAATGGTGGGATGAACGAGGAATGTAGGAAAAAGAGGAATTAGTAGAATGGTGGGATGAACGAGGAATGTAGGAAAAAGAGGAATTAGTAGAATGGTGGGATAAACGAAGAATGTAGGAAAAAGAGGAATTAGTAGAATGGTGGGATGAACGAGGAATGTAGGAGAAAGAGGAATTAGTAGAATGGTGGGATGAACGAGGAATGTAGGAAAAAGAGGAATTAGTAGAATGGTGGGATGAACGAGGAATGTAGGAGAAAGAGGAATTAGTAGAATGGTGGGATGAACGAGGAATGTAGGAAAAAGAGGAATTAGTAGAATGGTGGGATGAACGAGGAATGTAGGAGAAAGAGGAATTAGTAGAATGGTGGGATGAACGAGGAATGTAGGAGAAAGAGGAATTAGTAGAATGGTGGGATGAGACAGGAATGTAGGAGAAGGGGAATTAGTAGAATGGTGGGATGAACGAGGAATGTAGGAGAAAGAGGAATTAGTAGAATGGTGGGATGAACGAGGAATGTAGGAGAAAGAGGAATTAGTAGAATGGTGGGATGAACGAGGAATGTAGGAAAAAGAGGAATTAGTAGAATGGTGGGATGAACGAGGAATGTAGGAAAAAGAGGAATTAGTAGAATGGTGGGATAAACGAGGAATGTAGGAGAAAGAGGAATTAGTAGAATGGTGGGATGAACGAGGAATGTAGGAGAAAGAGGAATTAGTAGAATGATGGGATGAATAAGGAATGTAGGAGAAGGGGAATTAGTAGAATGGTGGGATGAACGAGGAATGTAGGAAAAAGAGGAATTAGTAGAATGGTGGGATAAACGAGGAATGTAGGAGAAAGAGGAATTAGTAGAATGGTGGGATGAACGAGGAATGTAGGAGAAAGAGGAATTAGTAGAATGATGGGATGAATAAGGAATGTAGGAGAAGGGGAATTAGTAGAATGGTGGGATGAACGAGGAATGTAGGAAAAAGAGGAATTAGTAGAATGGTGGGATAAACGAGGAATGTAGGAGAAAGAGGAATTAGTAGAATGGTGGGATGAACAAGGAATGTAGGAGAAAGAGGAATTAGTAGAATGATGGGATGAATAAGGAATGTAGGAGAAGGGGAATTAGTAGAATGGTGGGATGAGAGAAGAATGTAGGGGAAAGGGAATTAGTAGAATGGTGGGATGAGGGAGGGATGTAGGAGAAGGGGAATTAGTAGAATGGTGGGATGAGGGAGGGATGTAGGAGAAAGGGAATTGGTAGAATGGTGGGATGAGAGAAGAATGTAGGGGAAAGGGGAATTAGTAGAATAGAGGGATAAGGGAGAAATACAGGAGAAAGGGAATAAGTAGTAAGATGAAAAGAGGGAAGAATGTAGGAGAAAGAGGAATAAGTAGAATGGTGATAATAGGTGATAATATAGGAGAAAACAATGAGAAGAGAGTTGGGAATATAGCAGCAAAGAAGAGAGTTGGGAATATAGCAGCAAAGGAAATAGTAGCAGGAAGGAAAGAGAGAGGAATGTAGGAGAAGCACAGAGGGTGAGGGAATGAGAAACCAAAATATGGAAGAGGGAAAGGTAGAAGTGTCCGAGGTAAGGTGGGGTAAATCTGACCGATGGAATGGATGGTCCTGTAAACCCATAGCAAATATATAACTGTGTGCGAACTGTATGTGTACATGGTGTGTGTGTGTCCTGATAGATAGATAGATTGATAGACAGACAGACAGACACAGGCAGAGAGAGAGAGAGAGAAGGTTGTGGTTGTTATCAGAAAACTACCGGTGGGAGAAGCAAAGAGGCTGGGCTACGTAAAACTGAGACCTGATTGTCACTCGCCAGACCAGACCAGATGGCTGGAGTAAAGTAGGAAAGAAGCGCAATTGGACAGAGGAAGAACAAGCGGAGAAATGAGAAGTACAGTAGAAGACTGAAAGTTCTTGGGCTCAACCAAGTTGCTTCATTGCCAACACATCAAGGAACACATTTATTAGAAAGTACTGAGGGGTGACAGGCAAGCACATTCGACATTTGGACAGAGCAGACAGGCGGAGAGGTGAAGGCAGACAGGACGGTAAAAAGGACTGATACGATAGATGACAGTATTAAGTAGTAAACATGTCAACGATGGCAAATCAATTCTTGGGAGAAAATCAATAGCTATAGAGTTAAAGTTAATCAGTATTAGTTATTCAATTTAATTGTTTGAATGACAAGAAACATGGTACACAATATTCATAGTATTATAAAGTATTAGAATATTTTGTTGTATGTATAAGAAGACAAAAGGCAAATCTAACAGTAACGATTGTCCCTTTTAAGTGATCATTTTAGAGAGCCAAATTTAAGTTATAGTTGTAGACAGATAACACCGACAGATGTGATGCAGAGATCTGGCTTATTTTTCCTATCACCAAGGCAAACTTTATAGTATGATCGTTAATGGATAGCTTTACCCACTTCTAACAACTTAAATGCAACTTTCTTTTACCTTCAAACTACAAATAAAGATAATTAAATTCAGCCACACAACCACAACACAAGTAGCGTAGCTGCATCATATATTTATCTACAATCTAGGTCTATATGATCTGTGCCCCATGAATATTCTTTCCTCTCACTTAAACAGTAGGCTACCATAGCGCGGTTGGGAATATGAACATGATTAGATTAATATCCAGTATTCGAGAATGGATAATAAGTCGTAGGCGTGCATAAACCTTTAACCGTCCTGGTGGTGTAATGGTTAAGGTGGCAACAATCTGTGTGTGATAACCCAGGTTCGAATCCCGGTGGATCATATATACTTTAATTAATTTCATTTGGGGGTGTTTGGTGTTGTGGTGAAATTAATAAAATAAAGATTACACGTTAGAGGTAAATTGTCTAGTCACAAGGAGCATTGAAGTAGTTTAAGTCGCAAGATGTGGGAAACATAGATTGGGAAAGTTCCAAAGTTTACTTGTTGAGTAGAAGAAGGACTTGGAAAATTGGTTCACTTTTGGGTTAAAGAGATGGACAGACTAGGGAAGGGGATGAGTTAAAAGGCAGGAGCCAACTACCCTCCTTTGGGAGGTATACACTGAGAAACTCAGAACTTGAAGAACACTTATTATTGTAATAGAAGAGAGAAATTCAAAATTGCGGCGTATACAGGGAGACTGGAGAGTAATAAGAGGAGGTGAGTTGATGAGACAAACCACCTTTGACTCTAGCTTTTCGAGAAGTCCGGTATGAGTGGACCCTCCCCATATATGCGAACAGTACTCGATTTATGGGTGCATCTACCCCTGTAAAGAGCAAGAAGGGGTGTGTGGTGGTTAAGAACCCACAGAGACGGTTGAGCACATCTAACTTCCGGGAAGCTACTTTAGCAAGAGTGGTAATATGTTTTGCCAAGAAAGGCTAGTAAAAATAATGATATCAGCTCAAATGTAATATACTCACCCCTTTCAATTTCTGTAGAGAGATATTTTTATTCTACTTACCTACTATGCTTTCTTCATGATTTGAGTGTGACCCCTTAACAGCCAAGATTCGAACCCAGGACATCATAAACTAATTTAAGCTTTGTTGCGCTACACCATGGTCAGGAGAGGTTCCTCGCAGTGAAAAGTAACATTGTTATAATATTTAATATTATAATCTTATAATACATTCGCAAGGTAAATACATTAATGTTACAGTAAAATTAATTAAATAGAAATCCATCTAAATGAAGGAAATTGTAAAGAAAATGTAAGAAAAACAAATCTAATTAAAATAGCCGGAAAGACAGTAGTGTTACACCTTCTTTTTATACATGCAAGCTACATATCCGTTTCCAGTTAAAATTCATGGAAATGTAAATTAAAGCAATTTGGAGAGACTGGGTTGATTAAAGCAGTCGAGTTATCTTTGTATTTAAGTCGACTTTTGATTATTCTTTATTTCACACACACACACACACACACACATATATAAACAAGACAAATACACATATCTTCATCCAAATCGTTTGTCTTGCTTTACAATAGTGTGTGTGTGTGTGTGTGTAATTACCCTGCCTGAGTAAGTGTACCTGGCAGGGTGTGGACAAGACCAGGACAGGACATTATTCACGCCAATATTTCAGCGAGAAACTTGCTAATGTTCGTGTGTGTGAATGTGTGTGTGTGTGTGTGAGTGTGTGTGTGGTGTGTGTATATGTGTGTGTGTTTACCCTGGCTGATTAAGCGTGTGTGGCAGGGTATAGACAAGAGCAGGGCAGGACACATTATAACCAATATTAAGTGAGGAAACTTGCTAATGTGTGTTTGTATGTGTACAAAGGAGTACAAAGGAAATCAAGCTACAACAGGTCTAGTGACCCTTCTACGCTGCTTGTCCTCCAAAACACTGAGGATCAAGTGTCCAAACAGTGGTTTAGAGTGGGTAAGGGAACATTGGAAAGGGAACTACTGCCCTGGAACTAATGTCCGTGGCAGGATTAGGAAGTTAGTGGGGGACAGATGGATTAGTAACTGAGGGGGGGATAAAATAAAATTATTCATTTAAATACGCAGTCAGTCACGGGTTTGATGCGAGATATTTGTCTAGGCGAAGTTTTAACCCGTACAGCCCCAGCGACGCGTCTGACGAGTCACCCTAATTGCTCTGACCGTAACCTCAGGTGTAGCCACTCGAGAGGGCTCAGATTTGTATGGGAACTGTGTACGTATCCCACGCAACCGTGCCGATGGTTGAAAACTCTCAAAGTCCACGTGCGTGCGCGTGAGCGCGCAATAACCTAGTTTTTTGGGGTAATTGCCTTCAATTTTTTACTCTTGTAAAATACGTTTTCGGGGACCATTCTTTTAGCTTTTTGAGCGGTTTTTCGTGGTTTTTCCTTCATTCCTAACCCATTCGCTATTGTTTCTGGAATAAAACCATTTTTTGAAAACCGGCCGGGTTCTGGTGAACAAACAATACAAAACTAGCCGGGGCTCCATGGGTTAAATGAATCAACGGTGCTGCAGTCTATAACGTCTCGGGGAAGCCCATTCCACAAGTTGACAACCCGATTGAAGACGAAATTCTTAGATTCGTGTGAGTTAAAAGATTTACCAATAATTTTGCAACAGTTTCCTCGCGTGTAATTAGATTGGTTGATAGTGAAGTACTTACTACAGTTCATATTGTCGATGCCTTTGATGATTTTGAACATTTGAATTAAGTCGCCTCTTAATCTGCGCTGGGTTAAAGAAAATAGATTTAATTCTCTAAGACGCTCCTCGTATGGTTTGTTCTTTAGGCTAGGTATAATTTTGGTAACTCTATGTTGAACTCGTTCTAGCTTATCTATATCTTTTTGGTAATAGGGGCACCAGGATTGAATGCAGTATTCCAGAAGAGGGCGGACTAAGGAATTGTAAAGGGTTAGGATAACTTCTTTGGATTTATGCTCAAATGACCTGCCTATAATGCCAATTATTTTGTTTGCCTTCTTAACAACTTCTGAACATTGTTGACTCGGTTTTAGGTTACTCGATATTGTTACTCCCAGATCGGTTTCTCTGTTTACATTCGTAAGCTGAATGCCATTCATCGAATAGTTTGCTTTCTCATTTTGGTATCCGATATGTAGTACTTTACATTTATCCGCATTGGGAAACTCATTTGCCAAATTTGGGCCCAACATGACAACTTATCTAGATTGTGTTGCATATCGTCAACTAGTTCTTTTGAGAGTACGCTATTTGCAATTTTTGTATCGTCAGCAAATTTTGAGATTGTACAGGTGAGACTCTCATCTATGTCATTGATGTAAATTAGAAAGATAATTGGTGTTAATACTGATCATGGGGTACCCCGCTACTTACATTTGTGTGTGTGTGTGTGTGTGGGTGTGTGTGTGTGTATGTTTACCCTGCCTGAGTAAGCGTGTGTGGCAGGGTATAGACAAGAGCAGGACAGGACACATATTAGGAAGCTTGTCTGTCTGCCTGGTGCCGGGGTTGGGAAGGTGTTAGAGGAAATTGATTACATCATGAAAGATATTGGAGATAGCCCCATTATCTGTCTCAGTACAGGGAGCAATGATGTTGGTAAAGGTAGGACGGAAGTACTGCTTCGGCAGTACAGGGAGGTGTTAGATAAAGTTAGGAGGAAGGGAGGCATACCTGTAGTACACAGTATCTTGCCACGGAGAGGGGTCAGCAAGGAATGGTCATCTAGGGCAATTGGTATCAATTGTCGGCTGGAAAAATACTGTAATGTAAATGCAATACCATTCCTTGAAAACTGGACCCGTTTCTATGGTAAAAATCAGTTGTACGCACAGGACGGGGTTAATCTTTCTCGGCTAGGGGTGGCAAATTTAGCTAGGTCAATAGATAGGATTGTCGCGGGGTTTCGCTGAAAATAAAGCCTAAGAATATGAGTAAGAATAATTGTCTAGATAGGGTAAATTGCCGTACTGGTACATCAGATAGGAATAGAAAATATCAGTCACAGGATTTTAATTGTACTGCTAGTAGAAATATTGAAGGTGTAACAACAGATGGGAATTCAGTTAGAAATAAAGGTAAATCCGATACCAGTAAAATAAATTCATTGCGATTATATTACACAAACTGTAGGAGTTTATGTAACAAAATGGATGAACTTAGAGCACTTGTTAGCAACGAAAATATAGACATTATAGCACTGACTGAAACATGGATTAATACAGAATCAAGATTTTTTTTAGCAGAATTCCATATACCAGGATATAGTTTGTTTAAACGCGACCGAACAAGTAGGAGGGGCGGCGGAATAGCAGTGTTTGTCAGTTCTTTAAAAAGCTGTATTAAATCAGGTATTAGACTAAATACTGATAACGAAAGTGTTTGGGTTGAGGTTAGCGAAGGTAGTGAGACCATAATTATTGGAGTTATTTATAGACCACCAAATATGAGTAGAAACGAAGGTACAGCTTTATGGCAGGAAGTGAAAATAGCATCAAGGTTTAGCAATGTGTGTATTATGGGGGATTTTAATTTTCCGAATATTGATTGGCAACATCAAATCGGCGACTCAGATTCAAAAGAGTTTATTGAGGCGGTACAGGATAGTTTTTTATTTCAATTCATAGACTCGCCTACTAGAGGTAATAATATCCTCGATTTAGTTCTCAGTAATAATGAACAAATGATAAATAATGTAGAGATAGGAGACCAACTAGGAAATAGTGATCATAAATCAATTTATTTTAACATACAATGGACAGGAAAGGCTAAAGAGAATACGACACTTATCCCAGATTTCAGAAAAGCCAATTATGGTGGATTAAGACGAGCCTTAAGAGTCGATCCTATGGTTAAACTATTAAGTGGACCCATGTGCGCTAATGAACATACTCTCTCTCAGATACCTGTCTTAATTCAGGATAATTTGACAGCTACATATAATCATTTTATTTCTTCACTCCACAATGCGCAAAATAAATATATCCCAAAAAGAAAATTTAGATCAACACAGAACCAACCCTAATGGATGAATAATAAATAGACTATTAGACCTTCTAGGAAAAAAGAGAGGAATATATCGAAAAATTAAGAAAGGCGAAATTCACCTACTTGCTTACTATCAGAATCTATCAAGGGAGGTTAAAAAATGTATAAGGACAGACAAAAGAAATTATGAAATCAGGATAGCCAATGACTCAAAAAATAACCCTAAGGCTTTTTACCAGCTATATAAATCTAAAGTTAGAGATAAAATAGGCCCCCTTAAAACTTCGATAGGAGAAATGACAGAAAATTATTTAGAAATGTGCAGTACATTAAATAGTCAGTTTCTATCCGTTTTCACTAATGAAAATTTGGCACAGATTCCAGAAGTCCGTAAGGTATATAGCGATAGTATAGAAAATAGGTTAAGTACGGTTACTATAAGTAGAAATGATGTGCTTAAGGAAATTGACAGACTGAAACCTCAGAAATCGCCTGGTCCCGATGAGGTATATGCCAGAGTATTAACCCGTACAGCCCCAGCGACGCGCCTGACGCGTCGGCGATGTATGTAACGCACAGCCCCAGAGACGCGCCTGGCGCGTCACCCTAATTGCGCCGACCGTAACCTCAGGTGTAGCCACTCAAGAGGGCTCAGATTTGTATGGGAACTGTGTACGTATCCCACGCAACCGTGCCGATGGTTGAAAACTCTCAAAGTCCACGTGCGTGCGCGCGCGAGCGCGCAATAACCTGTTTTTTTGGGATAATTGCCTTCAATTTTTTACTCTTATAAAATCCATTTTCGGGGGCTCTGTAGGACCATTTTTTAAGCTTTTTGAGCGGTTTTTCGTGGTTTTTCCTTCATTCCTAACCCATTCGCTATTGTTTCTGGAATAAAACCATTTTTTGAAAACCGGCCGGGTTCTGGTGCGCAAACATTACAAAACTAGCCGGGGCTCCACGGGTTAAAAGAATGCAGAGATGAGTTAAGTTACCCATTAACATTTCTTTTTAACAATTCATTAGAAACAGGTATAGTTCCAGAAGCTTGGAAGCTTGCAAATGTAGTTCCGATTTTCAAAAAAGGTGATAAATCAATAGCATCCAATTACCGTCCCATTAGTCTCACTTCAATCATAGGAAAGCTACTAGAGTCAATTATTGCTAGGAAAATGAGAAACCACTTAGAAACATTTAACTTAATCAATTCTTCTCAGCATGGATTCACTCAGGAACGTTCTTGCCTTACTAATTTGCTTAGTTTTTTCTCAGAGGTATATGAAGCAGTAGATAATGACAAGGCATACGATATTATATATTTAGATTTCAGTAAAGCTTTCGACAGAGTCCCTCATGAGAGATTGATGAGAAAGGTTGAGGCACATGGAATAGGTGGGGCGTTGTTGGGATGGATTAGGTCATGGCTAATTGGTAGGAAACAGAGAGTCAGCATAAATGGTACCAAGTCAGAGTTTGGAGCAGTCAAAAGTGGTATCCCCCAGGGATCGGTATTAGGTCCCCTGTTGTTTCTTATATACATAAATTACCTAGATTTAGGTATAACTAGTAGGATAAGTAAATTCGCAGACGATACTAAAATGGGGAGATCAATTGATTCAGATAGCGATATAGAGTGCCTCCAAAGGGATCTAGATACCTTACATGAATGGTCAGTAAATTGGCAGATGAAGTTTAACATTGACAAATGCAAGGTATTACAGATAGGGAAGATGCAAACAAATGTTAAATATAAACTAGCTAATTTAGAATTAGAAAATTCAGACTGCGAGAAAGATCTAGGTGTGTTTGTTAGCAATGATTTGAAGCCTAGAAAACAGTGTATAGGCGTTCGTAATAAGGCAAACAGGATTCTCGGGTTCATCTCTAGGAGTGTGAGTAACACAACTGCTGATGTTATCTTAAAACTTTACTTGTCATTAGTGAGACCCCATATGGATTATGCTGTCCAATTTTGGTGTCCTTATTACAGAATGGACATAGATTCATTGGAGAGAGTACAGCGTAGAATGACAAAAATGATCCATAATATTAGAAATCTTCCGTATGAAGAAAGGTTGAAGAAATTAGGTTTACATTCGTTAGAGAGACGCAGAGTTAGAGGGGATATGATAGAGGTGTTCAAGTGGGTTAGTGGGATTAACAAAGGGGACATGACAAATGTACTAAAGCTCAGTGATAGCGAAAGAACTCGTACCAATGGTTTCAAATTAGATAAATTTCGTTTCAGAAAAGATATAGGCAAATATTGGTTTGGTAACAGAGTTGTAGATGGGTGGAATGGACTACCAAGTGTTATAGTGGGATCTAAAACTGTAGGGAGCTTTAAGATAAAATTGGATAAGCATATGGACGAGAAGGGTTGGGTGTGAAGGGGGATCAGCCGGGTTGGGCCAATCAGCGCTCTGCAGACCACCATAATCCTGCGTTAATCTCTAACCGTTTTGGTAAGATGATCCTCAGGGTATTAGAGTGTTGAGCCTATAATTGGGCTTTGTAACTGATTTGGGGTTGTGTGGGACAGGGATCTGCCTTGCTTAGGTCAATCGGCTTTCTGCAGACTCCCATTTTCTTATGTTCTTATGTTCTTATAACCAATATTAGATGAGGAAACTTGCTAATGTGTGTTTGTATGTGTGTGTTTATCATCCTTGTGTGATCGTGTCTGGTTGGGTGTTAGTTGAATATGGTACACTCGGACACCATAGTCTCTAGCCCACTCAGGAGAATTCATTGACTCCCTATGTTTTCCTCTATGCAATTATATCTATCCGGATTGAATTTTTGATGGAACTTGCTTTTCAATAAATAGTATATATAATTTTGTAATTGATTTATAGAAAATTATATTCATAAATTCGTTTCCAGAGATATGCTTCCATGACTAGAAATAGGTGAAGTTCATGAATGTGTATGAGTGGGCTAGATTTGATTTTGCCCCGAGGGGCGAGTTTATTGAGCAGCGCCCCCCATCCTGTGAGGGGACAACCACTGGTAAGGCGATACATACTGCTCAAAGAGCCATTATTCCACTGAAACAACAGCATCGTCGTCTGGTTACATTCATATTTGTGTTTATAAATCAGGTTGGCATTATTCAGATGTGTTATTATAGTTTCCTCATTTAATTGTCACATGGTCTGTATATACGTATCTCATTAAAAAAAAAAAAAAAAAAAAAAAAAAAAAAAAAAAAAAAAAGCAAGCAAGCTTTTAGTGACTGAATTATTAAATGACAGGTTGTAAATAATAGCACTACAGAACTAGTGCAATCGTATGAGGAGACTGTTAATATTTTCATTACATCAATGGTTATTGAGATCATAGTTAGCTGAATACAATTATTACAAGAATAGGCAATGGTATAAATCAACATAATACATAATTTAAAGTGGGCTAGAGACTATGGGGTCCGAGTGTACTAGAGATGGGCGAGAAGGAGAAACAAATGCAAAGGAAATTAATTCAAATGGAGAGCGTATTAAGCAGAATTGTATACAGAATAGTTAAAAAAACAAAAAAATGCCGGAAATTTCAAACAACATTACATTCCTTAACATTGCATGACTTAAGCCTTTCGGCATAAAATAATGCGTTTCTTCGTTTTATTCTGGCTATCATTAGAGGACTTTACTCGGGATAGGAAGAAATTGTGGGGCTAAAGGGTTAATTGAGATCGCTTTATGCTTATGGTTTCAATAGATAATTTTCAAGATGTATAAAATCGTCTAATGATAGCGCGAATAGAAATCAATCATTGTATGCTGAGAGGGCTGTTTAGATTATTCAAACACTTATCTTACCTAATAGGCTAATTCGCTTAAAATAGAACCTTGCCAATCATAAAATTAACTGTTTCAGTAACATGACGTCATGTTATAATTATGTTAGGTAATACTGGAAGATTTTATAGAGCATAGACAAGGAGAATAAAGAGAGATAGAAGCTGAT
Source organism: Paralithodes platypus (assembly GCA_032716605.1). Classification (NCBI taxonomy): domain Eukaryota; kingdom Metazoa; phylum Arthropoda; class Malacostraca; order Decapoda; family Lithodidae; genus Paralithodes; species Paralithodes platypus. The sequence continues at coordinate 82,707,245 of CM064487.1, forward strand.
AATTTTAAACACATAACACACACACACACACACTAACTCACTCGATTGCAAACACACACACACACACAAATGCAAACAAACACATACTATACACACACACTTGAAACCAAACACACATACACACACACTTGAATACAAACAAACACACAAACACACACACACACACCACGCGAACGCAAACAAGCAGACACATCCTCGAGGAAGACACTACACCAGAGAAGATAGGAAGGGACCAGGAGCAAGGAAGGAAGGAAATAACAACCAGGGAGACATTATCAAGTTTATGGCCTATCATTGGTGCTAATGTGTTCTGTCCTCATCCTGCCTAGTGCCTACAGCCCGCCAGACACGCTCGCCCCATCATTATCATATTACAAAGTTTATGGCCTATCATTGGTGCTAATGTGTTCTGTCCTCATCCTGCCTACAGCCCGCCAGACACGCTCGCCCCATCATTATCATATTACAAAGTTTATGGCCTATCATTGGTGCTAATGTGTTCTGTCCTCATCCTGCCTACAGCCCGCCAGACACGCTCGCCCCATCATTATCATATTACAAAGTTTATGGCCTATCATTGGTGCTAATGTGTTCTGTCCTCATCCTGCCTACAGCCCGCCAGACACGCTCGCCCCATCATTATCATATTAACAAAGTTTATGGCCTATCATTGGTGCTAATGTGTTCTGTCCTCATCCTGCCTACAGCCCGCCAGATACGCTCGCCCCATCATTATCATATTACAAAGTTTATGGCCTATCATTGGTGCTAATGTGTTCTGTCCTCATCCTGCCTACAGCCCGCCAGACACGCTCGCCCCATCATTATCATATTACAAAGTTTATGGCCTATCATTGGTGCTGTGTTCTGTCCTCATCCTGCCTACAGCCCGCCAGACACGCTCGCCCCATCATTATCATATTACAAAGTTTATCACACAATACTGGTACTAATGACTCTTGCCTTATTTTGTCTACACACACACACACACACACCAAGACACCCACTCACACACACCAAGACACCCACTCACACACACACACAGCACTTACAACTAATAACCCACACACTAACCCATCCACACACACTCACACAAACAACACTCATAACTAATAACCCACACACTAACCCATCCACACACACAAACACCATAAGATACATACACACACATTATCAAGTTTCTCGTCTGATAGTCATGCTAATGTGTTCCGTCTTGCTCCGCCAGACAGGCTCACTGAGGCAGGGTAAACACACACACACACAATAACACTTACATACACATACACACAAACACACACGGACACACAAACACACTTTCATACACACACACACACACACACACCAGCAGTGGTGTGTTTATCGGTACACACGTTAATTTTTTCATGCTTACATAACATAAGAACATAAGAAAATGGGAGTCTGCAGAAAGCCGATTGGCCTAAGCAAGGCAGATCCCTGTCCCACACAACACCAACTACAAAGCCCAACTATAGGCTCAACACTCTAACACCCTGAGGATCATCTTACCAAAACGGTTAGAGATTAACGCAGGATTACGGGGTCTGCAGAGCGCTGATTGGCCCAACCCGGCTGATCCCCCTTCACACCCAACCCTTCTCGTCCATATGCTTATCCAATTTTATCTTAAAGCTCCCTACCGTTTGTAATCCCACTATAGCACTTGGTAGTCCATTCCACCCATCTACAACTCTGTTACCAAACCAATATTTGCCTATATCTTTTCTGAAACGAAATTTATCAAATTTGAAACCATTGGTACGAGTTCTTTCGCTATCACTGAGCTTTAGTACAAATTTTGTCATGTCCCCTTTGTTAATCCCACTAACCCACTTGAACACCTCTATCATATCCCCTCTAACTCTGCGTCTCTCTAACGAATGTAAACCTAATTTCTTCAACCTTTCTTCATACGGAAGATTTCTAATATTATGGATCATTTTTGTCATTCTACGCTGAACTCTCTCCAATGAATCTATGTCCATTCTGTAATAAGGACACCAAAATTGGACAGCATAATCCATATGGGGTCTCACTAATGACAAGTAAAGTTTTAAGATAACATCAGCAGTTCTGTTACTCACACTCCTAGAGATGAACCCGAGAATCCTGTTTGCCTTATTACGAACGCCTATACACTGTTTTCTAGGCTTCAAATCATTGCTAACAAACACACCTAGATCTTTCTCGCAGTCTGAATTTTCTAATTCTAAATTAGCTAGTTTATATTTAACATTTGTTTGCATCCTCCCTATCTTTAATACCTTGCATTTGTCAATGTTAAACTTCATCTACCAATTTACTGACCATTCATGTAAGGTATCTAGATCCCTTTGGAGGCACTCTATATCGCTATCTGAATCAATTGATCTCCCCATTTTAGTATCGTCTGCGAATTTACTTATCCTACTAGTTATACCTAAATCTAGGTCATTTATGTATATAAGAAACAACAGGGGACCTAATACCGATCCCTGGGGGACACCACTTTTGACTGCTCCCCACTCTGACTTGGTACCATTTATGCTGACTCTCTGTTTCCTACCAATTAGCCATGACCTAATCCATCCCAACAACGACCCTCCTATTCCATGTGCCTCAACCTTTCTCATCAATCTCTCATGAGGGACTCTGTCGAAAGCTTTACTGAAATCTAAATATATAATATCATATGACTTGTCACTATCTACTGCTTCATATACCTCTGAGAAAAAGCTAAGCAAATTAGTAAGGCAAGAACGTCCCTGAGTGAATCCATGCTGAGAAGAATTTATTAAGTTAAATTTTACTAAGTGGCTTCTAATTTTCCTAGCAATAATAGACTCTAGCAACTTTCCTATGATTGATGTGAGACTAATGGGACGGTAATTGGATGCTATCGATTTATCACCTTTTTTGAAGATCGGAACTACATTTGCAAGCTTCCAAGCTTCTGGAACTAAACCTGTTTCTAATGACTTGTTAAATAAAAATGCTAATGGGCTACTTAACTCATCTCTGCATTCTGTTAATACTCTAGCATATACCTCGTCAGGACCAGGCGATTTTTGAGGTTTCAGTCTGTCAATTTCCTTAAGCACATCATTTCTACTTATACTAACTGTACTTAACATATTTTCTATACTATCACTATATACCATATTGACTTCTGGAATTTGTGCCAAATTTGCATTAGTGAAAACGGAAAGAAACTGACTATTTAATGTACTGCACATTTCTAAATCATTCTCTGTTATTTCTCCTATTGAAGTTTTTAGGGGGCCTATTACATCTCTAACTTTAGATTTATATAGTTGGTAAAAAGCTTTAGGGTTATTTTTTGAGTCACTGGCTATCCTTATTTCATAATTTCTTTTTGCTTTCCTGATTTCCTTTTTGACCTGTCTTGATAGAGTCTTATAGTATATATGTAAATTATCTTCGCCTTTCTTTATTTTTCGATATATTCCTTTCTGTTTTCCTATAAGATCTATTAGCTTATTAGTCATCCATTTTGGTTGGTTCTGCGTCGATCTAAATCTTCTTTTAGGGATATATTTATTTTGAGCATTGTGGAGTGAAGCAATAAACTGGTTATATGTAGGTGGCAAGTTTAACTCTGGCATATCCTGACTTAATTGCTTAACAATAGGGTCCACCCTTAAGTCTCTTCTTAGCCCACCATAATCGACTTTTCTGAAATCTGGGATAAGTGTCGTATTCTCTTTAGCATTCTCTGTCCATTGTATATTAAAATAAATAGATTTATGATCGCTATTTCCTAGGTGGTCACCAATCTCTACATTATTTATCATATGTTCATTGTTACTGAAAACTAAATCAAGAATATTAATACCTCTAGTCGGCGTATCTATGAATTGATATAAAAAACTATCTTGTACTACCTCAATAAACTCTACTGAATCGGAGTCGCCTATTTGGTGCTGCCAATCAATGTTCGGAAAATTAAAATCCCCCATAATGCACACATTGCTAAACCTTGATGCTATTTTAATTTCCTCCCATAACGATGTTCCGCCATTTCTACTCATATTAGGCGGTCTATATATAACTCCAATAACTATGGTCTCACTACCTTCATTAACCTCTACCCAAACACTTTCATTATCATTATTTAGTCTAATACCTGATTTAATACAGCTTTTTAATGTACTCCTGACAAACACTGCTATACCCCCGCCCCTCCTACTTGTTCGGTCATATTTAAACAAACTATATCCTGGAATATAAAATTCTGCTAAAAAAATGCCTAGATTCTGTATTAATCCACGTTTCAGTTAGCGCTATTATGTCTATATTTTATGTGCTAACGAGTGTTCTAAGTTCGTTCATTTTGTTACATAAACTCCTACAATTTGTATAATATACCCTCAACCTATTACTTTTATTTGCAACTAATTTTCTATTGTGTTTAGCTAACTTATTATTTCCTGTTGAACTACTAGCTCTAGACGGAATACATGTGTAGTGTTATCGATACTACTATTACACATCACTATATCCGCACTATCTTGACTGATTATTTCTATTTTACTCACTGGTTTGTCACATGAAGTACCTGCTCCATATGGAGACAGTATTTTACTTACACACCCAGGGTTTTTTAACGAAACCCCGCAACAATCTTGTCGAGTGAGCTGGCCAAGGTCGAAACTCCTAGTCGAGAGAGATGTACTCCATCCTGGGCATACAGTTCATCCTTACCATAAAAGAGGGACCAGTTATCCAGGAATGGAATAGTATTTGCCTTGCAATACTTCTCCAGCCGGCTATTTACACCAATAGCCCTGGAGGACCATTCCTTCCTTACCCCTCTTCTTGGCAGGATACTGTTTACCACAGGAACTCCACCCCTTTCCTTGATCCTCTCCAACATTTCCTGATACTTGGAGAGCAACTCCTCAGTCCTGCATCTCCATATAGCGTTGCTCCCTGCATTGAGGAAGATGATGGGGTCCTCCCCAATTCCAGGACAGCATCTATCTTCTCAGCCACCCTCCCGACTCCGGCACCAGGCACGCAGACAACTTTACCAACCTGAGTGTTTGTTGCCCTGCCAAGGTATCTAACCAATGAATCACCGACAATGAAAACAGACTTAGCTTTTTCCTTTTGTCGGCGTGTAGCAGCAGTTGTTGCAACAACAGCAGCAGACTCCCCCCCCCCCCCCTCCCCTCTCACTGCCTCGATGATCGCCACTTCCTCGCCATCACTCTCATCAGCCAAGGTGCTGAAGTTGTTGTGGGTCTTGAGTGGCTGCCTTTTCAGCTTGCAGGACGTTGCACTAGTTGACACCACTTTCCAAGGGGCTTCACGATCCCTGGGAACACTTCCGGTAGCCTCACACTTCTTCTCCGCCATAGCTAGTCTCCAGGCCAAATTTTCATCTTTGAGACACTGAATCTCCTGCTCCACACTCTCCAGTCTTTCTTGCAAAGCAAGACAAAGCTGGAGAGTATGGGAGGAGACAGCAGACTCATAAACAACAGCCATCACTAAGAAAGTTCACTAGGACCTCACTAAGGGTAAACCGGTACACTAGCGGTCACTGGGGACGTCCGCACTAGTCAAGGGTCAGAGGGCAACTAAATGTACTTACGAGTACATTTTTCGATTTTTAAACCTAAATATAACTATCTAGATCAAACTTAACCTAACCTAACCTAACCGAAGACACTCTATTTCAACGTATTTTAAAGTGTTGCCCTATACCTCATGTACCTGTAAAACTACATATTTAGACAATTGTGTACCTTTAAGCACACCTCCGCTTGTCCACACACACACACACACACACACACACACACACACTAATAGGGGAGGTGTGGCGGAGTGGTCTTGCCACTGGACTGGTAATCCAATGGACCCGGGTTCGAATCCCAATATGTCAATGGGAAGATATTATTGGGATGGAATTTGTGCTGTACCTAGTATCAGTGCATTACCACAGCACACCGAAATGCCAAAAAAATACCCTCATTGTTCCCTGATTAAATAGCATTGTATGAATATTCCCATATTCAAAAATATGCTACAGGGGGCAATGCCTAGTGAGTTAATTGCTCAATAGGTGGCGTTCTGAGAGTGAGGGTCCGAGTGTGGGGGATGAGACTGTGAAGCGCAGAGGCGAGGCGGCTTCAGAGATAGAATTGCTTCGAGCTGTGAAGCTTCGCATGTCTCACTCCCTAGACTGGAGCAAGACCTCACGGGCCTCACCGTGTTCAGCGGTTGAGTATAAAGGCTATCAGCCTATGCCCGAGAGGGAGTAGTTGGAATATAGGAAAAAAAAAAAAAAAAAAAAAAAAAAACACACACACACACACAGGACGGGTAATCACATGTTCACACGCTCTCATTAACTACCGGTAATTACAAGCATATACGGAAATATATAATTAACTACGATGCAGTTTTTGAAAATAATTAGTGCTTAATATTAGAAGTTATAATTAAGTAACTGTCACGCATTCATGGCATATGTAAATTACAATAATTAGTTTCTTGAAAACAAAATATATATACAAATTGTGATAACTTGGATTACTCTTAGTAATAAGTTGATGGAAATATTTTGAGGATTAAGGAATATCAGCTTCTTAACAATTTGTAGTGATAAATATCGCATGCATTCACCAGCTACACGCAATTGCTTGCATATACTGAATAGAAGAAAGATGATTAACAAACACTTCATTTTTAAAGTAACTCTCATATTGTACTTACTTTCAAAGTAGCCTATACCATATTGAAGGATTAATATGGATCTGGTTCACACTACCATCCAACACAAAGAACCACAATATGCACACTATCACTCTTTATCTGGAAACAAATTTACTTTATATACATGCTGCAAATAACTAAAAATCAAGAGTTAATTCACTTGACACTCCATC
>CM064487.1:82716658-83211658 GCA_032716605.1 Paralithodes platypus
TCTCTCTCTCTCTCTCTCTCTCTTTCACACACACTTGAATTAATTGAATTATCTATTACTAGAATATATATGAGTAACATCAATATTAGTGTGCAAAAAACGGGATCTGAAGGTAAATACGGGGGAAGAGCAAGGTTATGTTCTTCGAAAGGGGTGAAGCCACAGTGTGTGAGGAGAAGTTGAACGGTCAGGCTATGGATATTGTCAGCTCATTTAAGTATCTGGGCAGTGTGTTCAGTAAAGATGGGACTATGGATGAAGAAGTGCGGGAGAGGGTGCAACAGGGCAAGAAGGTTGAAGGAATGCTGAAAGCAGTAACAAGAATTAGGGTGGTCAGTATGGAAGTGAAGATGTCCTTGCATGACAGTGTGGTAATCCCGACACTGACTTACGGAAGCAAAGCTTGGACGTTGGTGGAGAGACTCAGACCAAGAGTGAGAGGGGTGGAAATTAGTTACTTGAGAAGTGCGTGCGGAGTTACATGGAGGGATAGACAGACGAATGAAGAAGTAAAAGTGGAAGGACAGAGAGGGAGAGGTAAACCGAATGAGAGGTGGAAGGATGGAGTGAGGAAGTATATGGATGAAGGCGGTGCTGGTTGGGAGGAGGGGCGTTGACTGACTGGGGACAGAGGTGCATGGGGCGGTTCGTTCGTGGCCACCCCTTCGGGGATCACGGCGTCAGGCAATAGATAGATAGATAGATAGATAGATAGATAGATCAATATTTAATAGTAAATTGATGTAACTATTAAACAGATACTCGAAGACTTTACAATGTAGAAATGAGAGGGATACACAGATTGAAAGAGGGGTAGATAGAAATTAGTAAAATATTTCATAATTAGGCCTAGACAAATAGCCTACGGGGAGACAAAGTGTAATTAATAGACTAGATATTCGTGAGCTCAAATTCATGGCATATGTTGTGTGTGTGTGTGTGTGATCTCCGCATTTCTGTAGTTTCACAGCATCCTTGCTACCCTAATGCGTTAATAATGGCTCTTAAATCGCCTCATATCCACAGCACATTGGATGCCAAGCGATATCCGAAGATACTGTTACGACGGTGTGCAAAAACAAGATCTTAAAGCTTCGTTTGATAACCTCAGGGCCTCGCAAAATGTACAGGCTACTGGAAAGTCTACAGTCCCGAGGTTGAGACATAAGATGTGAACTGTCGTTGCTATCTTAGGTTATATACAGTATATTTTTTAGCATACTGTATACTTGGACCAGGTTAAAGTTAAATGATGTGCAACACTCCCGAAGAATGTCCTGTTAAGCGTAGTAAGCTATAATAATGACACACTCAGATGAAATAATGATATCATCAGTGCAGTAATGACGTCATCGACCTGGTTATCACAAGCCGCATTAACAGTTAGTGCAAACCATTAACATAGCATTAACTTTGCAAAATTGAAATGCAACCAAAAGTACGTTTTGACCCGGCGTCCATTTCCCAAACGCATAATTACACCATTCCCTGATATTCATTCCACCAGTTGTGTGCAGGAATTAGTCCAACGAGTATCGTTATGAAAATTAAAATGGTTATTTTTATTGATTGTAAAAATAAATATACTATATATGTGAAAGTGACGGACCATCATAAGCTGGTATGCGAATTATATAAACAAAATTGATAAAATTATTGGACAATATCCTCCGTATTTCAAAACAACAACCAAGTGTTGTGGTTTTAAATATGGGGGTACGAGGTAAATTTAGTAAGGTTATCTTGCCAAAAAATAATGTCGAGGATAGATCAACACATATAAAAAATATAACATAACATACTGGTAGAAAAGAAACTACTATACTGAGGTTTATCGAGGCCATCTGAAATCATAGACATTTTCTGAAGAGATAAACCCATATGACAGAAAATGTTTTCACTGACTTACGGAAGCGAAACATGGACGTTGGTGGAGAAACTCAGACCAAGAGTGAGAGGGGTGGAAATGAGTTACTTGAGAAGTGCTTGCGGAGTTGATGGAGGGATAGACAGACGAATGAAGAAGTAAGGAGTGTGGTGTGGAGGTAGATGTGCTGAAAAGTGTGAAAAGGAACACCTTGAGATGGTTCGGCCATATGGAATGTATGGGAAGCGAGAGAATGACAAAGAGGGTATACAAGAGCGAGGTGGAAGGACAGAGAGGGAGAGGTAAACCGAAAGAGAGGTGGAAGGATGGAGTGAAGAAGTATATGGATGAAGGCGGTGCTGGTTGGGAGGAGGGGCGTCGACTGACTGGGGACAGAGGTGCATGGGGGCGTTTCGTTCGTGGCCACCCCTTCGGAGATCACGGCGTCAGGCAATAGATAGATAGATAGATAGATAGATCCCGAATCTGTCAGACCACGATAATCTTAAACATGCCAGAGACAGTGAATTAGTTAATTCGTCTTTAAATCAAATCGTACCTTGTTACCACACAGCTTTGGTTAGTGGGATTTTGAGAACTCCTGTGCTGTATTATCTTGAATCTGACATTTGATAAACCAAAAGACGCTCGTGTTTGGCAAGCAACCAGTGTAAAGCGGTAGCTTGGGTGCTGAAATTTGTGAATCATTCTGGTTCCCAAGAATTTACTGACCTCTTTGTGAAACATCCAGGCTGAAACAAAACACAACCACATTTTTGACAACCATTATTCTTTAGTTTTCTTGCAATTCCTTGTAGCTTCTTTCAGGAGATCTGCGCGAGGGGGATTTGTGATTCCCGTCAAGTTTATTATATTAGTGCAGCCCTCTCGGAATCTCGGGACTAGTATTCAACCCGCACAGGGTGCGAGTACCTCGACTAGTAAAGCATATTCGTATATCCACCAAGGGTGTACCTGTGTTGCATATCATATCATATCATATTCGTATATCCACCAAGGGTGTACCTGTGTTGCATATCATATCATATCATATCATATTCGTATATCCACCAAGGGTGTACCTGTGTTGCATATCATATCATATCATATTCGTATATCCACCAAGGGTGTACCTGTGTTGCATATCATATCATATCATATTCGTATATCCACCAAGGGTGTACCTGTGTTGCATATCATATCATATCATATTCGTATATCCACCAAGGGTGTACCTGTGTTGCATATCATATCATATCATATTCGTATATCCACCAAGGGTGTACCTGTGTTGCATATCATATCATATCATATTCGTATATCCACCAAGGGTGTACCTGTGTTGCATATCATATCATATCATATTCGTATATCCACCAAGGGTGTACCTGTGTTGCATATCATATCATATCATATTCGTATATCCACCAAGGGTGTACCTGTGTTGCATATCATATCATATCATATTCGTATATCCACCAAGGGTGTACCTTTGTTGCATATCATATCATATATTCGTATATCCACCAAGGGTGTACCTGTGTTGCATATCATATCATATCATATTCGTATATCCACCAAGGGTGTACCTGTGTTGCATATCATATCATATCATATTCGTATATCCACCAAGGGTGTACCTGTGTTGCATATCATATCATATTCGTATATCCACCAAGGGTGTACCTGTGTTGCATATCATATCATATCATATTCGTATATCCACCAAGGGTGTACCTGTGTTGCATATCATATCATATCATATTCGTATATCCACCAAGGGTGTACCTGTGTTGCATATCATATCATATCATATTCGTATATCCACCAAGGGTGTACCTGTGTTGCATATCATATCATATCATATTCGTATATCCACCAAGGGTGTACCTGTGTTGCATATCATATCATATCATATTCGTATATCCACCAAGGGTGTACCTGTGTTGCATATCATATCATATTCGTATATCCACCAAGGGTGTACTTGTGTTGCATATCATATTCGTATATCCACCAAGGGTGTACCTGTGTTGCATATCATATCATATCATATTCGTATATCCACCAAGGGTGTACCTGTGTTGCATATCCACCAAGGGTGTACCTGTGTTGCATATCATATTCGTATATCCACCAAGGGTGTACCTGTGTTGCATATCATATTCGTATATCCACCAAAGGGTGTACCTGTGTTGCATATCATATCATATTCGTATATCCACCCAGGGTGTACCTGTGTTGCATATCATATCATATTCGTATATCCACCAAGGGTGTACCTGTGTTGCATATCATATCATATCATATTCGTATATCCACCAAGGGTGTACCTGTGTTGCATATCCACCAAGGGTGTACCTGTGTTGCATATCATATTCGTATATCCACCAAGGGTGTACCTGTGTTGCATATCATATCATATCATATTCGTATATCCACCAAGGGTGTACCTGTGTTGCATATCATATCATATTCGTATATCCACCAAGGGTGTACCTGTGTTGCATATCATATTCGTATATCCACCAAGGGTGTACCTGTGTTGCATATCATATCATATCATATTCGTATATCCACCAAAGGGTGTACCTGTGTTGCATATCATATCATATCATATTCGTATATCCACCAAGGGTGTACCTGTGTTGCATATCATATCATATCATATTCGTATATCCACCAAGGGTGTACCTGTGTTGCATATCATATCATATCATATCGTATATCCACCAAGGGTGTACCTGTGTTGCATATCATATCATATCATATTCGTATATCCACCAAGGGTGTACCTGTGTTGCATATCATATCATATCATATTCGTATATCCACCAAGGGTGTACCTGTGTTGCATATCATATCATATCATATTCGTATATCCACCAAGGGTGTACCTGTGTTGCATATCATATCATATCATATTCGTATATCCACCAAGGGTGTACCTGTGTTGCATATCATATCATATCATATTCGTATATCCACCAAGGGTGTACCTGTGTTGCATATCATATCATATCATATTCGTATATCCACCAAGGGTGTACCTGTGTTGCATATCATATCATATCATATTCGTATATCCACCAAGGGTGTACCTGTGTTGCATATCATATCATATCATATTCGTATATCCACCAAGGGTGTACCTGTGTTGCATATCATATCATATCATATTCGTATATCCACCAAGGGTGTACCTGTGTTGCATATCATATCATATCATATTCGTATATCCACCAAGGGTGTACCTGTGTTGCATATCATATCATATCATTTCCGTATATCCACCAAGGGTGTACCTGTGTTGCATATCATATCATATCATATTCGTATATCCACCAAGGGTGTACCTGTGTTGCATATCATATCATATCATATTCGTATATCCACCAAGGGTGTACCTGTGTTGCATATCATATCATATCATATTCGTATATCCACCAAGGGTGTACCTGTGTTGCATATCATATCATATCATATTCGTATATCCACCAAGGGTGTACCTGTGTTGCATATCATATCATATCATATTCGTATATCCACCAAGGGTGTACCTGTGTTGCATATCATATCATATATCATATTCGTATATCCACCAAGGGTGTACCTGTGTTGCATATCATATCATATCATATTCGTATATCCACCAAGGGTGTACCTGTGTTGCATATCATATTCGTATATCCACCAAGGGTGTACCTGTGTTGCATATCATATCATATCATATTCGTATATCCACCAAGGGTGTACCTGTGTTGCATATCATATTCGTATATCCACCAAGGGTGTACCTGTGTTGCATATCATATCATATCATATTCGTATATCCACCAAGGGTGTACCTGTGTTGCATATCATATCATATCATATTCGTATATCCACCAAAGGGTGTACCTGTGTTGCGTATCATATTCGTATATCCACCAAGGGTGTACCTGTGTTGCATATCATATTCGTATATCCACCAAGGGTGTACCTGTGTTGCATATCATATTCGTATATCCACCAAGGGTGTACCTGTGTTGCATATCATATCATATCATATTCGTATATCCACCAAGGGTGTACCTGTGTTGCATATCATATCATATCATATTCGTATATCCACCAAGGGTGTACCTGTGTTGCATATCATATCATATCATATTCGTATATCCACCAAGGGTGTACCTGTGTTGCATATCATATCATATCATATTCGTATATCCACCAAGGGTGTACCTGTGTTGCATATCATATCATATCATATTCGTATATCCACCAAGGGTGTACCTGTGTTGCATATCATATCATATCATATTCGTATATCCACCAAGGGTGTACCTGTGTTGCATATCATATCATATCATATTCGTATATCCACCAAGGGTGTACCTGTGTTGCATATCATATCATATCATATTCGTATATCCACCAAGGGTGTACCTGTGTTGCATATCATATCATATCATATTCGTATATCCACCAAGGGTGTACCTGTGTTGCATATCATATCATATCATATTCGTATATCCACCAAAGGGTGTACCTGTGTTGCATATCATATCATATCATATTCGTATATCCACCAAGGGTGTACCTGTGTTGCATATCATATCATATCATATTCGTATATCCACCAAGGGTGTACCTGTGTTGCATATCATATCATATCATATTCGTATATCCACCAAGGGTGTACCTGTGTTGCATATCATATCATATCATATTCGTATATCCACCAAGGGTGTACCTGTGTTGCATATCATATTCGTATATCCACCAAGGGTGTACCTGTGTTGCATATCATTTTCGCGAGTTCAACATAAAGTAATGAGTGCAGTTTTCTATACGGAGCCCTAAAAATGGCATGGGTGCAGATTTTTATTGAGAGAGTTTAAAAAATCGTTAATCCAATCAGCAAAATTGTCCATATTACTGATATTGAAGCAAAAAAACAAACAACCTTTTATTGTTTTCGCGACCGTTCTGGTATTTGTCATTATGGCCTCACCGCTAAAAGAATTCACCACATAATTATTAGTGTTTGAAATACAAGAATTTTATTGTATGAGGTGATATAGGGAGTTATATTTGGATAGGTAGAGTACGTTGGCTGTAGGTCGAGTCAACTATCTTTCATATATATTTACGAATTTTCTGTCCGGTGCCATTCTTTCTTACTAGGTGGCTGCTCAAATAATAAATTAACACAATAAATATAAAACAAATTAATAATTATATTTAGTCAATCAAAGTTATTAGTTTGTATGGTTAGTCACTATTTGTTAATAACTTCCCTTAAACTGAAATAATACGCGAATTTGGCCGAAACACATACACATTATATTTATTAGTTGAAATGCAATAATTTATGAGTAGCATTTTATTATATTACATTTTCAAAGCTAGCGAAAAAAATGACAAAACTTTGAACTAACTCTAAAGCCAATGCTAGACTAATTACTGAATGATATCCAATGGAAACTTCTTGTCCTAAGTCCACATATCTCCAATCCTGCAGTACTATATAGTAAAACTATCTTTCTTGGGTACATTTCATACATACAAGTACTTTATAAAATCCATACTTTCTACACCATGCTGTCTAGTTTGCAACAAGTATTTTCTCATACTTCCTTTTGCAGTTTTTCCACTTTACCATAAACTTATTATTATTAGAGTTTAATCCCCTTTCACCATATTCATTCATTTTCATGATCATTAGCACTTCATGTACACACAATCACAAACGCTAATTATTTATGTATTTAGTTTATATGCTTGACCTGACTATAGTCCAGTAAATCTAGCAATCATTTAACTGGACCTAGAACAAATTGCAATAGAAGGTTTTTTGGCTTTAACTTGTTTATTAGGTCCCTCTGATTAACATATAAAAAGTCTCCAACTTTTGGACACTGGGAAAGTGGTTAATTTGCATAAATTCAAGATGGCCGCCGTCCAAAGCTTCAATTTACAGATAACTTTTTTCTGGTTGCTCCTAGACCCTATAAATGTATTACAAACAACGTTTTTTGGCTTTAACTTGTTTATTAGGTCCCTCTGATGAACATATAAAAAGTCTCCAACTTTTGGACACCTGGAAAGTGGTTAATTTACAGCCGAAAAACCTTACAGACAGGCTGAACTGTCTCTTTCACAAGGGGTGACACAGGCACTTTGTGCTGGTATGGGTTTTTTGACCTGTTGTCCCTCTTTTTTATAAAAAAAAAAAAAAAAAACATGACGTAGTATGACGTCATTCAGAGCCAATTATGTAATTCATGATAGGAGTTCGTATTCACTTGGATCATCGGTGCTTGCATCAAAGTTGCTATTTTGACAGAGTCCTTTACATTGACCACATGCACTGGAACATTCAAGCTCATTCCGTTTGCAACTACAGCGTTGAGTGTCACAGTTGCCCTTACACTGACATCTGACCAATTTCAGTAGTGAATCAGGAGCCACTGGCGAATCCATCGTCTTCGGTTCAAGCTGTCCCTTCCGCAGACACCAGCCCCATTTCTCGGGGTCCACACAGTTCCCCATCCATTCCTGGACCTGACAATAAACTCGGAACGAGTGGTATTTGGCTGCATCGGTTGTTGGGGGAAGGCTGTGAACTTCAACGGTAGTTGAACTTTTTGCCACCTTGTTGCAAAACTTTGTCTTTCGCAGTCCGTCAAGGGTGTCATTTCCTTTTCCCCTGTACAAATAAACCAAGGCCTTTTCACCAGCTGATGATATCGCGTCTTTACTTCCACTTTGGCAACAGAATGCTTCTATACATTTCAAGAAACCGTTGTCTTCCCTCACTTTCCTCAAGGCAGCCCCTTTACCAATACCATACAGTCGTGAGGTTGTGTCACATCCACAGAGTGCATGGACAACTGGCAGGACACGACAGATGCTTTCACCGAGAGCTTCTGCTACTGAGTTAATATGCCAACATTTCCCACCTTCCTTGCTCGACTTGAAGTACAAATCATTCATCCCTCGTTCCGCATAATGACACAACAGCACCAACAAGTCTGTGTCCTCACCTATCACATATGTCACGGTTTCCCTTGCATGCTCAATTCCCTTCTTCGCAATCATGACATCTGCATCTGCTGGCGCATTGACACAGTCAATTCCATTTGCCTTGAATGTTTCACACAATAAGTCAATGAAGTTTTGCTTATTGTCCGAGTTTGACAAGAAGTTTTCCTTTTTTGACCGAAGGGGCATGGTTGGAGTGAACATCACCTTTTGACCAAAGACTACTTTTGATCGTCGATTGTGTGTCATGTCCTTGGTAGTAGGTCCTGATTTATAACCGTCGAATACAACCACCGGGTTGAGAAAGTTTTTGGAAACATGCTTCATGTACATGCTTGCAATGTCCTCAAATGTGTCACCCTTCTTCCATGGAATCCTTTGCAATAAGGAACCACCATCCAGAATATGGGTCACAGTCCTTTCTTCCTCAAATGATTCCAATGACGACTTGGGAACAACAGCAGCTATCTCATCTCCTAGCTGTGGTTTATTGGCTTCCCTGAGCCTCCCCCACTTATCGAACAGAGCAGTAGGGTAGCTAGACAACTCATACGCAAAGACCTCTTCAACACCTAAGTCCCTGTTATTAGCAAAGATGAGGAGCCTCTGGAAAAGGAGTTGTGGGTCGATTGGTACTTTTTCAGCACTGATTGTAACCTTTGCACCCAATGACTCAACTTGATCTTTCTTCCTAAATGAAAAGTCAAAAGCATTGCTACCTTCCATCTTCTGCACAATGTTCATACCAACCTCATACAGTAAATGAGGATTGGCCGAGGCTGGTCCTGTCACACCGTTGGCAATATTCCTGAGTTCATTTGATTCTTGAAATGGATCATAATCCTTGAAGAATGCGAGAACCTTCTCTGTGTCCTTCCTATCTCGTTCACGCCTTGCTTCAGTCATTTCTTTGTGCTGCTCAGAGGTGTGGAAATGCTTCCCTGTCAGTTCTTGCATAACTTCACTCACCTCAGCGCAGGCTGGCATAGCAAGTAACCAACGCAGGCGTTGCGTTTCCTCCATGCCCCTACCACGTGTCAATCCACCATTCGTTTTCAAAGAGCGCATCAAAACCTGCTCTATAACCAAGTCGCTTGGCAGTCCTGCCCACAGCCGATCACTTCGGCGGATCACAAATAGACCGGAGTTCAATTGACAGAACATGTCTGGGTTGAGCTGCTCAAGTTCAATCATGTCTTGAATGTACACATGGGCTGACTTGGCATAATTGTTATGACCACACGCTGCAAAGTACGGCAACATCTCCTGGAGTGTTCCGAGGTACAGTAGGAAATCGCCCATTCTCAGTGCCCTCAGGAAGCGACGCAGCAGGTCAATCATGTCCATGTATTGAATCCATAGCTTTCCCATCTTATGCTCTGCTAAGGAGCTCTTCTCAGATTTAAGTTTTTCAGAAATTCTGTTGAAAACGTCTTTACTGCAGACTTCATCCGGTGAAACGTCTTCACGCAACAGCTTATCCAAAAGATCTGCAGCCTCCTGGAAGTCCTTGCATGCATCACTTTCCTCATCTACCATTGAGAGGTTGACACCATATGCCCTGCCTAACACAATCGAACTCAAGGCTGTGTCAACCAAGAAGTGGCCTCTGATTGCTCGTGCATAGGCTTTCCCACTCAGCATTTGGGTCACAGCATTTTCAGCGTATATAAGTTCCAAAACCTCCTTAAGCCCAGATGCTTCCATAACATGGCCCATGCATCCCAAAAAGCTCATCACAGAGTGAAAGCCACCAAGGTTCAAAACAATGGGTTTCAGTTCGCTTCCTTCCTTCTCATGAACAATGATCGTCTTCGCTTTCCAATAAAGCGGTTGGTCGAATGTCAGCATTGGCGTCGTTCCCTGGCGATGGCTTTCCGCAGCAACGAAGTGAAGTGTTGAGTAAATACAACTCATGTCCGTAGGGTCCATGTCAATCATGGGCAAGAAATGGACGGATGATTTCCCTGGGTGTGGTCCATGGCACACACTCTGCATTAAGCCGGACCAGCCTGGTCGTTTTGGTCGAAGCAACCATGACGTTTTCCACAGTATGTCCAGATTTTCAAGCTTGTCAGATGCTGAAATGGGGTCAAGCTTTCTAAATTCGAGAGGCCCACCCTTCTTGCGAACACTGCGGTAGTATTTGATTTCAATTTGAGCTGCCGTGAAGTTGTTTTCAGGTGACTGCAATCTTGGTATTGATGTTGTGTCTCTTACTTCAGGGGTGACAGCAACAATTATACCCATACCATGGTATGTTCCTCGCCCATCAAGCGTACGCAAGTTGTGATCAACATTGTCTGCAACGAACTGTCCAAACCTGCCTGCAGTGGATATGTTGGTGCCCCTGAAATTGGCAGCACACTTTGAAAACCTCAAAACTTCTGCGTAAGGCAGACAGAAGCCGTGGCTGTGTAAACTGTCCACAAGAAAGCGGGAACCAAAGTGCTGGTGCATTTGAACCGCCAATCCATACTGAATGGGTGCTACAATGGCCCTTGGTCTGGTAAGTTGCACGATACTTTGTCCAATTGATGCAACTTCAAGATCACATGACTTGCCACTGAACGTCTCTTGCAGCAATATACGAAGGGACTGCGGAACGTACGCCACATTCTTTTCCAGCGACCGGAGTTCAGAAGGATCTGGATAGAAATCTCTACAAGTATCAATGTTCTTTATATCTGCTTTGATCAACCGTGCCGCAGCCCTGACTATCTTTCTTTGTTCTGCTTCCTCATCATCAGTCTGTGGTGAGTCTTTGAATTGTTGCAAAATCTTTGCAGCACTTTCTTTGACAGTTACAACATCGCTGCGTCCATGCACGTTACTAATAACCAGTTCATCCCCAAAATATGAAATAAGTTTCTGTTTCATGTATTTTACACTATACGCTTCAACATCAGGGCACAACTGGGACATTCTATCAACGAGATCAACCACTGTAGTCTGTTCATCATCATTGCCACTGACTAGGTCCTCGATTGCGAGTAGAAATGCTTCCTCTCGTGAGGCATCTACTTTGCGACCCTTGCGAGGAGGTTCACTGTCTGCGGAATCACGATATTTGGAGGGGATCTGCCTATGTGTCTGGAAATTTGAGCTGCACTGCTTGTGATATATTGCGTCAGCTGCTGGAAGATCGCGTGCAAAGTTAATTCGGCCTCTAACAGTGTCAGCCCACTCATCAGCCCTGGCATCACATGCAGAAAGTATTGTCCTTTGAAAGTTGAAGGTGCGTACTGGATACACTTCTTCTGAATCATGCTTTGTGTCCAAATAGATTTTTGTACCACAAAAAAAGCAGTTCTCTGTAAAACAAAAGTCTGGTGTCTGAGAACGAAGAGCAGGTTTTTCAGGACGTTTCTTCTGCTTCCCAGGAATTCTATTTGGCTTCGTATTGACATGCTTCTTTCGGCAATCAATGTGCACCGTTTGGCCCTCGGACACGGTAATTGATGGCGTTCCACGTTCAGTACTGGCCTTGTTGATAGTATCTGCTCCCTTCGCCCTCAGCTTGACTGTTTCTCCTTCGTCTAACGTGTTTGAGCAAATGCCGCAGGGATTATGCACCACCTCTTCTTCCATGGCTTCGGTAGATGTCGCACCAATCTGTTGAAACAAGAAACAAGATGATGGGATTAGTATAGGCCTAGGCAAAATGTAATAGACAATAATGTGCAGTAAAGGTAGGGCTTGACCTAGAACAAATTGCAATAGAAGGTTTTTTGGCTGTAAGGTTTTTTGGCTGTAAATTAACCACTTTCCAGGTGTCCAAAAGTTGGAGACTTTTTATATGTTCATCAGAGGGACCTAATAAACAAGTTAAAGCCAAAAAACGTTGTTTGTAATACATTTATAGGGTCTAGGAGCAACCAGAAAAAAGTTATCTGTAAATTGAAGCTTTGGACGGCGGCCATCTTGAATTTATGCAAATTAACCACTTTCACGGTGTCCAAAAGTTGGAGACTTTTTATATGTTCATCAGAGGGACCTAATAAACAAGTTAAAGCCAAAAAACCTTCTATTGCAATTTGTTCTAAGTCCAGCCCTACTTTGACTGGTCTACTAGGCTGATAATGTAAACACGTTAGTAATGGTTTAAGGAAAATCACTAAATAATTAATAATTCAACGTTGGCAAGACCTACAATTTAGTTCAGCTTAATTAATATTGGTTAAATTTAGGCCAGAATGCACGAACAACTAAAATGTACCAGCCTGACGAGTTATTGGTGCAATTTGGCTAATTACAGTTTTCCTATTTAATAATATTTAATATTTAATCTCAAATTCAAAGCCACACACAGTCACAAATGTTACAGAGTTAATTTTGATTATGCGAGTTTACCGTAAGAGTATAACACTGCATAATACCACATTACCACAATAACATATAAGAATCCAATACGCAGTCAACTTTGTGCATTCTGATTGGCATTGCTACACTCCTAAATATCTATAATTACATTAATAACTTGCTCTGTAACAGATACAGTTGTTCGCAGGAGTACAGTCTCCTGCACAAGCGGCTGGTGCACAACTGTAAGATAAACTGGATATAGCGAACACTGGATGAGGACAACAATGACTCGGTCATATGTTCAAAACTAATGATTTATACTATATTACCAGCGTGTCAGAATTGTTTAATAAAACTTGTATCGCCATTCACTGCAGGCAATTGCACATATGTACTTACAAATTCAGTCTATAAGCTGTAACATACTAATATATCACTCTCTATCCCGTAACTAACACAACGACTGGAGTATTCGAGCTAATATTTCTACCATTTGGTAAGAGTCAACCAGGGTATGTGTGGACATTTACAGCCCATTTGTCTAGCCCTTTTTGAGTTACATAAGCTAAGATTCATTATTTTTGGCCTACCTATAATGAACGGTATTTGAAAGTTTCCTAGTCATTAAATCTATAGATGCAACTTTTGTAAATATCCAGCGATGGTAATATATAACATCTCACTAACGCAAACATGACAGGTAATATATATTTGGTCTGTGCAATTTTACTTTGCATGATAGAATAATAACAATATCCGAATGTTCTACAATATATATATATAAATATATTAATTTCTCTTTGATACATAGTTATATAAATAAATGTACTAATTTTGATTTACTTAATCCAGTAGCGTATACAATGTGTGCTGTTGAATTATATTTAATGGTAATTATAAAATGTATATTATTACAACTGCATAATAAACTGTTGTACCATCCACGAACATTGTAGTCATTATTATTGTCGTTATAATTACACCCTCTGGCACTGTTATCGTCACAGCTTTCATTAATTACAAGTGGTATAATTACATTAATATTATTTATCATTATTATCACCAGGTACATTACGCCAGTGTGCGAGAGCTTGTTTATTCAGTTTGATTAATAGTATTACTGGTAGTGCTTCAGGTGATTATGGTGGTGGTAGTTGTGGTAGTGTTAAGCCGCTGTCACACGAGCGTTTTTTCCGTCAATTTTCCATGAGCAAGTTTGTTCTCGTATTAATTCCGGACTTTTTGTACTGGTATCGGTAACTAGACTGAAGGTAGATTATGTTAGGCGGATGAATTCTGATAAGGTGTAATTTTTGAAGCTTCCAGACCATAATTGCCAGTAAAAATTGCTCGAAAAATGGCTCGTGTGACTCCGGCTTTAGTGGTTGTGGTGGTAATGATGGTGGTTGTCGTGTAGTGTTGGTGTTTGTGGTGGTAATGTTGGTGGTAGTGTTGGTGGTAGTTTTGTGTTTGTGGTGGTAACGTAGGTGGTAGTGTTGGTGGTAGTTTTGTGTTTGTGGTGGTAATGTACCCGTACCCGAAGTACCCGTAGTACTTCCGGTAACCGTAGTACCCGAAGTACCCGTACCCGAAGTAAACCACCCGTCAGGGTGGTTTACTTCAAGGAGCTTAGTTCTCTTACACTCCAGTATGATAGTAAGGATATACGGCGCTGTTGAACTTTATTCATGTTAGACTAAATATGTACGTATTATAGATCACTCAGTATATAAAGTGTATGTATGTATGTATGTACAGTATGTATGTATGTATGTAATCTTAACCAAAACAAAGTAAACATTGCATCATTGTATTGAAAGGGTCAACACCAACACTATTAGTGGAGCAGTTAAGGCCGAAAAATAAGGCGTATCGTTAATTTTTCAGGAAAGCACCAATTTTGGCACAAATGTAGTATGGACCTATACAATTGTTTTCCTGAGGGGTGCCCAACAATTCAGCCCCCCTGGTGGCCGCCATATTGAAGTTTACCATGGCCGCCCTCTGTGACCTATTTCCCTCAATAACTTCTATACTATGAGCGATAACACCACAGTTCCAGTGTCTTACCCCATGTTTTCATGGTCTCTTAATCCAATGGGATCAATTGCATAAATATTGGCATCCGCCATCTTTAATTTCAAGATGGCCACCATATCACACCACCGCCTTGCCGATGGTTAAATAGCACCATCTTCCAGTTTGTCAGATCCATTCGTTGCTCAAACTTCAAGCTCTATGTGGAGTCCACAGCACAACTAATACCCTGTTTTTTTCCATGGATCACACTAACTATGCCAGATGGTTGCCTGTCCATGTGCGAGATATGGTGGCGCTCCGAGAAACTAGTCCACATGTCTACCAGAACTTCTGCAAGGACTCATTCACTGCCAACAAGACTGGACGGAAATTCTTATCAATAGCCCTCGATCAGGCTCACGAACAATTGAATGTACTCGTGAAAGGAGACGGTGCAGCGGTCGGCCTGACTGAAAACCCTGCTGCACTGAGGAGGTGCATGACAGCAGGTCCTGAGATAGTTCGAATGATCGAAGAGTTTGAAGAGTTGTACTTGAAGCCGAAGGAGCAAAGGGACCTACACCATGAACAAACTGGTAGTATACAACAAGCATTTGCCAAAGATGTATGCTCCCTTGTTTCAACCATTGAGGAGATGAGCAACCCGTTCGAAGATGACAGCAATGATCTTCTATCACTTGAATCGAAGGAAATAATGCCATCCAGCGTTAGAGAGACTGTCATGCACGTTAAAAAGATTGGTAAAACACAGTACCAAACAATCATAGAAGAGCGTCTGGAGAAGCAAGAGAAACCTATAGATGATGTAATCTCTCGGAATAAGCTTCCACTTTTCAATAGTCCAAAGCAAGTTGGTAATTCAAAGGTAAAGGGAATGGTAGCAGAACTCAAGAATGACTGCCATCTGTTTTCACGATTGTACATTGCAAGTCAGCGGCGAGAAGGAGACTTGGACAACTTCTTCTGCCATGAGAACTAGGCGTTTCCTCCAGCGATCACCAACAATGGCAAAATGCGACAGGGCGCTAAATCGGACCTCTTACAATCCTTGGAGAAAGTTTCCCCTGCTGTCCATGTGGGTCCACAGGTGGAGGCAAAGGTCTTTGATGGGGCGGCAGTTGTCCACCTTCTGCCAGGGGACTCAGCAAAACACTTCTATGAATATGGCCAGAACATTTTTATCCTATACTCACACCACTGCCTCAGCACCACAACTACCAATATCATCACAACAGTCACTACCACCCCTCACACCACTGCCTCAGCACCACAACCATCATCACAACTACCACTATCACCAAGGCAGTCACTACCATCCCTCACACCACTGCCTCAGCACCACAAGTCACTACCACCCCTCACACCACAACCATCACCACAACTACAACTATCACCACGACAGTCACTACCACCCCTCACACCACTGCCTCAGCACCACAACCATCATCACAACTACCACTATCACCACGACAGTCACTACCACCCCTCACACCACTGCCTCAGCACCACAACCATCACCCCAACTACAACTATCACCACAACAGTCACTACCACCCCTCACACCACACCCATCACCACAACTACCACTATCACCACAACAGTCACTACCACCCCTCACACCACTGCCTCACCACCACAACAGTCACTCCCACCCCTCACACCACACCCATCACCACAACTACCACTATCACCACAACAGTCACTACGACCCCTCACACCACTGCCTCACCACCACAACAGTCACTACCACCCCTCACACCACACCCATCACCACAACTACCACTATCACCACAACAGTCACTACCACCCCTCACACCACAAGTCACTACCACCCCTCACACCACACCCATCACCACAACTACCACTATCACCACAACAGTCACTACGACCCCTCACACCACTGCCTCACCACCACAACCATCACCACAACAGTCACTACCACCCCTCACCCATCACCACAACTACCACTATCACCACAACAGTCACTACCACCCCTCACACCACAACAGTCACTACCACCCCTCACACCACACCCATCACCACAACTACCACTATCACCACAACAGTCACTACCACCCCTCACACCACTGCCTCACCACCACAACTACAACTATCACTACCACCCCTCACACCACTGCCTCACCACCACAACCATCACCACAACTACCACTATCACCACAACAGTCACTACCACCCCTCACACCACAACTGTCCCCTCATAAGAACAATAGGACTGGCTGGGTAGGACAGTATAGCGTTATGTGTTAGGCTTGTGGCGAGGAGTGGGAAGATAGGCGGGGTTGTCTGTTATCTGCCACTCCTCAGCTTACACACATGCATGAACACACACTATAATGGACGCACACCCATACTGTATACAAACTCCCCCCTCTCATGCACACCCACAGTCACACACCCACAATCACATACCCACCCACCCACCCACACACACACAGTTCATTATACTGTAGAGGTACGATAGGACATATTCGTACACTAGTTGTAGTACTAGTGACGGCTGACTTTGAGATAGCTTTGTGTGTTTCGTCTTCAAGGGAATATATAATTACACACACACTCACACACACACACACATACTCTCTCTCTCGTACACACACTCCTCATATACAAGAGGTACGATAGGACATAGTAATACATTAGTTGTAGCAGTAGTGGAGGCTGACTTTGAGATACCTTTGTGTCAGTCGCCTTCAAGGGAATATATAATTACACACACACACACACACACACACACACACACACACATAAAACCCAAATGAGTAAAGGTAAGAGTAGGTGACACACACAGAGATACGCACTAAACGCACACACACCGGCGATAGAAATTGAATAGTAGTACACACACACACACACACAATGAGAGAGAGAGAGAGCAGGTGGCATACAGAGGTAAAAGGCAAGACGACCTCCTCCTCTCTGGCATGAAACGAGCGTAATGTAAGAGTGGGAGGAAGTGCAGAGCGGTGGCGGTGAGTGGGGAGGTAAGTGGGGTGAGTGGGAAGGAGAGAGGGGTGAGTGGGGGGAGTGGGGAGTAAAGTGGGGTGAGTGGGAAGGAGAGAGGGGGGAGTGGGGAGGAAAGTGGGGTGAGTAGGGGGAAAAGAGGTGTGAGTGGGGAGGAAAGTGGGGTGAGGGGAGGAAAGTGGTATGAGTGGGGAGGAAAGTGGGGTGAGTGGGGAGGTAAGAGGGGTGAGTGGGGAGGAAAGTGGGGTGAGTGGGGAGGAAAGTGGGGTGAGTGGGGAGGTAAGAGGGGTGAGTGGGGAGGAAAGTGGGGAGAAAAGTGGGGTGAGTGGGGAGAAAAGTGGGGTGAGTGGGGAGGAAAGTGTGGTGAGTGGGAGTGAGAGAGGGAGGGTTAAAAGAGTGGGTAGAGATGGGAGGAGATAGGTGGGTGTGGGGTGTGAAGTAGTTGGAAAGGTAGTGGGTTGGTAGGAGATGGGTTGGGGTAATTTTTGTTTGCGTTTTTTTTTTTTTTTGGGGGGGGGGCAGTGATAAGTTAGTTAGTTAGTTAAAATAGGACTTCAGAGGCTATCAACCCATCTGGATTATTAAGCCAGCACACTGTAAGTCAAGAATAGCGTCGGGACGGAACCCATTTTCGAGAACCTCAGTCTTTTACAGTGACAATATGGGAAGTAAGAGAAGGAGTGGGTGGGGAATAAAAAGGAGGTGTGGGAAGTGGAGTAAGGGTAATGGGCAGAGATAATGGAGAATATTAAAGTAGGAATACGAGGTGGCAGGTGGCATGCAGGGATAAAAGCTGAGTTAACGGGCTAGTGGCCGTTTCTGTTTGGTACATTAATTCATATATTCATTTATTTCTTAGTTTCCTCGCTAGAACTCCATCAAGCTTAGGAAAAAACTCCCTGGACCCCCCTTCAAGATAAATGTGTACATTTTTGGGTAGAGAAATATCCCGGCCGAAGGCCGGTTCCTCTTAAAATTACAGGCTCGCTGTTGCTCGCCAGGGAAAATCGACACCTAAATTACACGAAAAGTCATAAAATTGACAACGAAATGGGGCGAAAAGTGTTTAAATCGCCAAACAAGGGGCTGAACGTCTTAAAATCTCAAAATTAATGGGGCTAAGCGTAAGGGAGAAGGGGTCCCCAAAACAGCGACTACCTACCCCTTAACGGGTGAAGGGCCTCATCTGGCCTGGCTTGATATGAGCAGAATGTAAGTGAGGGGGCTTGTGGTAAGTGGAGGGGGGGCGGGGGGGGGGGGGGGGGGCGGGGGCCATGGGAAGGAGAGATTGGGCATATCAAACTGATTGGTGAGGCGGGTGGGATGGAATGGGTGAGGGGTGGTATGGGAAGGAGAGATTGGGCATATAAAACTGATTAGTGAGTCGGGTGGGATGGAATGGGTGAGGAGGGGTGGTATGGGAAGGAGAGATTGGGCATATCAAACTGATTAGTGAGTCGGGTGGGATGGAAAGGGTGAGGAGGGGTGGTATGGGAAGGAGAGATTGGGCATATAAAACTGATTAGTGAGTCGGGTGGGATGGAATGGGTGAGGAGGGGTGGTATGGGAAGGAGAGATTGGGCATATCAAACTGATTAGTGAGTCGGGTGGGATGGAAAGGGTGAGGAGGGGTGGTATGGGAAGGAGAGATTGGGCATATCAAACTGATTAGTGAGTCGGGTGGGATGGAATGGGTGCGGAGGGGTGGTGTGGTAAACTATCAATGGAAGTTAAATATTACTAAGCTATAATGAATCAAATAAAATCAATCTAAATGAATACTCTATATCTAAATTGAATTCAATCTGAAACAAGCTAATTTATATCCAAAGGTCTCACATAATAAATGTATATAATTATAGGGTAAGGTTATAAGGGTTAATATTAGCCAGGAATTAACTCACCAATAGTTCCACGTGGCAATGAGGCAAGGGAGAACGTTTTACCCAATATGGTGGTGGACAATGGGGAACGAGACTTCGGTCCCGAGACACGAGTCAAGTTAAAGAAAGAATAAATGATTACATGGGAATGGACATGAATATTATGCTTATCTATCAGTCAGTCATGATGTCGATCAGAGCGTCGTGATGGTGTAGCTGTGTGTATTGCTGTATGTGTATTGTGATTAGAGGCACAAAAGCACGATCAACTGAGGGCGGAAAATTAGATGTTAACTGGTTGGTGTTCGTGAAGGCTCTTACGTACCTCAAAAGCACACCTTGCTGCCTTGGCAAACCGCCAGGAGCCCAAATTATCGTACCGCATTTAGGTTGCTCTATACGATAAATTATATTAATATATACGATAAATTCATATATACTACATAAGACCATGGCAATATTGCTTAATAGCATATTAGGCCTTTTATAACTTAACTTATTTACAATCTTATAATATACGATCTACTCGTCCTACATCGTGCTGTAGGAGAGATCGTGACGTCACAGAGACATACAAGATCACAAAAGAGTCATAGTCTATCGTATTTATACGATACACTCCCCCCACAAAAAAGACCTGAACCCCACCTTAAACCTAAAGGTGCCCAGAGGCTATCTTCTGACGCCACAAGTCGACAGCGCCAGCAGCAGCGCGTCTGGGACGCGTCCCGGTCCGAGAATGATCACCATCAGTATGAGGTGAGTCGTTCCTTCGAGAATCCTCGGACCCAGCAATAACAGGTGGAGCCTCAGATTGCAATGCGGAATCTAGCTCCAAAGCGTACAAACGTGCGATAGGACGAACAGTAGTTCCAGTGGCTGTCTTTAATAGCGCCACCCGCTCTACAGAGTCTGCCCCCTTGTATACCTCCAATACGCGGCCTAATTTCCAGTATAAACGAGGACTATCTTCTTTAATTAAAACAACGTCACCAACTGTAGGGGCCGTTGGTCTACCAGAGGGAGTAACACTCCTTTCCCTCAATGCTAGCAGATATTCACTAATCCACCGTTTCCTAAAATCCTCGATTATCCTGGATATATACTGGTATCTCTTAGACACCGCTACCGCAGAGTACAACGAGGGATCCTCTAACTCTACTATGGACTGAAAATCAGATGGAAACGCAGTCAATGGTTTTCCATATAGCAAGTGAGCTGGCGTTAATGGTAGTGGTTCTTGCAGGTCGGTGTACACATATGTAAGCGGGCGATCATTCACGACTGCCTCTATCTCTGTGAGGACTGTCGTCAACTCACTCTTCTTTAATAGAGCACGTCCTACAACCGCTCTTAGTCCTGACTTTACTATGCCGACACACCGTTCCCACATTCCACCAAACCAAGGTGCCTTAACTGGAATGAACCTCCATTCGCACTTCTTCTCTCCCAAAAAAGTGATGATAGTAGGATCACTACTCATATCCTTTAGATATTTTGATGCTTGGACATAAGTGGGAGCATTGTCGCTAAGAATGAGTTGAGGGAATGAACGACGGGCACAAAACCGTCTGAACGCCAGCATAAATTCTTCGCTAGACATATTATCACATAGTTCTAGGTGTACCGCTCGAGACGTCGCACAGGTAAACAATAATATATAAACCTTCTCATGCTCCCTCGTCTTCAATGCCCCTGTGTAATCTAATCCTACCGCTTGGAAAGGTTCTACGTGCTTTACACGGCATTCAGGTAGAGGTGGAGCTGGTCCAGTTGCATATGGTTTACCCTTTAGTCTCTGGCATATTACACACTTTCTCACTACGCGTCGAGCTACTTGTCGAACTCTGGGTATCCACCATATGAGACGTAAATTTGATATAATATGACATACCCCGTAGTGTTTTACTTCCCTATGTGCACGTATGATCAATAGATCAGTAACGTGATGTCTTGTTGGCATAAGTATAGGTCGGTTTGTGCCGTCTGGTACACCCGACCACTTCAGGCGACCCTCACACCTGATGAGGCCATTGTCTAGGTGCAACCTTAGTTGACGCACTATATTAGGCATTAATGTCTTATTCGAGCCTTTCAAGGATTCTAATTCATTGGAAAAGGTTTCTACTTGAACCCATTTGATCAAAGTTACTTCAGCTGCTTTAAATTCACGAGCATCAATGTTGTGACCCCTGTTGCAGAGTTGGCCCGTTACTTTAAGCTTAAGATTGGATACATATCGCAACACCCAAGCTACAACTCTGACTAGTTTATTATAGTCACCGAATCTTGCCCACTTTATGATAGGACCCGGTGGCTCATTTGGTTGGGCTGTAACTGCCACTGTTTCCAGTGGCAGAAGTCCCTCACCAACAGCATGCCATATCGTCCATTCACTTTCATGGAGCAGCCACTTTGGACCATGCCATCACAATTCGGACTTCATTAACTGGCTAGCCGTTATACCCCTAGTTATGAGATCACTAGGGTTTTCCTTTGTATTTACATAATGATAAGCAACGTATGGCAAAAGGGCTCTAATCTAATCTACCCTATTCCGCACATAAACTGGCAGAGACTTCTTGCTATGTATCCAGTTGAGTGCGACCTGACTATCGCACCATACGTGAACGATTTCAATATTTAATTCGCTCTCGTATGCTGCGCGTACATGTTGCACCAGACGTGCTAATAGCAGCATGGCAGTCAATTCCATTTTAGGGATAGTTACCTTTTTAACCGGGGCTACTTTGGCCCGGGCTGTAACTAAACGTGCCCCAAATGAAGTAACAACATATATGGCTACCCCGTATGCCGTGGCGCTAGCATCGCAAAACGTGTGTAACGTAACGTCACCGAACGCCGCCACTTTACGAGGTATAGGTTTAGTACATAGGATGGCATATTCATTCAACAACAATGTCCCTTGGTCATTCAGGCCCTCGGGCAAACTGTCATCCCATCCTATTTTACGTCTCCAAACTTCCTGCATTAGAATCCTAGCTCTTATGGTAACAGGTAATGCTAGACCCAAAGGATCAAAAAATTGCGCAACTTTGCTCAACAGACTTCTTTTTGTGTGCGCTCCTGTCTGCTGAGCAAAAGACCTTGTTTGAAAAGTTAGTATGTCATGTTTAGGTTGCCAGATCATCCCCAAATTTCTGGACTTTTCCTGGTTAAGAGATGCCGTACCATCCACTTGTATTAAACTCTGAAGATCTTCACTATTAGTAACCCACTCGCGGAGAAATAGATGTGCATCCGCAAACAATCTGCGTGCTTGCCAGTATGCATACAACAAATCATCTTGACTATCGCTAGTACCCTGCAAATTGTCAATGTATAATCCGCGAGATAGTTTACTTGTGTCCTCATGAGTGTCAGCTAGATGTTTTCTGATTGTGGCATTTAACAAAAACTGCGAGCAAGTGGCCCCAAAGAGTACAACCCGAAAACGGTATATTATGATGGGACTTTCAGAGTCGCTAATGTCGCCGAACCAAAGAAAGCGGGTAACATCTCTATCTTCCTCCTTTAGCTTGACCATCAAGAATGCCTTCTCGATGTCACTGGTATAGGCATACTTCCCCAGTCTAAACCGCAATAGATGTTGGGACAGATCCGACACCATGGACGGACCTGTCAACAGGCAGTCATTTAGACTGGGTTGTTGTCCTTGGTGGGCAGAACAGTCATACACCACCCGTATTGGTGTGGTGACGCTGTCTTTCTTTACCCCATGATGGGCCAGATAGTGAACCCTACCCTTCTTACACGGTTCCTTGACATCGACTCTCTCTATAAAGCCCCTATCCTCATAACTCCGAAATACATCGTCATACGCCTGGCGCGTGCTCGGTTCGTTAGACAATTTCCGCTGCAATGCGCGCAAGCGACCTAATGCCAAACCATAGTTGGTAGGCAGGCTTATCTCACTGTTCTTCCAGGGTAAACTAACTTTATATTGCTTGTCTGAGGCACAGTAGCACACAGACTCGTCAAACCTTTGTAGCGCAACTTCCGAGTCATAATCAGTCTCCATAGGATTAATGCCTATGTGATCCAATCTCCACAGTCGTTCCAGGTCGAACTCGGCAGCCATCTTAGGGTCACTAGGTTGGGAATCCTCCCTTCCCAACTCCTCTGCCGCGGTTACATTGACTCTATATATCGAGACCGTGTCGACCAGGACCTTTGACTGTGTAGTATGCACCTTTCCGCTCATGCAGTATCCAAATTTAGTGGGGATTAAAATTACACCACACATCTTTTTAAATCCAGGGTATACTACTTCATAATAATGATCCACACCAAGTAGAACATGCACCTCACTCTGATTTCCCATGGGATCTGACAAGTTAACCCCATTGCTACGTAATGCGTGTTCCACCTTCTTCACACCCACAGATACATATTCTGGTAGGGTGTCTACTACGATACAAGTCATAAAGTACCGGTTTTTACGATAGAAATATGAAATCTCCGCTATCTCGTAGTCTTGTTTATCAGTAACCCCTGTGAAGCCCTGTAATCGAAGAGTCTCAGCCCCTACGATTCGGTGCTTCAATCCCACTAGTACGGACCTCTTTATAAAGGAACGTTGAGATCCTTGATCTAGAAGTACCCGACAAACTTTGTTACTGTCATTACCTTCCATGGGAATCTGTATTGTGGGCAATATAGTGGTGTCTTGCGTGCTACCTAGTGCCACAGTTGTAGTACCCTCATTTTTGACGTCTTTGACTTTATCTGCTGTAGGACACAACTTATCAAAGTGATGTCCTTTGCAGTGGCGACAGGGCCTTAAGTATGTAGCAGTACATTGTCCCTGCTTACCATGTTCTTTACTTAGACAACCTACACATAGCTTCAATCTTTTCGCCTGTGCTAGTTTTGTCTCATTTGTTGGGTATTTTATGCAGAAACTCCATTTATGTTTGTTGTTACATAGCTTACATAGAATCTGAGCAGGTTTCTTATACACACCCTCTTTCTTTACTTTAGTCCCCACTGTCATGCTTACTGTTCCCCTCTTCTCCACATTCTCACTCCCTCCCGACACATACATTCTCCCTTTGTTCAACTGTAGATTATTGATCTCCTTACTGAACTGAGTTTTGAATTCCCCCAGCTCAAATGAACTTACCTTATCAAGTATTGCCATAGGAAGCTTCTGACGCAAGATAATGACTATCATTTCCTGCGTGGTAAGCCCTAGGGTATCTAGCGATCGAGTATGGCACTCCATATTTGCCCTGAAGTTTGTCAACTCATCAACCTTATACTGTGGTTCTGCGAGCCCCAACAAGGCAACGACATGGGCCATCTTCAACTGCTCTCTATCCCCGTATGTGGACTCTAATAAGTGTACCGCTTCAAGATAACTACCACCTACTACTGCAAAACCCTCTATTAAATGTAAGGCCTCTCCTTCCATTTGTCCCTTCAGATAGTGAAACTTGCGGACATTATCCAAAGAGGATTCATGAACCGTAGATCGAAATACGTCCCAGGAAAGCTAACCACTCGGTTAACTTGCCCCCAAATGTAGGAAGATTGAGCTTTGGGAGGTGTACAGTATGTTTTGGTTCAGCCCTTCTATGGGCCTCATTATCGCCTCCCTTCTTACTTGCGACAGCACGCTGTAATAGGCGCTTCGCTCTAAAGACAGGTTCGTCATAGAGGGCGCGATTATCACACTCTGTAACTATCTCTTCCTCCTCTATCATGTCAGCCACAATCACCTCACTCAGAGCCGTAATACGACCGTGGGTAGCCTGGACGTTATCTAATCTAGCCTCCAATTCCTCTAGATCAGCAGTAGTGATGAAAGTGTTTAAGTCCACAATTAGCCTATTTAACACTCCCCGAAGTCCCGCCCTTTGATTTTTAGGGGCTTTGCTTAGCACCCCACTAGACAGTGTCTCTTTATGGTCTTTATCCATTTTGCATGTGAGCCTATAGGCTATGTATCTAAATATCACGTTACAAAAACAACGGCCAAATAATAGGCTACTTAAGAGACGCCAACCGGCGGACTTCTATGTTATGGAGAAAAAATAGTACACTATATAGCAATACCTACTAATGGATCATATTGAACAAGAAAAAATGTTAGGTCAGGTCATATGTCACAGGAAGTCTGAAACTGAAAAGAACATTACTGGGGAAAGACGATGGGTGGGAAGCAGGACTTAGGCAGGCGCAATGACACAACCCTGCATTCCGGCTCTAACCATCGCTTGGCTAGCCTTGCCAGTTTATCATAGAGTTGTTCCTGCATCCTGTTATATGTCCCCTTGTTCATTGCCTTAAAATCCCTTACTGGTAGCTAATTCCCGGGTCTGGGCACCAATGTGGTAAACTATCAATGGAAGTTAAATATTATTAAGCTATAATGAATCAAATAAAATCAATCTAAATGAATACTCTATATCTAAATTGAATTCAATCTGAAACAAGCTAATTTATATCCAAAGGTCTCACATAATAAATGTATATAATTATAGGGTAAGGTTATAAGGGTTAATATTAGCCAGGAATTAACTCACCAATAGTTCCACGTGGCAATGAGGCAAGGGAGAACGTTTTACCCAATATGGTGGTGGACAATGGGGAACGAGACTTCGGTCCCGAGACACGAGTCAAGTTAAAGAAAGAATAAATGATTACATGGGAATGGACATGAATATTATGCTTATCTATCAGTCAGTCATGATGTCGATGAGAGCGTCGTGATGGTGTAGCTGTGTGTATTGCTGTATGTGTATTGTGATTAGAGGCACAAAAGCACGATCAACTGAGGGCGGAAAATTAGATGTTAACTGGTTGGTGTTCGTGAAGGCTCTTACGTACCTCAAAAGCACACCTTGCTGCCTTGGCAAACCGCCAGGAGCCCAAATTATCGTACCGCATTTAGGTTGCTCTATACGATAAATTATATTAATATATACGATAAATTCATATATACTACATAAGACCATGGCAATATTGCTTAATAGCATATTAGGCCTTTTATAACTTAACTTATTTACAATCTTATAATATACGATCTACTCGTCCTACATCGTGCTGTAGGAGAGATCGTGACGTCACAGAGACATACAAGATCACAAAAGAGTCATAGTCTATCGTATTTATACGATAGGTGGTATGGGAAGGAGAGATTGGGCATATCAAACTGATTAGTGAGTCGGGTTGGATGGAATGGGTGAGGAGGGGTGGTATGGGAAGGAGAGATTGGGCATATAAAACTGATTAGTGAGTCGGGTGGGATGGAATGGGTGAGGAGGGGTGGTATGGGAAGGAGAGATTGGGCATATAAAAATGGAGTCGGGTGGGATGGAATGGGTGAGGAGGGGTGGTATGGGAAGGAGAGATTGGGCATATCAAACTGATTAGTGAGTCGGGTGGGATGGAATGGGTGAGGAGGGGTGGTAAGGGAATAGATGGGGAGATGGTGACAATTGGGAAGGAAGGGAAAGAGTGAACATGAGAGTGAATGGACATTTTGAAAAGTAATATCGTCAGGGAGGATGGGAACAATTAAAGTATGACTAGGAGGTGGCAGGTGGGAAACAGGGATAAACATTGAGATAACATAGAACACGACCTCCTTTCCTCTAGTATAAAATTAACTTAACCCTTTGAGTACCAGCGACGTGTGTTGTATTTTATTCTACCTATAATTAGCCGATATTAGGCAGCTTAGGAAGGATCTGTGGTAGTTTAAGGGGTTGATTGAGATAGTATGAAGCATTATTATTGCTAGAGGTCCTTCCTAAGCTGAATAAAATTGCCCAATAGTTGCCGGAATACTGTATAATGAAAAGGACGTCACCGGTACAGTATGGGTTAATGCAGGAGTGGGAAAGCTGTGGTGGTAAGTGGGGTAGAACTGAGTAAGTGGCTTGAGTAGGAGGATTGGATCAAGAGGAAGGGGTGGAGGGTGGCTGTAGGTGGGAGTAGATGAGAGTACGTGGGGAGGGGAGTAAGTGAGGAGTGGACGAATGGAGGAGTAGAGTTCAATGGACTAGACAGGAGACCGAATGACCTTAAGAGGGGTCACCGGCTTTATTATTTTCTTTCTCTCTTTCCCTGGCTCGTATCCATTCAGCCAACTGTTTTAAGACGTTTATCCCCATCCAGATGTCGATTTCTTCCTGGCGAGCGATAGCGAGCCAGCAATGTATGGAGAAATCCATTTTTCTATCGAAAAATGTAAACATTTAACTTGCTGTCAAAACAAAAATATATATATGCTGGCTCGCTACCGCTCGCCAGGAAAATATTGACACCTGGATGGGGGTAAACGTCTTAAAACAGTAGGCTGAATGGGGCCGAATGGATACAAGCCAAAGAGAGAAGGAGAGAAAGAGAAAAAAAGCGAGGTAGGTTCCCTTAATGTATGAGTGGGAGACAAATGAAAATCTGTGGTGGTAAATGGGGCAAAGCGGGTTGGGTGGGGATACTGGGACTGAATGATAAAGAAGACACGGAACGAGAAGAAAGAGAGGAAACTAAATAAGAAGAGAGGAGAGGAAACGAAACCAGAGAAGAGGGAAGAGAAGAGAAGGGCAGAAAACTAGCTATGTGGGGAAGATAAGAGGAACATTTGAGAAAGAAGTGTAAATAAATGATACTTTGTCAGTCAATGTCAATAGTTTTATAGATGTGTCGAATTTGGCTTGATTCGAAATTCTAACTAATTATTAACAAACTAACACTACATGAGTCTATTTGTGGGTCTGGGCCATATTGAGACTGTCAGAGTTGTTCATAATTATATACTAGTTTGTGAAAATTATTCGTAAAACAGGAAGTAAATCAAGATGTGATAGTTTCTCTGATCTTGATAATATTTAGCTCTTATGATCATAGCTGCGGACTACCTTACATAGATACCTTACCTTTGGATACCTTTGGATGTGTTCGCCGCTCTTCTAGCGGCACCAAGGAGCGCGACGCCCCTCGTTATGGGTGGTGATTTGGTGCAGTAGACTGTTTGAAGCGACAGCTCGCTCCCTTGCGAGGATGGAGCCCATCCTTTTGCACTTTTTGCAGTTCGACATCTAGGGCTCTCTTGAAGTTGTCTAACGAGATGTCCCTCATGTCTCTTACTCGCCGTGGGAGTTTGTTGAAGAGACGTGGGCCTCTGTGTGATAATCAGCCCTCTCGCAGAGAGCCCATAGCACCCCTGTTATTCATCCGGGGGATTTCGCATTCCCAGCCTCTCCTATCACTGAATTTCATGACTATCGGAGTATGTAGGTTTGGTACTAAACCCTCTGCGATTTTCCACGTGTATATTATTAGGTAACGTTCTCTTCTACGTTCCAGTGAGTACAGATTCAGTGCTCTTAAACGCTCCCAATAGTGTAGATGTTTTATCGAACTTATATGCGAAGTGAAATTTCTTTGTACACTCTCTACGTCATTTATTTCACCTGCTTTGTATGGGGATGTTAGTACGCTACAGTATTCAAGCCGCGGTAGCACTAGAGATTTGAAGAGCGTTATCATAGGCAATTCACCGCGTGTTTTAAAAGTACGCAGAATCCAACCCGTTAGACGTTTCGCATAACTTAACTCTTTTGATAAAACTGTCGGGTGTAATGATTAAAGCGAGTAAGTGCTGTATGTGCAGGTGTCCTGGGTTCGAATTCCCGGAGGATCATATGATTTCATCAATTACATTGGAAGTTATTGGTGTTAAGAACGATATTAGTTAATATTAAGACGACGATTGTTTCATTTTCGCCGGCTATTATAAGATGACAGTTTAAGGATAATATGTGAGAGTAAAATACATATGTGAGATCGATTTCACCCTTTTCATTACTAGAGGGCCATCCAAAAAGACGGCACGAAACTGAAATATTTGCATTGGGAACATAATGGAATATAGTGGAGAGCATAGAAAGATAGGATGAGAGTGTGGGTGGGCAAGGATCGCAGTGATGTTATGTATAGAAAGATAGGATGAGAGTGTGGGTGGGCAAGGATAGCAGTGATGTTATGTATAGTGGAGAGCATAGAAAGATAGGATGAGAGTGTGGGTGGGCAAGGATAGCAGTGATGTTATGTATAGTGGAGAGCATAGAAAGATAGGATGAGAGTGTGGGGGGGCAAGGATAGCAGTGATGTTATGTATAGAAAGATAGGATGAGAGTGTGGGTGGGCAAGGATAGCAGTGATGTTATGCATAGAAAGATAGGATGAGAGTGTGGGTGGGCAAGGATAGCAGTGATGTTATGCATAGAAAGATAGGATGAGAGTGTGGGTGGGCAAGGATAGCAGTGATGTTATGCATAGAAAGATAGGATGAGAGTGTGGGTGGGCAAGGATAGCAGTGATGTTATGTATAGAAAGATAGGATGAGAGTGTGGGTGGGCAAGGATAGCAGTGATGTTATGTATAGAAAGATAGGATGAGAGTGTGGGTGGGCAAGGATAGCAGTGATGTTATGTATAGAGTGTGGGTGGGCAAGGATAGCAGTGATGTTATGTATAGATTTAAAGGAGTGGATGAAAGTAGTAATGTAGAAAGTGGAGGCATTATGTTTAGTGAAAACAAGGATTGAATGGGATGAGGTCTATAGAAGGATGCTACACGGTGTTAGAAGATAATATAGAGGAAGACAGAGATGAGGAGTACAAAGGACAAAGGAAATCAAGCAACAACAGGTCTAGTGACCCTTCTAGGCTGCTTGTCCTCCAAAACACTGAGGATCAAGTGTCCAAACAGTGGTTTAGAGTGGGTAAGGGAACATTGGAAAGGGAACTAATGTCCGTGGCAGGATTAGGAAGTTAGTAGGGGACAGATGGGTTAGTAACTGCGGGGAGGATAAAATAAAGTTATTCATTTACAAACGCAGTCAGTCGCGGGTTTGATGCGAGATATTTGTCTAGGCGGAGTTTAAATGAATCAACGGTGCTGCAGTCTATAACGTCTCGGAGAAGCCCATTCCACAAGTTGACAACTCGATTGAAGAAGAAATTCTTAGATTCGTGTGAGTTAAAAGATTTACCAATAATTTTGCAACCGTTTCCCCGTGTGTAATTAGATTGGTCGATAGTGAAGTACTTACTACAGTTCATATTGTCGATGCCTTTGATGATTTTGAACACTTGAATTAAGTCACCTTCTTAATCTGCGCCGGGTTAAAGGAAATAGATTTAATTCTCTAAGACGCTCTTCGTATGGTTTGCTCTTTAGGCTAGGTATCATTTTGGTAACTCTACGTTGAACTCGTTCTAGCTTGTTTATATCTTTTTGGTAATATGGACACCAGGATTGAACGCAGTATTCCAGAAGAGGGCGGACTAATGAATTGTAAAGGGTTAGGATAACTTCTTTGGATTTATGCTCAAATGACCTGCCTATAAAGCCAATTATTTTGTTTGCCTTCTTAACAACTTCTGAACATTGTTGACTCGGTTTTAGGTTACTCGATATTGTTACTCCCAGATCGGTTTCTCTGTTTACATTCTTAAGCTGAGCGCCATTCATCGAATAGTTTGCTTTCTCATTTAGGTATCCGATATGTAGTACTTTACATTTATCCGCATTGAAACTCATTTGCCAAATTTGGGCCCAACATGACAATTTATCTAGATTGTGTTGCATATCGTCAACTTGTTCTTTTGAGAGTACGCTATTTGCAATTTTTGTATCGTCAGCAAATTTTGAGATTGTACAGGTGAGACCCTCATCTATGTCGTTGATGTAAATTAGAAAGAGAATTGGTCCTAGTACCGATCCCTGGGGTACCCCGCTACTTACATTGGTCCATTTAGATGCCTTACCGTTTATGACTACTCTTTGCTTTCTGTCGCTGAGCCAATTTTCTATCCATTTCAACACACCGTCTTGTATTCCATGCGCTTTTAGTTTTAGCAGTAAACGTTTGTGGGGAACTTTGTCAAAGGCCTTTTGAAAATCAAGGTATATAATATCTACAGAGGAGAGAGAAGGAGAGAACTAAGAGAGAGAAGAAATAAGAGAAGACATATGACTAAAGTGGGATTGGAGAAGGATAGATGTGGAGGTAGTGGCAGTACTGAAGGGTGGAGTTATTCTCGACAGTGGAGTAAAGGGAGTGAGAGCAAGAGGAAGTGGAAATAGGGTAGAGGTGGAATGGAAAATGAAGTAAGGTGCAGTGGATAAAGTAAAGTAGAGGTGGAGTGGGTAATGAAGTAAGGTGCAGCGGAAAAAGTAAAGTAGAGGTGGAGTGGGTAATGAAGTAAGGTGCAGTGGATAAATTAATATAGAGTTGGAGTGGGTAATGAAGTAAGGTGTAGTGGATAGAGTAAAGTAGAGGTGGAGTGAGTAATGAAGTAAGGTGCAGTGGATAAAGTAAAGTAGAGGTGGAGTGGGTAATGAAAATAAGGAGCAGTGGATAAATTAATATAGAGTTGGAGTGGGTAATGAAGTAAGGTGTAGTGGATAAAGTAAAGTAGAGGTGGAGTGGGTAATGAAGTAAGGTGCAGTGGATAAAGTAAACTAGAGGTGGAGTGGGTAATGAAGTAAGGTGTAGTGGATAAAGTAAAGTAGAGGTGGAGTGGGTAATGAAGTAAGGTGCAGTGGATAAAGTAAAGTAGAGGTGGAGTGGGTAATGAAGTAAGGTGCAGTGGATAAAGTAAAGTAGAGGTGGAGTGGGTAATGAAATAAGGTGCAGTGGATAAAGTAAAGTAGAGGTGGAGTGGGTAATGAAGTAAGGTGCAGTGGATAAAGTAAAGTAGAGGTGGAGTGGGTAATGAAGTAAGGTGCAGTGGATAAAGTAAAGTAGAGGTAGAGTGGGAAATGAAGTAAGGTGCAGTGGATAAAGTAAAGTAGAGGTGGAGTGGGTAATGAAGTAAGGTGCAGTGGATAAAGTAAAGTAGAGGTGGAGTGGGAAATGAAGTAAGGTGCAGTGGATAAAGTAAAGTAGAGGTGGAATGAGTATTGAAGTAAGGTGCAGTGCATAAAGTAAAGGGGTAGATAATGAAGTGATGGATAATTAAATAATGTAAGGTGATCTGGATAAGGTAAAGGAATAGAAAATGAAGTGGATAGTGAAGTAAGGTGAAGTGCATTGGGCATGAGTAGATAATGAAGTGGATAGTGAAGTTAGGTGAAGTGCATTGGGCAGGAGTAGATAATGAAGGGATGGATAATGAAGTACTGTAAGGTGATTTAGATAAGGTAAAGGAATGGATAGTGAAGTAAGGTGAAGTGCATTGGGCAGGAGTAGATAATTAAGGAATGGATAATGAAGTAGTATAAGGTGATCTGGATAAGGTAAAGGGGAAAACAATGAAGTGTATAGTGGAGTAAGGTGATGTGGATTTAGCAGGAGTAGATAATTAAGGGATGGATAATGAAATACTGTAAGGTGATCTGGATAAGTCAAAGGAGTACATAATGAAGGGATGGATAATGAAGTACTGTAAGGTGATCTGGATAAGGTAAAGGAGTAGGTGATGTAGTGATGGATAATGAATTACGGGGGAGGCAGTCGCTTTTTCTGGTCCCCCTTCTCCCTCATGTTTAGCATATTAGTTTTTCTTTTATTATTTTCTTAGTTTTCTACCTAGACCTTCATCAAGCTTAAATAAACACCCCCAAGACTCACCTTCAAGATCAATTTATACATTTTCGATAGAAAATTGTCCCGGCCGAAGGCCGATACCTTATAAAATTAAAGGCTCGCTTTCACTCGCCAAGACAAAAATGACACCTGAAGGTCTTGATATTGACAAGGAAATGAGTTGAAAGGTCTTAAACCGCCAAACTAATGAGCCAAACGTCTTAAAATCTGAAAAGTAATGGGGCTAAAAATGAGGGAAAAGGGGGGCCCGAAAAACAACAACCAACAATAATAATACCCACAGTAAACTGAAATACTGCGTCATGGTATACTGAAAGGGTTAATACATGGATAGAAGTGAGTGTAGAGAGCAAGTGGGAATACAAAGATAGACAAAGATTAACCCCTTCTGTACTGGTGACGTCTCTGGCTACTATTAGACGATTTTATCCAGTTTAAAAGGGGCCTCCAGCTATTAACAGGCTTCGAACTATCTCACTTACCCCTTTTGACTACCACAGATCCTTCTTAAACAGCAAATAATCGTCTAAATATAGCTAGAATACAACTACAAAGGCGTCGTCGGTACAGAAGGGGTTAAAGATAGTGAGAAGAATTGATGTGACGCAAAAATCAGAACTGGAGGTGGTTAATCTTTAATATTGTTCTAGTTGAGTAAGCAGAACCTCAACTCAAGAAATTTGAAAGGAAAGACTACCATAACAGAAGAGAGAGAGAGAGAGAGCGAGAGAGAGATAGCAAGAGCGATAGAGAGATTGTAACGATAGCTAAGAGATAGTATTCACACTGTTGATAATTTTACTAAAATATTAAAACAATGTAGGTTGTTCAGGAAAGGAGGATATTTAATTAATCTGTTGCATATACTGTATATATATATATATATATATATATATATATATATATATATATATATATATTCACAAAGACATGGAAATATAATCGGAACACATTCAATTACAACCATATACACGACCACCACACACACATCCACATTAGCATACCATTCATGAATACATACACATACACACCTTACCGTACACCCAACACAAACACACATCTCACCTACATACATACAGTACATTCTCACAATTCAAGTTATTTATATACACGTCTACACGGAACCTATGCAAATGTGATCTGTGCGCAGACACCTTCCAGCAAACACACACACACATACATGAACGCACACACAGACACACAATACTCAAACAGACACAATTTCACATGCATAATATGCATATTCGCTCAAACTAATGCAACTAATCTTGAATGTATATTAACTGTGTTAATAGGCGCACTGCTGTAATTAGAGCACACATTATATCATGCATGCTTATTGGGAGAGGAGATGGAAATTGGCGAAATGAGGGGAGGGAAGGGAAGGAGGGGTAAGCAGAGAAGGGAAGAGGCGAGAAGAGGAAGGGATAGAATAGGGGAGGATACAGGATGAGATGGGAGAAGTGTTAAAGAAGAGAGGAGATGGTCGTGGAAGGAATGGTGGGTTTTGTGAAGAGAGAAGAGTAGAAGAGAGGAAAGAGGATGGATAACGATGGAAGGGAAAGGAAAATATGGGTTGGAATAAGAGAAGTGAGGGAAGAGGAACAGAGAGAAAAAAAAATAGTATGGTAAGGAGAAGAGATGAGAGAGAAAATAAAAGGTAAAATGGGAAAGAAGATAAGAGAGTAGAGGAAAAATATTGGATACTGAAAAGGAGATGAGCAGACGAATGGAAGAGGAGGAAATAAAGGAGAAGGGATGAGGGAGACAAGGAAGTGATGGGAAGAGAGTTAGAAGAGAGGAGAGAAGAGAGAAGAACAAAGAGAAGAGGAGGGGAGGAGAAGTGAGGATACAGGAATAGCAGCGAGAATGGTAGAATAATGTAGAATAAAGAACAGGAAAATTAGGAAATGGGAAGGAACGGGAGGGAATGATAGACTCATGGAAGGAATGGAGAGCGATGTGAAGGAAACAAAACAAATAGGAGAGAGAAGGAAAGAAATGAATGATGGTGAGAGTAGAGAGGCACATAATGAGAAGAAGAGGGATGGAAGCAAATCGAGGATACGGATAGATAAGAATAAGAGATAAAGGGAATTAGGGAGGAGATGGAAGATTAGGTAAGGAAGTCAGAAGACAGAAGTAAAGAGGAGAGGAGAGCAAAACAAGAAGAGTGTGTGAGGACAGGAAGAAATTAGGGGAGAGAAAAAAGAAGAGGTATAATAGAGGAAAGGAGAAGAAGGCGAGTAGAGGGGATATGAGTAGATGGAAGGAAAGGGGATGTGGGAAGAGGCGGAGGGAGAAGGAGGAGAGAGAAGAAAAGGAGAGGTGAGCCTAGAGGAGAGGAGAAGACACGGGGAGACAGGATAAAAAAAGAGGCATGGAAAGAGAAGGGAAGAGATGGAGAAAGGAGTGCCGAGGAAGTAAGGTCAAGTTGGGTAAACAGGAAGAGAAGCCAAGAGGAGGAAGGGAGAAAGGGAAAGAGTAAAGTTGGGAAGGAGCAAATGAGACAAGAAGAAAACAGAGGGAAAGAGATAAGAGAAGCAATAAGCAAGAGGAAGGAAGCGGATGGGTGATAAATAGAGAAGGACCAAAATAGAGAAGACATGATAATAAAAGAGAGAAGGGAAGAGAGAAATATATAATACCTGCTCCCCTACACAATACCTCACACATACAGTATATCTCCAGGTCATGTATATATTACCTTGTATTATCATTGTATTGGTGTTGCAGTATTTAATATATAATACCTGCTCCCCTACACAATACCTCACACATACAGTATATCTCCAGGTCATGTATATATTACCTTGTATTATCATTGTATTGGTGTTGCAGTATTTAATATATAATACCTGCTCCCCTACACAATACCTCACACATACAGTATATCTCCAGGTCATGTATATATTGCCTTGTATTATCATTGTATTGGTGTTGCAGTATTTAATATATAATACCTGCTCCCCTACACAATACCTCACACATACAGTATATCTCCAGGTCATGTATATATTGCCTTGTATTATCATTGTATTGGTGTTGCAGTATTTTTGTATTATTAATGTATCGTTATTGTTGCATCGTTATTGTAATATAGTTTTATTTTTATTTTATTGCAATTGTATTAAA
Source organism: Paralithodes platypus (assembly GCA_032716605.1). Taxonomy (NCBI): domain Eukaryota; kingdom Metazoa; phylum Arthropoda; class Malacostraca; order Decapoda; family Lithodidae; genus Paralithodes; species Paralithodes platypus. The sequence continues at coordinate 82,753,494 of CM064487.1, forward strand.
GCTGTTTTAATAATGTATTGTTAGAGTATTATTGTTGAATTAATAATGTATTGCTATTGTATTAAATGCTGTATCGCTATTGTGTAATTATTAAATAAAACATGTATTGCTATAGTATTATTGTGTTATCGTTGTAGTATTATCGTTGTATGATTATTGTATTATTGTAATATCGTTATTGCACTATTGTTGTATTCTTAATGTATTGTTATTGCATTAATGTCGTATTAATAATCTATTGTTAGTTTATTATTGATTTATCGTTATTGCATTATTGTTGCATACAACATATATAGCTATTGTATTATTGATGTATCGTTATTGTATTATTGTTGTATCGTTATCGTAGCGTTGTAGTATTGTCATTATTTTTGTTATATATTTGTTGAGGTGTATTATTGTTGTATTGTTATTGTATTATTGTCGCATGAATGTATTGTTATTGTATTACTGTTGTATACATAATCTATTGTTACTATATTATTGTTCTACTGTTATTGTATTATTGTTGTATCGATATTGTATACTGTTCTATTGTTATTGTATTATTATTCTATGTTTATTGTATTACTGTTTTATTGTTATTGTATTATTGTTGTATAGATATTGTATTACTGTTTTATTGATATTGTATTATTGTTGTATAAATATTGTATTACTGTTTTATTGATATTGTATTATTGTTGTATAGATATTGTATTACTGTTTTATTGTTATTGTATTATTGTTTTATAGATATTGTATTACTGTTTTATTGATATTGTATTATTGTTGTATAAATATTGTATTACTGTTTTATTGATATTGTATTATTGTTGTATAAATATTGTATTACTGTTTTATTGATATTGTATTATTGTTGTATAGATATTGTATTACTGTTTTATTGATATTGTATTATTGTTGTATAGATATTGTATTACTGTTTTATTGTTATTGTATTATTGTTGTATAGATATTGTATTACTGTTTTATTGTTATTGTATTATTGTTGTATAAATATTGTATTACTGTTTTTATATTGTATTATTGTTGTATCGATATTGTATTACTGTTTTATTGATAGTGTATTATTTCTCTATTGTTAATATATTACTGTTCTATTGTTATTGTATTATTGTTGCATGAATGAATGAATTGTTGTATTATTGCTTTATCTTAATTTTAATATTGATTAATTGTTCTTGCAATATTATTGTATTATGATTGTATTAATTTGATATTATTGTACAGCTATATTTTGCATGTAATGTATTTTTGTTATACAATTATCGTACTGTTATTGCATAATTATTGTATTATTATTTAATTATTGTTGCATTAGTTCTGTATTTGTAAGTCATATTATTGCATCAGTTGCATTAATGTTGGATTATTATTGAATGTAATTGTATCATTGTTGCACTATTGCTGTATTTTATTGTATTATTGCTGTAATGATGCTGTATTATTATTGAATAATTAATGCATATTATTGTATTATCAATGCATTATACTATTATCATTATATTTTACCATTGCGTTATTAATTTTACTGTATTATTAATGGAATATTATTGCAGTATAAATGTATATACAGTATATGTACATGTACGTCCTACTCACACACCGCAAACACAAATCTCCAAAGTACAAATATAATTTCTTGCCTAAGTTATTAACCATATTAATAAGATATATAAAACAAAGATAGAAGAACACATAGAAGAAGATAACGAGTAATAAGCAGATGAGACGATAAGAGAGGAGAGGTAAAAGGCGGTATCACACGAGCGCTTTTTCACTCAACATTTATCCTCAACACTGATCTGGCAGCTTTTGAGGTCAATATTTAGAATATTTCGATCACCTAAATTCATCTAGCAACAGTCTAGTTTCCAATACCAGTGCAAAATATTACACAAATGTTGCCAGCAAAATGATAATCATCGAATGTTGACTATAAATGCTCTCGTGTGATACCGGCTTAAGGAAGATAAAATAAGGCTGGGGGAGAATACGAACATAGAATGGAAGGAAAAACGTAATAAGAAGATAACAAAATGGAAGAGAATTATAAAGGAAATGAGCGAAGAGAAGTAACAAGGTGAAGAGGACAAGATGAGAAGAAAATGAAAGAACTGTGATAGCTATCCCCACATACCAACACAGGTGCAGTATATCCAGGGCACGGATATATTACCAGGTATTAGTCATTAAGGGGAGACGAGTCGCTTTTCTAGACCACCTTCTCCCGCATCTTTAGACCCATTAGTTTGGCGATTTTATGAACTTTCGCCCCATTTCTGTCAATTTTAAGACATTTCCTGTCAATTAGGTCTCGATTTTTCCTGGCGAGCGATAGCGAGCCTGTAATTTAAGAGGAATCGGCCTTCGGCCAGGACATTTTTCTACCGAAAAATGTACAAATTTATCTTGAAAGGGGGTCTAGGGGGCTTCATTTTAAGCTTGATGGAGGTCTAGCGAGGAAACTAGAAAAATAATAATTAATACAAAAATTGACAAAAAGTGAAGGATCTCCGTATACGGATGTTAGATAAAAGAAGAAAATATCAAGAAGGGCTAAAGGGGGTAAATGGAAAGAGAAGAGGAGACGAGAGGATAGGAAGGAATGGAAGGGGAAAAGAGGAAAGAAGAGGAAACAGAAGGTAAACAAAAAATACAGGAGTTGAGAGAAGAGAAGCAGAGATAATCTATAAGAAGGTACCGTAGGAAAGAGCTAATGCCTAACTCCACACAAACCAAAACACACAAGTCCCCAAGGTGTGAATTTCCCTGTATTATTTATTAATTACACTGTCCTGTGGGTTGAATATAATAATTACGATAATTGTAGATGGAAGGAGAGGACAGCGGTATGAAGTATATAGGATTAATGAGATAATTTAGAAGAGGGAAAAGAGGAGAGGATAAAGGAGTAAGAACACGTTCGGAAAGAGGAAGAGGAGAGCATAACATATCAAAGGAACGGAAAACGAAGGAGAGACGTCAACTATAGAAGGTAAAAGAAAGAGAAAAGCATTGCAAAGCACCGAAGGCTTCCGTTGAATGCTGACAATCACACAGCCGCTCCAAACCCTTCTCCTTCCTAGTCTACCTCCCCCTCCCCCCCCCTCCCCCCTTCCTTCGACAACTCTTTTGGCTGATCAAGAACAATAAGTAGAACAGAGAAGAACAACAAGAAGAGTGAGACGAGCAGTAAAAAGCCTCTTGCTGGAGGCAAACGGGTAAAGATTCTATAACAAAATAATAATAATTATGATGGGAGGTTAATTAATGACAAGGATACGAAAGAGGAGGAGAGGATAGGGAAGAGGAGGAGAGGAGAGGGAAGAGAAGGAGAAAATAGGGAAGAGGAGGAGAGGATAGGGAAGAGGAGGAGAGGATAGGGAAGAGGAGGATAGGATAGGGAAGATGAGAAGAGAATAGGGAAGAGGAGGAGAGGATAGGAAAGAGGAGGAGAGGATAGGAAAGAGGAGGAGAGGATAGGGAAGAGGAGGAGAGGAGAGGGAAGAGAAGGAGAGGAGAGGGAAGAGAAGGAGAGCATAGGGAAGAGGAGGAGAGGATAGGGAAGAGGAGGAGAGGATAGGGAAGAGGAGGATAGGATAGGAAAGAGGAGGAGAGGATAGGAAAGAGGAGGAGAGGATAGGAAAGAGGAGGAGAGGATAGGACAGAGGAGGAGAGGATAGGAAAGTGGAGGAGAGGATAGGAAAGAGGAGGAGAGGATAGGAAAGAAGAGGAGAGGATAGGGAAGAGGAGGAGAGGATGGGAAAGAGGAGGAGAGGATAGGGAAGAGGAGGAGAGGATAGGAAAGAGGAGAGGATAGGGAAGAGGAGGAGAGAATAGGGGAGAGGATAGAGAAGAGGAGGAGAGGATAGGGAAGAGGAGGAGAGGATAGGGAAGAGGAGGTGAGGATAGGGAAGAGGAGGAGAGGATAGGAAAGAGGAGAGGATAGGGAAGAGGAGGAGAGAATAGGGGAGAGGATAGTGAAGAGGAGGAGACGATAGGGAAGAGGAGGAGAGGATAGGGAAGAGGAGGATAGGATAGGAAAGAGGAGGAGAGGATAGGAAAGAGGAGGAGAGGATAGGAAAGAGGAGGAGAGGAGAGGAAAGAGGAGGAGAGGATAGGAAAGTGGAGGAGAGGATAGGAAAGAGGAGGAGAGGATAGGGAAGAGGAGGAGAGTATAGGGAAGAGGAGGAGAGGATGGGAAAGAGGAGGAGAGGATAGGGAAGAGGAGGAGAGGATAGGAAAGAGGAGAGGATAGGGAAGAGGAGGAGAGAATAGGGGAGAGGATAGAGAAGAGGAGGAGAGGATAGGGAAGAGGAGGAGAGGATAGGGAAGAGGAGGTGAGGATAGGGAAGAGGAGGAGGAGAGGATAGGAAAGAGGAGAGGATAGGGAAGAGGAGGAGAGAATAGGGGAGAGGATAGAGAAGAGGAGGAGAGGATAGGGAAGAGCAGGAGAGGATAGGGAAGAGGAGGTGAGGATAGGGAAGAGGAGGAGAGGATAGGGAAGAGGAGGAGAGGATAGGAGTACAAAGGAGTACAAAGGAGTAGTACAAAGGAAATCAAGCAACAACAGGTCTAGTGACCCTTCTAGGTTGCTTGTCCTCCAAAACACTGAGGATCAAGTGACCAAACAGTGGTTTAGAGTGGGTAAGGGAACATTGGAAAGGGAACTACTGCCCTGCCACTAACGTGGCAGGACTAGGAAGTTAGTAGGGGACATATGGGTTAGTAACTGAGGGGAGGATAAAGTTATTCATTTACAAACGCAGTCAGTCGCGGGTTTGATGCGAGATATTTGTCTAGGCGGAATTTAAATGAATCAACGGTGCTGCAGTCTATAACGTCTCGGGGAAGCCCATTCCACAAGTTGACAACTCGATTGAAGAAGAAATTCTTAGATTCGTGCGAGTTAAAAGATTTACCAATAATTTTGCAACCGTTTCCCCGCGTGTAATTAGATTGGTCGATAGTGAAGTACTTACTACAGTTCATATTGTCGATGCCTTTGATGATTTTGAACACTTGAATTAAGTCGCCTCTTAATCTGCGCTGGGTTAAAGGAAATAGATTTAATTCTCTAAGACGCTCTTCGTATGGTTTGTTCTTTAGGCTAGGTATCATTTTGGTAACTCTACGTTGAACTCGTTCTAGCTTGTTTATATCTTTTTGGTAATAAGGGCACCAGGATTGAACGCAGTATTCCAGAAGAGGGCGGACTAATGAATTGTAAAGGGTTAGGATAACTTCTTTGGATTTATGCTCAAATGACCTGCCTATAAAGCCAATTATTTTGTTTGCCTTCTTAACAACTTCTGAACATTGTTGTTAATTAATTAATAGGGAAGGGTAGGAGAGGATAGGGAAGAGGAGGAGAGGATACGGAAGAGGAGGAGAGGATAGGGAAGAGGAGGAGAGGATAGGGCAGAGGAGGAGAGGATAGGAAAGAGGAGGAGAGGATAGGAAAGAGGAGGAGAGGATAGGGAAGAGGTGGAGAGTAAATGGAAGAGGATTTAAGATAAATTTGGTAAGGAGGGAGAGAAGCAGGAGATGGGAGAATAAAGGAGAGTAGAGGCGCAAAAAGAGAGCATAGAGGATAAAAGAAGAGATGAAATAAGAGAAAAAATATGAGCTATAGTTCAAACTTACACACACACGCACACACTACCCCCAGCACGTATTTCCTCGCATTAGTCATTAATTACACTAAATGCTCCAGCTTCCGCAGTCAAAATATCATAATTACGTTCTCATAATTAATACTCTAGACAACATTAAAGCCACGGGAGCAAGCTAATCACACAAGCATACGTGAATTATTACAGCATAATTTCACTACCGCAGGGGCATAATTAGAAACACAGATAAACGAACGCACCTTCATATACAAATAATACAAAAACATCAATCACACATACACACCACATGCATAGTTACAAAACATGAATACACATAATGCAAGCACATACAACAAGCACGAACACACTAATATAGCACAAACCCGCTCACAATCAGATATACAATTACATATCTACACTTATATAAACACAAACACATAATGAAACACATACATGCACAATTACTTCAGTATGTATATGGCAGAGTGGTCTTGCCACTGGACTGGTAATCCAATTGACCCGGGTTCGAATCCCAATATGTCAATGGGAAGATATTATTGGGATGGAATTTGTGCTGTACCTAGTTTCAGTGCATTACCACAGCACACCGAAATGCCCAAAAAATACTCATTGTTCCCTGATTAGATAGCATTGTATGAATATTCCCATATTCAAAATATGTTATAGGGGGGCAATGCCTAGTGAGTTAATTGCTCAATAGGTGGCGCTCTGAGAGTGAGGGTCCAAGTGTGGGGGATGAGACTGTGAAGCGCAGAGGCGAAGCGGCTAGAGATGGAGTTGCTTCGCGCCGGGGTGCTTCGCATGTCTCACTCCCTAGACTGGAACAAGACCTCACCGTGTTCAGCGGTGTAGTGTAAAAGGCTCTCAGCCTATGCCCGAGAGGGAGTAGTTGGAATATAGAAAAAAAACAAAAAAACACTCCCTCGTATGTACACATATGCACACTCACTCGTATGCACACAATTGAAAAGAAATACTCACATTTCAATATAGAATATCTTACAAGCAAATCATGTAGAAACACAAACATATACATAAAAGATAAACGCACATATATAATATATAAGAATAACTGTATGCTTAAATGGATAGAGGACAAACAAATAGTGTAACGTAATTATTTTGACTTTCAATACTTCATGCATTATCTTAATAACTAACAATTGCCTTATATAATTTGTACAATACTAGGCAATAATCTAATTCTATCTATCTATCTATTGCCTGACGCCGTGATCTCCGAAGGGGTGGCCACGAACGAACCGCCCCCATGCACCTCTGTCCCCAGTCAGTCGACGCCCCTCCCCCCAACCAGCACAGCCTTCGTTCATGTACTTCCTCACTCCATCCTTCCACCTCTCATTCGGTCTACCTCTCCCTCTCTGTCCCTCCACCTCGCTCTCGTGCACCCTCTTAGTCATTCTCTCGCTTTCCATACGTTTCATATGGCCGAACCATCTCAAGTTGTTCCTTTTCACACTTTCCAGCACATCTACATCCACACCACACCTCCTTCTTACTTCCTCATTAGTCTGTCTATCCCTCCATGTAACTCCGCACGCACTCCTTAAGTAATTCATTTCCACTGCTCTCACTCTTGGTCTGAGTCTTTCAACCAACGTCAATGCTTCGCTTCCGTAAGTCAGTGTCGGGATTACCACACTGTCATGCAAGGACTTCTTCACTTCCATACTGACCACCCTATTTTTTGTTACTGTTTTAGCGTTCCTACAACCCTCTTCCCCTGTTGTACCCTCTCCCGCACTTCTTCATTCATAGTCCCATCTTTACTCAACACACTGCCCAGATACTTAAAAGAGTTGACGATCTCCATAGCCTGACCGTTCAGCTTCACCTCACACTCTGTGACTTCACCCCTTTCGAAGACCATAACCTTGCTCTTCCCCGCATTTACCTTCAAATTCCGTTTTTCGCACACTGTTCCTAACTCATTTACCAGACCCTGCAACTCCCATTCATTATCACTCATCAGAACTGTATCATCCGCAAACAGCAGTATAGGTAGCTTCAGTGATACACCAACATCCACTGCTCTTGATAGTATTTCTTTCATGACTCCATCCATATATACAGTAAACAACCACGGGGACATCACACACCCCTGTTTCAAACCAACATTCAGGTCAAAGAACTCGCTCTGCTCACTCTCCACACGTACTGCCGCCTTTGCACCCTCATACATGCTCTTCACTGCTTTCAGCAACTTGCCCTCTACTCCGTATATTCTAAGTACTTTCCACAAACCTTCTCTATCCCTCTGTCATAGGCCTTCTCCAAGTCCATAAAGGCAACATAGACCTTTTGTTTCTTCTCCAGATACTTCTCCACAACACAATTCAGGGTAAAAATCTGATCTACACATCCTCTTCCCTTCCTAAATCCTCCCTGCTCGTCTCCTATCCATTTCTCCGTTCTCACTCTCACTCTCTCAATCACTACCCTACTGTATACCTTCCCTACTACGCTTAGAAGACACATTCCTCGGTGGTTACCACACACTCCTCTTTCCCCTTTGCCCTTATATAGGGGGACTATTATGCCAGTCTTCCAGTCATCGGGTGCACTCCCCTTCTCCCATGCTAGTTTGCACATTTTCCATACCCATTCTATCACTATCTCACCACCATACCTCAACATTTCCCCACACACTCCATCTGTTCCTGGTGCTTTCCCCAACTTCACTCTTTTCATGGCTTCCCACACTTCTGACCTCCTGATCCCCACCTCCTCCTCCACTACTTCTCTTCTTCTCCCTCCCATACCATATCCAGCTATGTTTGCTGGCTCTTCATTCCTTACATTTAGCAACTCACTGAAGTACTCCCTCCATCTTTCGACTCTCTCTTGCTTCTCGGCTAGCATTCTCCCATTCTTATCTTTCACACCCTTACTGTTTCCCTTGCTACCTTCCCTAACTTTCTTGACTTCTTTCCAGAACAGTTTCTTACTCTCCCTCCATTTAACACTCAGATTCCTTCCAAATTCCTCATCTACTCTTCTCTTACTTTCCTTCACAACTCTCTTCACCACCCTCTTACTCTCCACGTACCTCGCTCATTTCTGTCTCTCGGAATCTTCATTCCCTCTACTATCCAACCACTCTCTATATGCTTTCTTCTTTTCTTCCACAGCTATTCTTACCTCTTCTGTCCACCATGCTGTACCTTTCACTCCCCTCCCTCTTCTCCTCACTCCACACACCTCCTCACATGCTGCACAGATCTCATCCTTAAACACCTTGCTCATCTCCTCAACTTCCTCCATAACTTCCAGGTCGAACCCACCTAGTCGTCTTTCCACTGCTCTCCTGTACTCCTCCCTGACTTCCTCCTCCTGCAATCTCTCCACCCTCCTCACCATTCCACCCTCCTCTCGCCTCCCTCCAGCTCTCCTCACCCACTTCTTTTGTATCCTAACCTTAGCTACCACTACATAATGATCAGACAGACCCCCTCCAATACCCCATTACACCCTAGCATCCATCACAGATTTCTTCATTTGTTCATCCACACATACATAATCAATCAATGACTTTCGTTCCACCACTGTCTTATCCTTCATCGTCAACATCCGTTTCCACGTGTACCTGTGGATCATTCTGTGTCGGAAGAAGGTGTTGGCTATCCACAGCGTCCTCCCCACACATACGTCCACAAGTGCACTACCATTCCCATTCACCTCTGATGGTAACCCCCACCCTCCCACCACTGTATGAACTGTAGTAAGTACTTCACTATCGACCAATCTAATTACACGCGGGGAAACGGTTGCAAAATTATTGGTAAATCTTTTAACTCACACGAATCTAAGAATTTCTTCTTCAATCGAGTTGTCAACTTGTGGAATGGGCTTCCCCGAAACGTTATAGACTGCATCACCGTTGATTCATTTAAACTCCGCCTAGACAAATATCTCGCATCAAACCCGCGACTGACTGCGTTTGTAAATGAATAACTTTATTTTATCCCCCCCTCAGTTACTAACCTATCTGTCCCCTACTAACTTCCTAATCCTGCCACAGACATTAGTTCCAGGGCAGTAATTCCCTTTCCAATGTCCCCTTACCCACTCTAAACCACTGTTTGGATACTTGATCCTCAGTGTTTTGGAGGACAAGCAACCTAGAAGGGTCACTAGATCTGTTGTTGCTTGATTTCCTTTGTACTCCTTTGTACTCCTTTGTACACTCCCTCAACTTTCCTATCACCCACCTTACCATTCATATCCCCAATCAGAAATATTCTTTCGTTCTTGTCAAACTTCTCCAGGCACGCCTCCACATTCATCCAGAACTCCTCTTTCTTTCTTTCAAGTATATCCTCTGTCGGGGCATACACGCATACAATCACCCACGTTTGTATTCCTACTTTCATTCTCACCCACATAATCCTTGAACCCACAGACCCATACTCTCTTACACATTCCTTCCATTTGCTACTTACAAACAAGCATGCACCTTCTCTCGCTGTATATATATATATATATATATATATATATATATATATATATATATATATATATATATATATTTTTTTTTTTTTTTTTTTTTTTTTTTTTTTTTTCTTTAATACATACGAGGTTGAAAGAAATGGCAATTTCTGCGTTGGAAATTTTATTATTCAAAGTTTCCAGGTCTCTGATGAGTTTTCGCTGGGTGGCAGGGAGTAGATGAAGGAGATGAGCAAAATTCATGGTGGTACAGGGTTACATTAATGTACATGATGATACAGGATATACGACACGTTTCACTGGACAACCAGCATTATCAAGTAAGGATAGAATGATATAATTTTTTGTTTTGTTTTTTGTTTCTTTGTTTTTTTTTAAAGGTAGGGGGGGGGAGAGAGGCACCTCAGAGTGGGTGGAGGGAAGAGAAAGTAGGAAAGATGAAATACAGTGGAAGAGAAAAGTTAGTGGGCCGTCCACCTTGCTGTTGTTGAGGGATGTTTATTACTTTATTTTGTTTGTCTAATCATTTTTTTTAAAACTTTCATTCATGCTTTATTGTTGTACTTAAGTTACTAAAGTGCTGATAAGAATTATTTTAACTTAGGGATGTCTATATCTGATCTGTTGAGACTTGCTTTCAGTTTGTTTTTTCCTTCATCTGTGAGAGTTCGTTCCAAGTCTTCTTGATTAATATAATAATATGCTTTCCTCATAACGTCGGGATCTTGTTCGAAGACGTCACAGATGAATCCAATACTGCCCAGTGTTAGTTCTGCAAGCTCGATGGTGTCTTCTCCCGGTTCCGTCTCCTTGGCGATTTTTTTTATTGTCTCCGGGTTTGTCGGGAGGGGAAGGAGTGGTCCTGGGGATCTCTTTCTTGGCGATTTTGGCTTGGTGTTGGGGGAAGTTGGTGGTGATGATGATGCTCTGGCTTCCTCGGGTTCCATTTGTGTTTCGTCCTCTTCTTGGTGTTCTTCATGGATGTGAAGAGTTGGAGATTCCTGTAGTTCTGGAACTCAATCTTGTGTCTTGGGGGGGCTTCTTCTTTGTTGACGCCCTTTTGATGTTTGCAGGGGTCGCGGAGAAGGCCTTCTGAGGTATGGTGATGGTGGGAAGATTGTTGTGTGACAACAGACAGGGGATTAGCTGGCAGAGTTGGTGTTTGTCTGGGCCAGCAATGGCCATGGCTGACTGAATACAGGCAAAGATCTTGGCCCTCAGTACTGCTTCCCCATCTGCTGTAGTTGTAGGTGGTGTCGACTCTGGTGGAACATTCCGTGGGGAGAAAGAGGAGCCCTTGACTGGAGCTCCTTCAGGGCCTGTGATGTTGGTAGCTTCACGTCCCTGTCTCCCTGTTTTGATGGTAAAAGTCACTGTTTCACCATTTCTTAGTGAGGCTTTCTTCTTGCTGTTGTTGTTGATAATGTTGGTGTGGTGGCAGAAGACATCCTCGTTACTCTTCGTAGTTATGAAGCCATAGCCTGCCTTATAATTGTACCATTTGACAGTACCACAGGTAATATTGTTGGTGGCCATGGTAGTGTGGAGAGGCAGGTGGTGGGGCTGCAAGCTGATTGGCCGATGGAAAGAGCCAATGGTGAAGAGCTGGAAAAGGTAAACAGGAAGGGTATATATAGAGGGTGGAGGATCAGAGGAGGCGAATATCAGGGGGCAAAAGTCTGCTATTGGTGGAGGGGTATTCTAGGAGAGAGAAAGATAGAACCGCTTCACGCATGCGCACTGGATGCGGGATGGTGGTCGGTTGGCGGGGTCGAAGCTGATTGGCTGCGTGTCGAGGGGCGTGGCCTAAGTTGCGTAGTACGTGTGGCGCCTGCAGAAGACGAAGCTGAAGGAGGTAGCACGGGGGGCTGCATCAAGGGCACCGGGGGCCGAGGGGGGGCGTTAGGTCCTGTAGGAAAGTGCCTTTTGGCAGAAGGAAGGATCTGAAGGTCCAGAGTTTGGTTGTTGATGTTGGGATGTAAGGCTTGGATATATAATGCTTCGAGTATAGGTAATCTCCTTGGGTCACTTTCTTTATCGAGTATGGTGGTGTGTTTCTCTAACTCGTTGCGTGTGAGGTGGGGGTGGTTAGAGGTGAGATAGTGGTCTTTGATGGCTCCAGCCTGAAGGTGAAGAGTTAACCGATGTGAAAGACGAGTTTGCGTCATACCAATATAGGAATGAGGTCCTCAGTCCTCATAATTACAGGTATGTTGGTAAATGACGTGATCGTCGGTCATCGGGCTCTTTATCTTGGTGGAAGCTGGTTTGTTGCGGAGAACGAGGTTGGAGGTCTTGGGGGATTTGTAATAAATTATTAATTTGATTTTGTTTTCCCACCTCGCCCACCTCGCTTTCTGTTCTCTTTCTCTCCCTCTCTCTTTGGCTTGTATCCATTCGGCCCCATTCAGCCTACTGTTTTAAAACGTTTACCCCCATTCAGGTGTCAATATTTTCCTGGCGAGCGGTAGCGAGCCAGCATATACAGTATATATTTGTGTTTTGACAGCAAGCTAACTTTGTACATTTTTCGATAGAAAAATTTCTCCGGCGAAGCCGGATTTATCCATACAATGCTGGCTCGCTATCGCTCGCCAGGAAGAAATCGACACCTGGATGGGGATAAACGTCTTAAAACAGTTGGCTAAATGTGGCTGAATGGATACAAGCCAGGGAAAGAGAGAAAAGGAGATAAAGATCAAAACAGCCGGTGACCCCCTTTAACATGTACGCCCTTCACAGTCAAGACCTCTCCTAGCGACACGCCCTTGACAGTCGCCTCCCCTCGCAGCTGCAAACCAACAGTGACGCGCCCTTCCCTTCGCAGTCACGCCCCCCTACCCCTTGACACAGCCATCGCAGTCAAACCCTTCCCCAGTGATAAGCCTGTCATAGTCACACATAGCACACCCATTGCAGCTGATGTACGACATAAGAGAACAAAAAGCAAAGGAAGAGGCATAAATAGCACCAAGAGAAGAAGGAAAGGAAAATCAAGACAGTTCTCACCACACCCAGCAAAAGAGAAGATAAAAATCCTTGTCTCGGCTTTCGAGACCCTTCTATAAATAAAAATAATCTAATTCAAAACACACCCTGTCTTAAAAATAATTAAACAATAGTAACAGTATTCTTATACGGATCTGTGCTACTCTTGGATTCGGGATATTATCCGTCAAATTTTGCAAAATTCAGCACAGCATTTCAGACCATCATAAACAGTAAGTTAGCTAGCTATTAACTTTGTAATATTCCTGTTAATGTTAATTAGGATGATTGATTTATATTTTTCCCGTGCGTTCTGATTGTTCCAAGGCTTAGATAAGCTATCAATTATCATGATGTGATGTTCGCCAGTAATCATAATACATTATTACAAGATAAATCACGTATACATTATGTAACTTAGTATATTTATCCACCTTGAACTTGTATTGCCTATAACCGCTCAGCCACTACCATTGTAATTTGTTTTTTTCTAATCATTCGTATAATCATTCAACTCTCTCCGCCACCATTATATTTATACTGTTCAGCCTTCAGCCGTTTCATAATTATTCAGCCATTAGCACATATATTGTATTTTGAGCTTTTCTCTGTTCACCTTTCAGCCTTTTTATAATCCAGCCCTCAGCATATATATTGTACCTTATTTGTTACTTACAGATTTTATGTATACAAGCCTAAGTTATTTCGATGCTCTCTAACAGCCTTGTTTGTATACATATGCCCCATGCTATATATTGCTAATTCTTGTAGATCTGGGTCTGTGTATTGTTGGTAATATTAGTCTCTCTGTTGAAATAGCCTATCACCTATTGTGTGAGGCAGTGCACTTCTTGTAGGCAGTATCTTAATTATATACCGGTAAGCAAAATGTATAGCTTTGGCATATACTTTTGATAGTTAAATTCTGTTTCTGGGATTCAGATTTATAAACTGATATATAGTAACAGTAGTGTTATGCCGGATTGTACAACATCCGAGCATATCACCAGCCTACAAGTCGCTGCCTCATCACTTATCAGCCTACAATTCCAAGACCTTCCTACACCTAAACAGTCACCCCTACAACCAAGCCGTGCTCTTCGGACCAGCAGCGGTACAACCAAAAAAGAGGGTCAACACGTGGAGCGTCTGGTTTCTTAACCTGTGACATTACCCCCGCTGCCGCTAATTACCCCTCTACCTGACAGGCCGAAGAAGAAAGGAATTAAGTATAGTGCGGTCCTCGGGATACCTATAGCCCCTTTTACCCGTAAACCCACCACCAGGAAGAAGCACAAGAAAAAGATACAGGATAGGATGGAAAGCTTGCTCGCCAGCTTATCCGCTCCTTTGCTAGGTCCTCCTACCAAAGTCCATTCCCTGCGTTCGTCGAGCAAGTGCTTCCTTCGACTGAAGAACCATTGTATCCATCGAATGGTTTTGGATTGCTGCGTCCGCTAAGCTATCCTATACACTTACTGGGTCTGCCAAGCAAGGCCCCAGTGCATTCTGTGACTCTAGAACCATTCCGTCCACAGAATGGTTTTGGATGGCTGCGGCCATCAAGCTTTCCTAAAGAGTTATGTCTGCCAAACTCTCACCCGGTGATATGGGTGTATTTGTATGCATGGTAAAGTACCTCCTACGCCGAGTGTACAAACAACTCAGCAGAATAATTCTGTGTCCCCAGCGAAGGTGCCCCAACAAGACGACAGCGAAAAAGAAGCATAGGAAGAATAGAAAGAGGAGACTTGGTCCACCCTTGCTCGAGACCCCAGGGAAATCGATACTTTCAAAGTTAGGAGCAAAGGGGCAAAAATAGTATTTGCTGTTCTAGACTTGCGAGATCTCTTTATATATATATAAACTCACACATAACACACTCTGTCCCCCTTGCCATATTTGTAAATTATATATTATTGTCCTATTGGCACCTCCATATATATTGCTCAGAGTATAAATATTGTTCCTATTTGCTGTCAGAACTACATATATCACCAATTATCTACACACCATTCTAGTTATGCTCACTCATTGCTCCCCCTTCCATATATACCGTATGTTCGTCTTTTCTTCCATGTTCCATTAATCAGTATTTGTACATACTGTATATGCTTAACCTCAGATATTACTCGCCATATTGTCTTTCTATGCTTTTATGTAACCTAATGTAACACCTATGTTTGTTCCTATTTGTAACTTATTTATATAACCTTTTATACCATGACCGTGTACACTGTTTGGGTCTCTAGTTTCCCCGTTAATATAAGATACATCGCAACATTTAAGGGTTGTTGTTGTTGTAGTTCCCCAGATTGTTTGGCTGAACAGTCTCGAGTCTGGTAGACTGAAGCCGCTCCAGATACTCGGGCCCCCGAAGGGGCCAGGGTGAGATGAGATCTGTCTCTTAGAGGGCAGCAGGGGATGGGGTCATCAGCCCATTGGCTTGCACCCCCGTGCCAATGCCCCCACGGTTCGCAGCCCCCTTGCAGTGCCACCCAATCGGGCGATCTCGTCCGCACCTGGAAGGAAAATTATATAGTACAGTAACAGAGACGGACAGAAACAACTAAGATTGGGTGAGGATGCCAAACCTCACCCTGGATAGGAATAGCCCTCACCCGCCACTTAAAGGTTATTCTATGTACTGTAAGTATATATATATATATATATATATATATATATATACAGTATAATATACTGTAAACATAAGGTACTTTTAAGGAATAATATCTTCTTACAATTTAAGGGAAATAGAAAGTCAAGGATCTTAAAACGTTAATTTTGATAGAAAGCGTAAAAATTTGAATTACTCATTAATTTACATACACATTCTAGTCCAGTTATACCTTCCCCACCCTACCCCCTTCCCAGGCTCCACATTGCTCATCAAGATTATGAGCGAACTTGTGGTATTGGGTGTAAATAATGCAGACCAGACTTTGTAACTGCTGCTACTCTCAGTCTCTCACTTGGCCTGTCCTTTACTGCTAACTTGATTCTGCAGGCCTCACTCACACTCTAATTAGGTGTTAGTCTCTCTCTCTCTCTCTCTCTCATTCTCTCTCTCTCTCTCAGTATATATATATATATATATATCCAATACAATTCTGCACCTGCATTAGCCTGATGTTTAAATAATTCGCAGGGTTTCTTCTTCCTTGTCATGTGAGGTGTAAATATGATGGCCATAACAATATGTTTGACAAATTTCCCTATGTCGATAAATATATATACAATCAAGTGTTTTTTCCCAAGATCCAAAGAGTTCGAGAATTTCAAAAAACAGTATTATCAATAACGCCAATAATAACAGGAATCAACAACAACAACAACAACTATCATATATCTTATCAACGTTTGAATGTTTAAGGGGAGATTTCCACTAGATTTTTTTTTTGGACCCCTTTCTCCCTCATGTTTAGCCCCATTGCTTTTGAAATTTTAAGTCGTTCACTCCATTTGTTTGCCGATTTTAAGAACTTTCGCCTCATTTCTGTCAGTTTTAAGACCTTTCGTGCCAATAAGGTGTTGATTCTTTCCTGGCAAGCGATAGCGAGTCTGTAATTTAAGAGAAACCGGCCTTTGGCTGGGACATTTTGCTACCAAAACTTGTACACATTTATCTTGAAAGGGGTTCTATGGGGTGTAATTTTAAGCTTGATGGAGGTATAGGGAACAAACTACAAGTACAAACATACCCTTAATGAAAAATAGTTCCTGACTCGCTAACTATAGATAACGATGTGCATTTACATATTCCTTTCATTAAGCCGAATGATTTTACCATGACGGCGTTTACGAATACGGCCGTTTATAGTGATGAAAGTCCAACGCCGTGATCAAATACACACGGAGGCTTTTCAGTTGCAAATGTTCACACCTCTCTCTCGCATACCAACGGCTGTTGCAGTATTCAGATGACGGGAAATAAATCATCAGGACACGATCCACTTCCAACCGGGTAATAATGCATTGGCCCTTTTCACTGCGATCACACATTTCTCTGATTCTGGCTCGCATTAAGGGGGGTGACCTGCTTTTTTATTTATCTCCTTTTCTCTATTTCTCTGGCTTGTATCCATTCGGCCCCATTCAGCCAACTATTTTAAGGCGTTTATCCCCATCTAGGTGTCGATTTCTTCCTGGCGAGCGATAGCGAGCCAGCATTATATGAAGAAATCCGGCTTCGCCGGAGAAATTTGTCTATCGAAAAATGTACAAATTTATCCTGTTGTCAAACAAAAATAAAAAATATGCTGACTTGCTACCGCTCACCAGTAAAAAATTGACACCTGGATGGGGATAAACGTCTTAAAACAGTAGGCTGAACGGGGCCAAATGGATACAAGCCAGAGAAAGATAGAAAAGGACAGAACAAAAACAGGTCACCCCCCTTAAACTATTCTATATAGTTTAACCCATCCAGTACCAGGGACGTCCTTTTTAGCATATTCTGGCAACTATTACACAATTTTATTCAGCTTAGGAAGAACCTCTAGCAATAATAAGGCTTCAGTATATCTCAACCAACCCTTTTCACTACTACAGATCCTTCCTAAGCTGCATAATATCGTCTACATATCGCTAGAATAAAATATAGGTCACGTCGCTGGTACTCAAAGGGTTAAGGGGGATGGACGTATTTATTTGCTCATTTATGTATCTTTTATAATCTTTTAGTTTCCTTCCTAGACCTCCATCAAGCTTAAAAAAACATACCCCAAGACCCCGCTTCAAGATGATTTTTTACAAAAAGGCTGGTTCCTCTTGAATTACATGCTCGCTATCGCTCGCCATGAAATAATCGACACCTAATTGACACGAAGTCTTATTATTGAACAAGAAATGGGGCGTAAGGTCTTAAAATTGCCAAACTAATGGGCTGAACGTCATAAAATCTGAAAACTAATATGAGGCTAAAAATGAGGGAGAATTGGACCAGTAAAACGACCCATCTCCCCTTAACCTCTCCGCGGCGCACAGGGGGTTTTCTACAGGGTAAGACTGTGCGCACCTATGATGATTTTGGGACCTATTGCCAATTTCGATAAAAAGTACATCATCGTGTAGGGAATGTTTGCGTGCATCGGCCCATATATATTTGACCCCCCAAAAAATGTCTGGGGGGGGTAGGGGAACGGTCCGTAGTTGAAAAATGTGGAGCGAATGGCACCGCGCGGCTAGATTGTCATCGAGCGGCGAGATTTCCCTGCCGAATATTTACGCGCGCAGGGGATAGAAGGAGAGGGAGGAGGGGGTGGGTTACCGCGTATTATCACGTATATCTCCTTTTTCGAGCCCTTTTAGGCTATTTAGAGTATGTATACATGTGTAGGGCACCCATATAACAATGAATATGCCTCATAGTGACCAAAAATTGCAATATATAAGGGAATTATAAGAGAATATTTAGGCGGGAATGAAGATGTGTTGGAGGTTTGGCGGCAATTTATGAGCTGAGAGTGTGGTTTACGCCATACATATCACGTATATCTTGTACGTAGAGCACTGTCACGCTATAATACAGACTTGTACGTATGTATACGTGCCATATATCAAAATATATACCGCATATAAACCAATTCATGCGATATTTACGCACATTATCAATGAGTTTCTATGCGTGAACCAAGGTGTGAGTGAGTTGTGGTGGGAATGAAAGGGGGAGAGGGTGTGTTACGCCATAAATATCACGTCAATCTTGTATCAGAGCACTCTCATGCTATAATAAAGACGTGTACATATGTAGGCGTCCCATATAACAAGGAATATACCGCATATAGCCCAATTGATGCGATATTTACGCAAATTGTGAATGTGTTTCTAGCAGACGGAAGCCTGAAAGGGGGGGTTGGGGGTGGGTGGGTGGGTGGGAGGGAGGCATGCAGGGGTGCAGTGAGTGAGTGAGTCGTGGAGAGATGGAAGTCAGGCAGATCTCTAGATAGATAACCAGCTTAGTGATAATTGTGGAGGCGCCCCAGGCGTATTGATGTTTGGTATTTTGACCCTTATGTCTACCAGATGGCTGGTGTTCGTTGCCATCAACAGGTCTACAATAACATGAGTCAGGAATGGAGAGAGAGAGAGAGAGAGAGAGAGAGAGAGAGAGAGAGAAACTGAGACATGCGTATGTCGTACATATAAATGGACTTCAGAATTGCATTTTTATGCAAGCAGACATTGCATTTTAGACACATGTGAAGTACCACAGAAACATGTAGGCCATTGACTGTAAATAAAGTACTATATTTATAGACCACCAGCGACGGTGCTGAGTCAACACAGGCAGATTGCCTGTTGTGATAGAGGGCTAAATATAGACTGGTGTCTCCTTACACCTGCGAAAGGGTAGATTGCCACCAGAGAAACGTTTACTTATTTATTTCGAAGTAATATGCAATCTAAATGTATATTCGAGACCTACTGCAATTATTTGTATGACAGTCATGACTATGTATAATCCAATATACGCGCGTAGGCGAGACATAAGAAAGCTGGTTGAGCAATTTTCGACACCCACACAGTTATTATTCATTTTTATTTACAATATTATACAATACAAATGTATTTGTGAAGAGTATTTTATCCATTATTGTATTTATACCAATTTTGTTCCCAGACAGAGCTGCTGTAGCTGGAGAATCAAGGAGCGGCAAGGGTCACCTCGTGACCGCCTGACCGTGTGAAAATGAGTGGAGTCACACTGAGAGGGGCAATTTTGCTGAGTGTTTGGGCAATTTTGACAGAATAAAGTTATATAATTACTAATTCTTGACAGAGACAAACTATTATAAACCTTGGCATGATATAATTGATAATCCCATCAATTTACAAACGTAAATTGGTGGGATAATTCATTTTTTTTTGTATATTGTCATTTCGATTGTAGACACGAAGTTTTGAGTGATATTTGGTATGAGCTCCTGTGGCATGGTTGGTAAGGTCGCGGACTGGAAAACTCAAAGTGTCGTAGGGTAGTGGGATCGAATCCAGGAGGGGGTTATGGGGAAGGTTTTATATTGTCTAGAAAAATTTTTTATAAATTTTTTTTTTTACAAGATCATGCCATTGTATTCAAACAATATGAAATATTCATAGAATATATCATATTGTAAGAATACAATGACATGACCTTGTTTTCTTTTTTTCTTTTTTTATTGTTTTATTTTATTATCATAGTAGGTTTGACATGATTTATTGAAACATATTTATTTTTGTACAATTCATTTGAGGTAAGAAAATAATTATATACACATTACTTAGGCTAATAACAAACATATATTGATATACTAAAAAAATAAGGCATATTACATGTAAATCTTTGAAACTTATAAACTAATAATGAAACATACAATTATATAATGTAAAAGCTATATCACAGGGACATCTTTGGAACTTATACATTATATAATATATATGTTACATTATGAGGTAGCGTGATCAATTAGGTCAGGTCAGGTAAGGTAGGGCGCGAGTCCAGGGCAGGGCAGGGCAGGAGGCGAGTCCAGGGCAGGGCACGGGGCGAGTCCAGGGCAGGGCAGGGCAGGGCAGGGGCCGACACTCAGTAGTTCTTGAAGGTGTGGTAGTCCCTGAAGCAGTCACCCAGGCAGAGTGCAACTTTGCACTCGGCGCACATTGAGGTGACTCTTTTGGTCACATGGGGTTTCCTCACACTGGAGCTGCAGACGGTGCACTGCACCTGCCTGTGACGAGTGCCAATCAGCTCGGTGTTGGTTGTGTAGTGTCTTTCGACACCCAGCTGGATGCGGTCAGGAACGTGATCCCCACGCCATGCCGTACGTCTGTGAGTGGTGGTGGCATACTTCTCCAGGAGTTGGTAGGAGACGTTGTACACGAACTCCCGGAATTTCAGCTTCTGGTTTGGGGCCATATCCTTCTTCACCAACCACAAGTTGTAGGCGTTCAGCATCGTTATGTCAACTAGGTGGAGGAAGAGCTTGTGATACCACTTCACAGTCTTCCTCAGTCACTCAACACCTGACAGCTGACAGTGTCCACCAGGCGCATGTTTTTGGTGTAGTCCACTACCATGTCGGGCTTGTAGATTGTCTTCCTGGTTCGGTAGTGGATTTTGCCAGAATCCACCTGGGCACCTGTGTGGACGGTGGAAAGCAGGTGGACGTCTCGCTTATCCTTCCACTTCAGGGCTATCAGTTTCCCACACTTCTCGAGCTGCTTGTATTTCTGCCCCTTTCGTCGCCTTCTTCGCACATGCCTCTCGCGGTGTTCCTGGGCCAGGTCGTCTTCTGAAGGTGTGTCACTGGAGGAGGCATCTGTGAGAGGAATGACATCACCTGTGAACTTTGGCATAAACTTTCTTGTCTTTCTGACAGTCCCACATGACCCCGTTTGGTTGTCATAAAGAAACTGGCAGAGAGCAGGAGAAGTATACCAGTTGTCAGTGTAGATGATGTGGCCTTTGCCCAGGTAAGGTGCCAACATTTTCCTGACGATGGCACCTGACATGCCCATGGGGTCATTGGCAGCGGCTTTCGGTATGTCAATGTCAGTGCCTGTATACACGATCATGTCAAGCACTATTCCAGTTTCACAGTCGCACAACACGAAGAGCTTGATTCCGAACCTATGCCTCTTCAAGGGGATATACTGCTTGAAAACAAGACGTCCTTTGAAGAGCACGAGCGACTCATCAATCACCAAATTGAGGAAGGGGTAAAAGTATTTCCTATACCTCTCCAACAACATGGTGAACACCTCCCGAACTTTCCATATCCTGTCAATCCTGTTAGGATTTTCGTTGTCTGCAAAGTGCATAAATCTTAGCAGCAACAAAAATCTGTCACGAGTCATGAACTTATTGAAAGTTGGGGTGGCGATGAGAGGGTCGTGCTTCCAGTAGTGTTGCAACACATGCTTCTTGATCAGAGGCATGAGGAACAACAAGGCAAAGAACGTCAGAAATTCTGCCACAGTCGTATCCACCCAGCCTCGTATTCTCGCTTTTGGAGAAAGGACGTCCAATCTGCCAAACACCCACCTGTAGTAGGCGTTTGTTTGGGCAACGATGTACGTCATTACCTCCATGTCGAAAAAAGCGAGGAAGAAGTCGCTTTCGTTCGCTTGATCATCACAGGGCCAGTTGTCAGTTGTTCCTGACGTCCCAGGATTGAACTGGGGCACGTCAGGTACAAAATTGACCCCGTCAGACCAATCGAACGAAGGCATGCCAGGGATCGGAATGTCGTCTGCGTCTTCTTCTGCGTCTGAAATATCGCTTCCATGGTCGCGATACAGCACTTCATCATCATTACCCTCCTCTTCACTCGACAGACGATGCCCTTCCTCGTTTTCGTCACCGACGTCGGACTCACTCCCACTGTCCACTCCCAAATCCCCCCACCCTTGGTCCCGTGCTAGGGCTTCGTCGTCGAAACCCGGGCTGCCAATGTCCTGCGAATCACCATCAAACAGCAGGGCGGCATACTTAGATGGTGTAAGAGTTTTCCGGGTCACTTTGGCACGTGCGGGAGTCTTATGGACAGGGACAGCAGAGGTGGTGGCAGGGGCGGCGGCAGGGGCGGCGGCGGCGGCAGGGGCGGCGGCGGCAGGGGCAGCAGTGGTGCGTGGCCTTGATGGCAAGATGATGGTGGTGCCTGTCGCCCTTCTCTCTGTTCCTTGGGCAGGGGCGGCAGGGGCGGCAGGGGCAGCAGGGGCGGCAGGGGCAGCAGGGCCGGCAGGGACACCAGGGCCAGCAGTCGCTTTCCCAGTCGCTTTCCCTCTCCCTTTCCCCTTCCCCTTCCCTGTTCCTTGGGCAGGGGCGGCAGGGGCGGCAGGGGCGGCAGGGGCAGCAGGGGCGGCAGGGGCGGCAGGGGCAGCAGGGCCGGCAGGGACACCAGGGCCAGCAGTCGCTTTCCCAGTCACTTTCCCTCTCCCTTTCCCCTTCCCCTTCCCTGTTCCTTGGGCAGGGGCGGCAGGGGCGGCAGGGGCAGCAGGGGCGGCAGGGGCGGCAGGGGCGGCAGGGGCGGCAGGGGCAGCTGGGCCAGGGGCGGCTGGTGGTGGTGGTGGTGGTAGGGGCACTGTGGCTGGCGTACGGGTTCTCTTCCCTACGCCCGTGCCTTTCTTTTTTCCTGCCCCCGCAGGTAATGCAGCCCTAGGGCGGCCTCCTGCGTCGCTGGTACCGGTGGCAGGGGTGGCAGGGGTGGCAGTGGTGGCAGTGGTGGTGGTAGTGGTTGTTGCAGTGGCCTGGGTCGTGGTGGCAGTGTCCCGAAAGACCAATGACCTCTGTGCCATTGCCCTGCTTGCACGTGTTTTACGTGCTTTTGGTGCTGGTGATTCGTCCTCTGAGCTGTAGGGCGTGTCGTACTGGTAGCTAGGGTCTTTGGAAGCCACCCTCTGCCTTCCACGGCGGCTAACACCACCAGAAGGAGGGCTGGTTGTGTCATCAGGGAGCGAGCGTGAGGGACGTGTAGGCTCCATGACTAGTGCGTGGTTACTGGCGCGGTGGTGCTTGCACGAGTGCGGGGCGAGCGTTTGGCGGGGTGGTATCGAGAGTTGACATGTAGTACAATACCCACACCAATTTTCAGCCGCCTGGCTATAAACGCGCGGTTTTGGTACGTGTTCAAAGTCTCTGCTCTTAAGAGTCTACCCGCAGTGCGCCGGGGGAACTCTTAAGAGTCTCCCCGCAGCTCCCGGGTTAAGGGGGGTGACCTGCTTTTGTTATTTCTGTCCTTTTCTCTCTTTCTCTGGCTTGTATCCATTCGGCCCCATTCAGCCAACTATTTTAAGACGTTTATCCCCATCTAGGTGTCGATTTCTTCCTGGCGAGCGATAGCGAGCCAGCATTATATGAAGAAATCCGGCTTCGCCGGAGAAATTTTTCTATCGAAAAATGTACAAATTTAGCCTGTTGTCAAACAAAACTAAAAAATATGCTGGCTCGCTACCGCTCACCAGTAAAAAATTGACACCTGGATGGGGATAAACGTCTTAAAACAGTAGGCTGAATGGGGCCAAATGGATACAAGCCAGAGAGAGATAGAAAAGGACAGAACTAAAACAGGTCACCCCCCTTACGAAGGATTTGTGGGAATCAAGTGTTTTGTTAGATAGTGTGTACTGACCTGACTCTTGGTGATCCTTCCTCAGCCAATTAAATTAGTCTTATGTTAACCGATAGTATAGTAAAACACCGTCATTTTACTGAATGATCAACATTCATTTACAGTTTACCTCACCGAAATATTTGAAACCCATTATTCATTAGAGAACTGGAATGTTTGGCCAAAAAACAAAAAAAACATATCAGATCTTATAATTACCATACCCGTACTAGCAAAAATCTAAGAAATGCAATGTTATAAATCACTACGTTATTAGCGCTTCAGGCTATACACAATTTCACCCAAATACCTACAACTCAATAATTAAGGACTGAACGCAAGTATTTCGAATTTGGCTCAGTGATTCAGGATTATACTCAATGATTCATGACAGGAGGACGTGTGCTTTTATCCCGCTCATAGAGAGAGAGAGCGAGAGTGTGTGAGAGAGGGAGAGAGAGAGAGAGAGGTGTCTATTTAACTTTCATAAGAGAATTTAGATGGCTCGGCAACAAAGAGAGAGCGAGAGAGAGAGAGAGATAGAGAGAGAGGTCTATTTAACTTTCATAAGAGAATTTAGATGGCTCGGCAACAAAGAGAGAGCGAGAGAGAGAGAGAGAGATAGAGAGAGGTCTATTTAACTTTCATAAGAGAATTTAGATGGCTCGGCAACAAAGCGCGTACAGGCCTTTGATACGGCGCCCCGGACACTGCAGGTGGTAAAGTGGGTGCGATAGACAGAATTCTAGCTATGCGTGCAGGTGTTTTTGAAGTATAGGTGTTCGTGAGTAAGGGAAGGTGTGGGTGAGTGGGATGCGAATGTGTGTGTGTGTGTGAGAGTGTGTGTGTGTGAGAGAGAGAGAGAGAGAGGAAAGTGCGTGTGTTTATGATATTGATTACTGGTATTTGTTCATTTTGACTACAGTGTACTATGTAAAACATGTACTGTCATTATTAATTGAAAAAGAAGAGTGATGAAGGTGTGAGGGTTTGTGAAAGGTGTGAATGTGTGTGTATGTGTGTGTGTGAAAGTGTATGTATATATCATGTGGGCGAAAAGAAAATACTGGAAAATTTGAATAGAATCGTGTGAGTTATTAACCCATTGACTGCGAGTGACGTTCCTGTATGTCCTGGCAATTTACAGCAATTTCCAGGCTTTAAAAGCCTGTGAAAGCCGTAGAAATCGAGTGTCAGTGGGCGGGAGCGTGAGGGACCCACCTCCGACCCTCAGAGCAGCGAGCGGCTCACTGAGGGAGACTGTGTCTCGCGCGGGTGTCTCACAACAGTGTTGCCGAGCGAGCGAGTGCTAATAAATAGCGGTTTTCCCGCATGTCTATGGCACAGCTGCGGGTGTACCCCGCCACCTACGAAGCCCGTTCTGGTCTCATTTTGAAGCTATTTTTGCCTAGTCTTCAGCAGAATGCATTTCATTTAATGCAGATGCTTGATTAATCATTCAGGAGTGCCTGAATATGCCCTAAATAGCCCACACATAGCCGCAGCATAAGTGTTAAAATGTAAACTAATTGTAAGAAGAATGTTAGACAACTTGTGTTACTGTGTGGATAGAAAGTGTGGTTGTGTCTTAAATTGAGATATAGTGGAGTGAATTGGAATGTCGAAGTAATAGAGTGTAGTTTTGCTTTAAGGGGATGATATTATATATATTTACTTATTTGTTATAACTACTGGTATATACAGTATATATATTTGTTATAACTACTGGTATATACAGTATATATATTTGTTATAACTACTGGTTATACAGTATATTTGTTATAACTACTGGTATATACAGTATATATATTTGTTATAACTACTGGTATATACAGTATATATATTTGTTATAACTACTGGTATATACAGTATATATATTTGTTATAACTACTGGTATATACAGTATATATATTTGTTATAACTACTGGTATATACAATATATATATTTTGGGTTGCTCCCTAGACCTCTATCAAACTTACAAAAAAGAAACATCCAAAATACCCCCCTTCGAGATCAATTTGTAAATTTTTGGGAAAAAAAAATTCCCGGCCGAAGGCCGGTTCCTCGTTAGTTTCAGGCTCGTTATCGCTCGCCAGGAAAACATCGACATCTACATGGCACGAAGGGATAAAGAAATGGGCGAAAGTTCTTAAATTCGCCAAACT
The DNA here is from genome assembly GCA_032716605.1 of Paralithodes platypus. Taxonomy (NCBI): domain Eukaryota; kingdom Metazoa; phylum Arthropoda; class Malacostraca; order Decapoda; family Lithodidae; genus Paralithodes; species Paralithodes platypus. The sequence goes on from CM064487.1 coordinate 82,779,847, forward strand.
AATAAGGTGAATGTCTTAAAATCATATATACAGTATAATGGGACTAAGAATGAGGGACAAGGGGGTCCAGGAAAAACCGGGAGTGCGAAGAAGCGGTGCAAAAAGACATTGTGTTTAACCCTTTGAAAATTATGACGGCCTTCGACAGTTTATTCTGGCTATCATTAGACGATTTTATACAGCTCATGAAGGATTTTGGGGAATTAATTAGGTAAAGCCTCTGACCTCCAAATATCTTTCTCAACCTAAAAAAAAAAATCGTCTAATAATGGACAGAAAACAGAAAATAAATGCGTAATAATATAAAACAAAATCGTCTAATAATGAACAGGAAACAGAAATGTGTAATGATCTAAACAAAAGTCGTCTAATAATGGACAGGAAACAGAAATGTGTAATAATCTAAACACAAGTCGTCTAATAATGGACAGGAAACAGAAATGTGTAATAATCTAAACAAAAGTCGTCTAATAATGAACAGGAAACAGAAATGTGTAATAATCTAAACAAAAGTCGTCTAATAATGGACAGGAAACAGAAATGTGTAATAATCTAAACAAAAGTCGTCTAATAATGGACAGGAAACAGAAATGTGTAATGATCTAAAGACAAGTCGTCTATAATGGACAGGAAACAGAAATATGTAATAATCTAAACAAAAGTCGTCTAATAATGAACAGGAAACAGAAATGTGTAATGATCAAAACAAAAGTCGTCTAATAATGAACAGGAAACAGAAATGTGTAATAATCTAAACAAAAGTCGTCTAATAATGAACAGAAAACAGAAATGTGTAATAATCTAAACAAAAGACGTCTAATCATGGAGAGAAAACAGAAATGTGTAACAATCTAAACAAAAGTCGTCTATTAATGGACAGGAAACAGAAATGTGTAATAATCTAAACAAAAGTCGTCTAATAATGGACAGGAAACAGAAATGTGTAATAATCTAAACAAAAGTCGTCTAATAATGAACAGGAAACAGAAATGTGTAATAATCTAAACAAAAGTCGTCTAATAATGGACAGGAAACAGAAATGTGTAATAATCTAAACAAAAGTCGTCTAATAATGGACAGGAAACAGAAAAGAAATGAGTAATAGTGTCTTGAAAGGGTTAATAGAAATATGTGCGAGTATGTTATATAATGTGTGGATAAAGTATAAATAAAGGTTCGTTGAGTTTTATTGTGAACAAATAATTATGAGGAAATTATGTAAGGCAATGGATGAAGCAAGTGTGAATGGAAGCATGGTTAAGTTGAATAGGACATGTGAGAGAAGTTAGAGCATGTGAATTAGTGTGTGGATTGATGTGAATAAATCATGGGTTTGCTTTAAAGTTAAGGGGTTAGTGGGAGGAGGTAGGGCATGAATCAAGTGTGATTGGAAGTATGACTGAGTTTAACCCTATTTGTAATATGGAGCCTATTACATATTATTCTACCTTATGTTAGACAAATTAGTTTAGCTTAGTAAGGATCTCTAGCAACTAGTGGGGTCAATCTTAATTACCGGTATCACTTGAACTACTACAGATACTGCCCATGCATTTTGATAAACTCGTCTTATAATATCCTGAATAATCTGAAAGAATGCGTCATGGTGTACGAATAGTGTTAGTAAGAACTTAGAGAGGAATGGGAGTACATGCAGAAAATGTGAAAACAATAAAAAATAAACAAACATAAAAAAGGGAAAAAAATTGTGAAAAAGAAAAGAAAAGAAAAAAGAAAAAGTGGGGATTGGGCCTGAGTAAATAGATAGATAGATAGTGTTTTAGGGTTTACTATAAAGTTTGAGATTATGATAAAATATGAGGGCGATAGATATTGCCTAGCTGAAGCGAGCGGATGGAGCGAAAATGTGAAGGTTTGGGAGAGCCGGCGAAGGTATACTATGGATATTTTGGTTATCCCCCGAAATATGATATATACAGTATATATTTACAATATATATATATATATATATATATATATATATATATATATATATATATATATGTTAGTAAAGCCAGGTAATAAATTTTCTTTAATACATACGAGGTTGAAAGAAATGGCAATTTCTGCGTTGGAAATTTTATTATTCAAAGTTTCCAGGTCTCTGATGAGTTTTCGCTGGGTGGCAGGAAGTAGATGAAGGAGATGAGCAAAATTCATGGTGGTACAGGGTTACATTAATGTACATGATGATACAGGATATACGACGCGTTTCACTGGACAACCAGCATTATCAAGTAAGGATAGAATGATATAAACGGATGGATTACGGATTACGGTTAAGCCAGGGGGCTTCAAGTTCAGAAGGAAGGTTATTAATACAAGAGAAAGTTTGGAAAGATGAAGAGAATGAGAGGTGAAAGGTTGTGGGCTGAACCACATTGCTATTATCTATTGAGTTTGTTTAAGATATTGTGTTCATATCTCCCTGTTGGCAGCATATATTTGTGTGTTACTTGATGATTCATTATGGGCCAGGACTTCAGGACCGCCGTCTGCTGTTAGGTGCCAAGTCCATATATTCCATGACATAAGACAATGCATAGAAAAAGACATGTTTCATTGGGATCAGATCATACTCATTTATTCATCATCATTATCAAAACTGTTTTCTTTTCTTTTCCTTTCTCCCCCTCTTCCTTTTCTTTATTTTTTTATTGTTTTTTTTTTTGTGTGTATTTTTGTTTTTTTCTGTTTCCCCTTTTACAAGGAGTTCGTGTTCAAATGCTCAAATGCTCGCAGGCCCATGTGGGCCACTTATCTGGGGCCCACCCAGTGAGCCCCAGGTCCGAGGTCCACAGAGCTAGTTGCCAATGTATATAAGTTTAGAGTAATCCTAAAATCTTGAATGGACCTGAGGGAAATATCGGGCCGCCGACCTGGGGCTCGCCGGGGCGAGCCCCAGGCCCGCAGTCCGCACCACCACCGACTAAATTCAAGAGCTTGTCAAGAGTGTATCAGTTGACAAAGGTTTGTAAAATTGTCTTAAAAAAATAAAATCTGAGTGCAAGTGTCGTTAAAATCGTAAGGTATGATAAAAATAGTGTAACATTGTTAAGATAAATAAAAGGTGAGTGCAAGTGTCCTTATAATGATTAGGTATAACATTAAACTAATTTGGGTTAAACAAAGTAGTATATAAAATAGTTATAAAAGAACAATTACATTCCCCCGATCAGATATAAATTCTTCAGGTGTATAAGGGTTCTGGTGTATCCACCTCGAGGACATATCTGGAGGTAGGGAACCAGTTGTGTGTTCTTTCTCTTGGCTCCTGCAACTCCGCCATGTTCAAATCCCGAATGGAGTCTATTTTATTCCATAATTTCTTTGCTCGTTGATGGAGTTTCACGTTCATTGCTGTCATGTTAGCCTCCTGATGAAGCTGCTCTGTGTTTCTGGAGTATGGATATGTTTCATTAAATGCCCATCTCAGGGCTCTGTTTTGTATTCTTTGGAGTTTTAAAGTTTGGGTCTTGCTTAGCGTGACGAGAGGAATTATTGGATATTCCAGAATTGGAATTATGTAGGCTTTTATTAAGTGGATCTGAATTTTTTCCGGTAGTGGACTAAATCTATGTAGTTCATTCAGTGCCCTTTTGCCCTTTGATATGGTCTCAGTTACATGACTACAATATCCTGTGTTGGTGATTTTTAGACCTAACATTCTACCTCTGGTGTTGAAGTCAATTAGATCGCCGTCTGCTATGACATCCTCGTGTCTCCTACTTGCTAAGGGGATAAGAGTGAACTTTGTCTGATTTGTTTTTATTTTCCACTGTCTTTCAAATTTATTTACTTTTTCTATTTCGTTACCAACCAAGTTAGCCATCATAAGTCTCGATCTACCCCTGTATGTGACTATTTGCGTTATGTCGTCCGCGTATGCTATGTGGTGGCAATCAATAGCTGGTTGAGGTAAGTCCATATTGTAGATTGTATATAGAATTGGAGAGAGAATTCCACCCTGCGGCACGCCGCTTTCTATGTTTATTGCCTGTCCAAGTATACCATTTATGCGGATTTTTACTGATCTGTCTACAAGATAGTCACACAAGATTTTTTCGATGTTTTGTGGTAGTCCTAGGTGCAGTAGTTTGTATTTAAGGCCCTCGTGCCAGACTTTGTCGAATGCCTTCGACACATCTCTTAAACCAAGCCAGCACTGGTTTCGTCTGGACATGGATGCAGCGATCGTCTCACAAGTAATCGCCAATGCAGTGTCTGTACCTCTGCCGTCTCTGAAGTCATGTTGTGATGGTGGTAATAGGTTATGTTGATTAAGATGAAATTTAATTCTCCTGTTTATGACTCTTCGTAACAATTTGCCAGGTACTTCTAGGAGTGTTATTGGTCTGTAATTCCCTGGATATAGTGGTGATTTATTCCCCTTGGGAATCAGATGTAGAATCCCAGATTTAAATCAATCGGGGAAATACCCGAGAGACAGAGTGTCATTAAAAATCTCAAGAAGGTATATTAGTGCATTTTCAGGAAGTTTAGTCAGGATTTCTTTATTTATTCCACTGGGTCCTGGTGCATTATTTTTTGTTACTTTTATCATCCACTTCAGTTCGACCATTGATACTTTCCTTCTCACCACATCATTCTCATCAAATCTGTTGGGGTCAATATCCATATACGGAGTTGTCCTGGGCAAGTTCCGTCTGAGAAACGTGTGGACTCTATCTTCATTTGTATCGTCAAAATCAGCATTCTCTTCGTCGGATATTCTGAATGTTTCCTCCCATATCCTTCTAAATACTTCCTCCTTTCTCCCATTCTCATATATTTTTTGATTGTTTTCATCCAAGATATATGGTGAAGGTGAATTGGCTGTTCCCTTAAGTTTCTTGATCTCATTCCAGAACGTTTTGGGATTCTTGTGATTGTTTACAAGAAACGTTATTTTGTTTTCCCAGTTTTCCACTTGGCTTGCTCTGCTCTCCTCCACTAGTTGCTGCCTCAGTCTCTGGTATGCATGGTAGCTCTGTATATTCCAACCATGTCTCTGACTGTTATCAAAAAGTATACCAAATGCTCGCTGGATTTCTTTTATTTTGTCTGTTATCAGAGTTTTGCTTAAAGTTCTTGTGTTCTTTGTGGGGATTGCCTCCTCCATACCCTTAGATACCGCACTGTACCAACTTTCCAGTTTCCTGTCAACTATCTCCATGCCTTCATAGTTATCCCAGTTTTCTTCCCTTGGGATATTGTTCTCCACTACCTCTCTGAATTTTTCCCAGTCTGACCTGCTATATATAAGTTGGCTAGAAGTGGGTTCTGTAATAGCTGAGCCTGTGATAGTCATTACAATTGGTAGGTGGTCAGAAGATGTTAAGGGGCCAGGCTCTATTTTGATATTGTGATATGTTCTGTTAGTGCTAATAATATTATCTGGGGATGTGTTTGCATTTCGGGAAAGATAAGTTGGGAAATTTGGTCCAAGATGAGTAAGTTTGTTATTATCATGGAAACGAGCCAGTCCCTTTCCGACTTCATTATTTCTCCCATGGCCCAGGAATCTATGTTTAGCATTCAGGTCGCCTAAAATGTACATGGGTTCATGATTGTATAATAATTTGTGGAAATCTGGGAATGGTAAGTATGGTCTTCGTGGTGGTAAGTAAGTTGTTGCAACATTTATAGGTCCCAGGTTGGTTTGGACCTTGATGCTGATGATATCTGATAAGAAGTCGTCGTCTAATATATGTTTAATAGATTTTCTTACCAGAATTGCCGAGCCATCGTGTATTTCATTGTTTGAGTTAATATTATAAGTTTTATATCCTGTAATTGATATGCTCAAGTTCTCACTAATACTGTGGCTGTTCAAAATTAATATATCGGGGTTCATGGATCTGTATATGTTAGTTAATTCCAATTTTCGGGTTTCCCAGTGTAGAACATTGTGCTGTATAATAGTGATATTCTCCATATTTATTCAATGGTTCTGTTAACACGAGGGTCCCTACTAGTTGACTGTGGCGTCCTGGACTTGGTCACGAACCCTAACACGATATCCCTGAACTCCTCATCAAACACCTTATAGCAATTATGTACATCTATTTCACCATTACAAATTTTGTTGCAGACTTCTTGTATTTCAAAATTAGGGTTGATGTATATCCACTTATATTTGTTCCTCTCTATCCCATCCCTCAGCACAACCTCTGCTGACACCTCCCCTCGGGTATCCTATTGATGACATGGTGAATATTTGTAGTCCAAGTTCTGTGCCTTTTGTTTTTTTGACTTTGGTCAGCTGTTCTTGGGTTGCCTCCATTGGTTCCTCATTGTCGCTGGTGCTCCTGACACTTCTGCTCCTAGACTTTGATCTCCGTCTCTTCTTCGGTGGGTTGGATGCTGTAGCTATGGCAGCAGCTTCTGTGACGTCCTCAGTCACAGTCTCTTTTGTTATCAGGTTTGTAAGGTTTGGCTCAAAAGCATCAGTTAGAGTTTTCATAATTCTTTCTGAGGGTGGGTCGTTAGGTACCACGATGCTAGGCAGGCTATTCTCCTTTAATAAGTTGTTCAGGGCATTATTGTATGTTCCAGGATCAGCCAAGTTAAACAAGTGAGCGTTCAAAATGCAGTTCATCGTGAGGGCAATCAGTCCGCGTTCGGCGCCAAGATTTATGTTAGAGGCATTGGTTGCTTTAGCTTTGTCACTGTAGGTTGTATTATTCTTTTCTTGTTTCTTTTGTTCTGTCTCCTTCCTTTTATTCTGAACCACATCCTTTCTCAGCTTGCACTTCATGGCCATCGTACGATGGTCTCCACCACAGTTAATGCATTTCTTAACTTCACTTGTACAATCTTTCCATGTGTGACCTTCTCTACTACACTCTGAGCAAATCTTAAAGTCTCTGCTTTTTGGGCAGTTGTTTGTTGTGTGATTTTCGATTTTGTAACATCGAGTGCAGGTTATTATGGGTGTGAATGTCTCTTGTTTCATCTGAGTTGTAGGGATGCTGACGTTGAAAAGTACCATTCCAGTATCCATGGCTTTGTTTGCTGTTTGGGTTTGTTTAAATGTTACCTTTAGTGTGTTACTGTTGGTAAACTTGTAAATGTCTTCAATTTGATCCTTAGCCCATACATTCTTATCCTGTATCTCTTCTATTATGGTTTGCTCATTGTTGTCAAATATGTAGTCATCGACCTTGAAGAGCAGGACCGTCTTCTTGGCTTTGATTTCTGGAGGCATTAGCGTGTTGAACTCCAGCTCAGTTAGATCAGATTGAGTCTGATGTTGGAAAAGGTGGTCTGCATCGTGGTCGTCTTTTGTGAGGACCACAAAGCCATCCAGAAGTTCGATTACTCGGGTCACATAAATGCCATGTTTCCCCAGAGTCTTTAGAAGGTCATTCTTATTACCCCTCAGCTTGGGTCGAGGGTGTTTTATTTTAACTCTGGCCATGATTAATCATGCCAATACAGTTATGATGGAGTTGACACAGGGAAGTGTTGTTCTGGGGCTATGATTTAAAGACTATAATTAATGCAGACAGTAAGTTAAAAGGTTGGCACAGAAAATAAATAAGCAGAATGGTAATTTCATTAAAAGGTCCTCTTAAACAAATTAAAAGTGAGTATCGTATGCAGAATCAAAGGAGACTCTACTATGGTGGATGTATAAGTATTCTATTAATAGTGTGAGACACAGCAGAGCTTAAAGTTCGAGGATCAGGAGGAAATCGATGGGACAATCGGGAGCAAGCAATCAGAATCCCGATTTGAGCAGAGGGTATGGTCACCACTTGGAGGGGTGACCCAGGTCTAGGCAAAAAACATCACTGGCTGTTTGATGTTCCAAGTTAGTGATAATGATAAAGGTGCTGGTTAAAAAATCGAACAACTAAAAGGAATTTAAGTTAAAAAGCCAAGCTTAAAAACAAACCCTGCTATGGTGACAGAAGAGAATGAATTTAGATACGATGAATTAATTGAACAAAAGTACCCAAGAATCCTATGATTTGAAACTTCTTAAAAAAAAAAAAAAAAAAAAAAATTACGTTAATATGCAAGTCAAACTACAAAATGCAGGACAAACACAAGCTGAAGTTAAGAAAGCAAGAACAATTACGTTAAAGGATAGAGATAAAGGAAAATTTACGTTAATATTAAGTCAAACTACAAAATGCAGGACAAAAAACAAGCTGAAGTTAAGAATGCAAGAAAAGTTACGTTAAATTTAAATACAAAACTAGATTGAAATGTTTAAAATGATTCCTGATCCTGTTTTACATATATCAAAACCTAAAAGTACCCAAGGAGCACCCCTAAGGAGTACTCCTAAACTAAAAAATCCTACCTACTCCCTTGGGCTGTAGGCCCCCAGAACTTGCCACCTGCTAAAAGGTGTCGTACAAGTCCAAGGGCCTATGCCAATGGGAGACCTAACACTACTTGAAGGATAAAATGGCCCCACCCGCTGGCCTCCTATAACCAGGCCCTAACGGCCCCCCCTCGTGGCAATGCCTTCAGGGTTCGGCTTCGTACTACCAGCGGGTATCTACAAGGCAAAAAAAAGGTGGGTACAAAAAAAAAAAAAAAAAAAAACAGGATCAGAAAAACAGACAAAAATGGCTGTCACAACAACAGGGCCAGAGGAGTCAAAACTCTGCTAAGACTCCAGAAAAAAGCTGACTTGGTGTGGTGTAGCAAAAACACTTGTGGCGAATTGACCTTCAGGCAGAGGGCTAGGGGAACAACTGTCCAGGACAAGCAGTGAGAAGAAGTGGTCTTCTCACAGGTATGTTGGTAAATGACGTGATCGTCAGTCATCGGGCTCTTTATCTTGGTGGAAGCTGGTTTGTTGCGGAGAACGAGGTTGGAGGTCTTGGGGGATTTGTAATAAATTATTAATTTGATTTTGTTTTCCGGGTTGGTAGGGTGGACATGCTTGGAGATTATTTCTTTTAAGACGGCCTCGTCATTTTTGTGTTCAGAGGACATAAAATTGCGGTAGAAGATCTTAATTTCATTGGGGGGGTCAATGTTGGGATTTGGGTGTACCATTTTTCAAGATGGTGGTTGATGGTGCTGGAGATGTCGGAGTTGGAGTATCTGTTATTTACTAAAACTTGGGATAGTCTTTCTAGTTCCTGGTAGGTGTCGGCCCAGGTAGAGCAGTGCGTGAGGGCTCTCCTAACATAGGCGGAGATGGAGGATAGAAGATAACGGCGGGGGCATTCACTATCGCCGTTGAGGCATTGTCCTGTGTTAGTTGGTTTAATATAGACGGTGGTTTTGAACCCATGGTCGTTCAGAGCTACGAGGATGTCGAGGAAGGGGAGTTGTCCATTGTTTGATTTTTCAAAGGTGAAGTTAAGTCCGGAGGAGGTCATGAAGCGACGCTGGAGTTCCTGTAGTTCGTGGAGGTCCTTGATTTGCACGAAGATGTCATCCACGTATCTACAGTAGACGGCGGGTCGTTGGGCAGCTAGGAGCTCTTCCTCGATGGTACCCATAAAAAAGGTCGCAAAAAGAACTCCTAGGGGGCTGCCCATCGCCACACCGTCTATCTGCTTGTACATGTTGCCCCGGGGGCAAAGGAAGGGGGCCTCCTTGGTACATAGCTCCAGTAGTGTTTTCAGGGCCTTCTCCGGGATGTCCAGTGTGCAGATGTCCGATGACCGACGATCACGTCATTTACCAACATACCTGTAATTATGAGGACTGTGGACCTCATTCCTATATTGGTATGACGCAGACTCGTCTTTCACGTCGGTTAACTCTTCACCTTCAGGCTGGAGCCATCAAAGACCACTATCTCACCCCTAACCACCCCCACCTCACACGCAACGAGTTAGAGAAACACACCACCATACTCGATAAAGAAAGTGACCCAAGGAGATTACCTATACTCGAAGCATTATATATCCAAGCCTTACATCCCAACATCAAAAACCAAACTCTGGACCTTCAGATCCTTCCTTCTGCCAAAAGGCACTTTCCTACAGGACCTAACGCCCCCCCTCGGCCCCCGGTGCCCTTGATGCAGCCCCCCGCGCTACCTCCTTCAGCTTCGTCTTCTGCAGGCGCCACACGTACTACGCAACTTAGGCCACGCCCCTCGACACGCAGCCAATCAGCTTCGACCCCGCCAACCGACCACCATCCCGCATCCAGTGCGCATGCGTGAAGCGGTTCTATCTTTCTCTCTCCTAGAATACCCCTCCACCAATAGCAGACTTTTGCCCCCTGATTTTCACCTCATCTGATCCTCCACCCTCTATATATACCCTTCCTGTTTACCTTTTATATCATTCTATTTATTAGTGGCCCTCCATCATTGATGATTATGCCTATTACATAAGGCACCCTCTTCAAACACTCATCCGCCGTAGTTTGAATCTACCGCGCAGAGCATAAAAAATTGAGGAGCCTTCATCATGAGCGCACGCAACCTCACTCATGGTTCAGGCATTATGAAATTGGGTTCTCACTACGAAAAAACTTTGTAACAAATAAAAAATAAAAATAAAATAAGAATAACTATTCATAAGCTTTCCATATAATCGTGGATGTACTTGTGTGGATCTTTGACCAGACGCTGACTCAGGCGTCATTCTTCCTTCTCTGCTCTGCGCTCACCCTACCTGGACGTGCCTCCCCACGCTCCGCTAGTTCCGCATTTGTTGCGTCCCTAGTGAGTTTTTTCTCATTTGTTTACTCCGGGATGTATCGAGTAAGGTTAGGATATGCGTAGCAGGGGTGTCCTGGGCAGGTTGCCCGCAGTGCAGTGTATTTTGGGTCGTGTGTTTGGGGCATCTATTTCGGGTGTACCCTCGTGGTCCCGTGGTGGACGCGTGAACTTTTTCGCGGTTAGCTAGCTTTGTGATGTAGGCGGCTTTCACTACGCGTTATAATGCTTTTTAATAGCTTTTTCTTCTCTGACGTTCCCAGCGTATTTTTCTTCACTTAGTGAAGTTTTTTCTGGGTCCCGAGTCAGTTCTTCCCTTTGCCGGGAAGTTTTTGCTACAGTGGTGTATTGACGGTGGTTCCTGTTGTGATATAATTCAGTGCTTTTTGTTTATATTACGACATGATTACTTTTTATTTCCGTCTGCCTAGGCACTAGCCAGCCTCTCGTAGCTTTGCCACATGTACAAGTGCTATTGATTTATGTTAAAAATATGTACTACTGTGTCATGTGTGTCCTGGTTTAGTTGTGTATTGGCTATTTCCACGGACTATTTGTGTGTTCTGGATTAGTTGTGTATTTGCTATTTCCACGAACTAATTATGTGTCCTGGGTTAGTTGTGCTTTGGCTAATTCCACGGTCTATTTGGTGCATTCAGATTGAATCTGAATGGGGTGGGTTGCCTTTTCCGGCGGGTTTTCTCGGTTACACCATGAAAATCCGGCTGGTTGCCGAGTTTTAATCACGCGTGGTTAAAAAAGGCTTGTTTCCCCCGGCGAGTGGTGGCTTGAGGCTCTCCAGGACTGCGTCTCTGTGGTGGTGCCTGTGTTCAGGCTTACTGTGTTTCCCGCCGGGATGGCTTTACCCATTTAACTAAGTGTTCATGCGGACACTTGTTGAGTTTAGTTTTTCCCGGTTTTGCAAAGCCAGTAAAACTAGGCTGTTTGTTGATTGGTCTTTCCTACCCGGCAATCTTTTGCAAAGAAGTGGGGATAGGAATAATTGGGTTAACGTTATTCTTAAATTCACACCCGGCGGTTGCACCTGGGGAGGGTGGGATTAACTGATTTGCAATTCAGTGTAGTTGACCAGACAATTGAGGGATACGATAAGTATCGCCGCCATTCAACATACGGCGATCTAGGACGCTTCGGGAGAAGCCAGGTCTAGCATTTTAGACAGGTTTCCCAGTTTTTGATCTGCGAGATAATACGGGGGCCGGCGTCTTTTTATGGGTTTTCCAGTAAACTTAACAAACACCACTGGGAAGACTGCGTCATTTATAAAAAGCCATGCTGGTCTTTATATCATGTCAGAGGATATTCATAAATCTTTTGGACAGGTTAAGATATTCTGAAATCTTTAACTATGAACCTCCCGCGTAGCGAGCAGTGATAGTTGTGTATTACGTCTCGTTACCCGGCGGGTTATTCAACACTTGTGTTCGATCATGTTGGTGTAGCCTTATGAGCATTAATTCCTGGAAATTTTCTTTTTTCCAGGGCTGAGTTCCGGCGGGTCTATAGAGAACCTGGAGTAAACCCGGGGGTGGGTTCGTTTTCCACCAGTCTCTGCCATGGCTACCCTAGACCCTGTTTTTGCTTTGTGTGTTACACCCTCCTGTTCAGGTATCCCTATCTTTGCACACTCTTTGCATTAGATGTGTTAAATGTTTAGATCGCTCAAGGGGTTTGTGGGTGATGGGGAACTGTACCTTCTGTACTCAATTGAGTGTTAAAGTATTGCGAGACAATGATAGACCCGCGGCGGTCGCTTTACGGGAGGTCAGGCAGCTGTTGTCCACTTATGCTACCACAGTGGCTCATAAAGCGCTTCAATGTGATAACGTAATTCTTTGGGATAAATTACTGATTGAGCACCCCCCTATTAAACGTACCTCTAGAGTAATTGTACGAAAGTCGGCAGAGACTGGGCAGGGTACAGTACTTACTCTGGCCCCTAGCACATCTAAGAGACCTCGTGAACCCACGCCCCCGGCGACAGCCTCCACGTCATGGGCACGGTCCAGGTCCCTCAGACAACATCCGCCTAGTCACTCTTCTTCATCTGCGAGAAAGAAGAGCAAAGAGGAAAAGTCCAAGGGCAGTTCTAGTGATAAATCTGAGAAGTCCAAGAGCAGTTCTAGTGGAAGATCTAAGTCACACCGCAGCCACAAATCTTCCAGGAAAGATTCTCAGGAACGAAAGGCCTCCCGGCGTTCGCCGGAGCCTCGTGCCTCACTTTCTGCCTCTACTCCCGACTTATCTAGTGTCCAATCTGATCGGGCGGGAGTGGTGTCAGAGACTGTTGTGGAGGTGTTACCAGCGGACAGGTTACCAATGGATATTGTAAACTCAGAATTAGAGAGTTCTGTGGGCAGTGATCGCCCTTTAGAAGAGTCTAGTGGGGGCTCAGTGGTTGATGGTGTATCTGACTCTCAAGGGAGTTGGGCCAAGGCCTGGGTGTATGGCGGTATTCCCAACCAGGGCATGAAGGCCCACGTCTGGTTCAGGAGCCACAGGTACTGGCGGACGTACACCGTGTGACGCTTCTGCATAGTAGCCACGTGCGGGCATGCGCGCGCGTCGGCTGCCCAGCCGTTTAGAAATCGGCTGGTGGCAGCCGGCCGGCCGGCTTTTCCTTAGTATATATCCTACGACAATGTAACTAATGTCTGGGATATTCTTATGTTGTTTCACAGCTTGTAGCTGCCCTTATTCTTAACCAACGCATCTTAGTATATTTTATTCTCGATAGTTGATAGTTTCATTATAATATATAAGATGTAAGTCTAGTGAGAGTGGGAGGAGACGAGCGGGAGAGAGAGACCGGCTGGGGGATGTTGCTTCGCGCGGAGAGTCTAGCTTGGGACGAGCCTGATGTTGCCACATGCATTTGATTGCAACGTTAGGCTTAGTTTCGACTCACGCACGGGGTAGAGGATTTTGACCCGGCAACTGTGTTGAGTGTTGCCAAGCATGGGATGTATTTTGCATGCCTAGGGTGGGGTCCAGACAGATTCAAGACTTAGAGCTCACCTCACTGTCGTACCCTTCGGACCCCCTTGATATCTATCCCTCTCAACCCCACTTAGAAACTTTCTCTCTTACTTTGTATACCTTCCTTCCACTACTTCACCAATCTATTTAACTATCCCATCCCCTTGATAGACCTTATCTATTATTGTATTAACGACGAGCTCTCAGATAACTAGATAGGATTTTGGGCCTTATGCAGAGATTTAATTGTTAATGAGACCTAGGAAGCTTTTTTGTTGTCTCATATTTGGTGGTTTCATGCTTGCTAGTGTGTTCTTGTGTCAGGTTAGCAGGGGCTAGACCGGAGGGGAGGCTTTTTGCGATCCTTTAAGTAAAGTCTGCTGGTGCAAGTCCTGTGGACCCGCACGACTTTACTAGGATACCCGTGGGAGTCTGGGGGCATTTTCTTGTCTGTGTCCCTGTGTGTCTAGCGTTGTGTTGTGTGAGGGCCCTTGCCTAGTCCACTCAGCACTGCGCTAGCACGTCTTGCTTTTGTTTTAGGGTCGCCAGGAGAGAGTCAGATACTTGCGATCCGAGTCTCTCAAGAGAGCACCCTTTCAATTAGAGTAATTTGGTGCACAGACTTGGGAACGTCCCTAGGCTAGGCAGGTGGCTCAGCCCGGGTATCCGAAGCCTATATCCTTCCAGCTAGACCTCTGCCACCTGGCAGATTAACAGCTAGGGGTTTATCATCTCTGTATGCTTGTTATTGTGCCACAGTTTACCGTTTTTGTGAGCATTGTGAGTCAGGGTGTGGCTTAGAGACTCTGTCCGAGCAGGCTTGCCTGACTAAGAGTGAGAAGCACACCTGTATGTGGTTATGTTGCGAGTTGCTACCTTTATTTAATTATACCTATGCCATTATACACTGTATGGCCTATCACTAGTATTTATTCCTGCTTATGAGTTAAGAGTTCTCTAAATCCGTAACGTACTTTCTTTGCTAAGCATCAGATCCTACAGTAGCCGCATGCAGTTTAGAAACCCGCATCTTGTCTACCGGTACGATGTTTTGAGGACTGTTTGCTTTCACCTTCTTTCACGCAGGGGTGATTAGTTGTATTAATTAACGTAACGTTAAATGTACTTTCTTCTAGTTTGTTATTAAATTGTTTCTGCAATTTAATTCCGTTATCTATCTTTTCCTTGAAGCTTTAAGTCAACTTAATTGTGTGATCTTTTATATAGCCTGCTTGACTATCAGCAGTATATAGTGCGTGCACCCTGTAACCGAGTCATAGGATACCTTGTTGTCCAGGCAGGACTCTTGACGGTTTAGGGTGGTTTGTTGCCTGGGTTTATAGATAAGGGTTGGATCTAGCGTTTTCCGTTGTTGCTTGTTGCCGCATACCTAGTCCAATAGAAAGAGCCCAGTGTTTATATATCCCAGGACGTAACAAATGGCGACCTTGCATAGGATTTACTGAACAGAGGAATATAGTGGTCATTTGTTTTGAGATTCCTTATGATTAGAGGAATACAGTGGACATAGAGTTTTTTTTTTGGAGCAACCAATATAACACATTAAAGACTTTAAATAACATTAGTATATACATACTTGCATAGGAGATAAGGCACATTCTATAACCGTGATAATTACTGCAGTACACAAGCATGTCTAATACATCAGAACACAGTGATGGGTCAGGTCACGATACGGGCTCGGAGGGAGAAACACCTGTGGAGTGGCTAGTCGATAGCGAGGAGGGTGCTACAAGATTTTTAGAGGTGCCCCTTACCGCTGACAGGGTGTTGAAGCTGAATAAGTATGGCTTAAAGTGTCTGGCAGGTCTTCAGGGTCACCAGGGTTTAAGTGGCATGAGGAAAGATCAGCTGAGGACTTTGATATTGGGTTTAGAAGGGAGAGACCTGGGTGGAGAGGCGACTGGGGGCCCCGGTCCCCAGCCCCCCCTCCACTCTACCCCCGTATCAAATGTCAGGGTGCCTGAATTTAGTACATACCCCCAAGTTGATGGTCAATGGCAGCGTGGAATTCAATCACAGGGACCCTCCCCATTAAATGCACCTTCCCCTCCTCAAGGGTTGACTCCAGATTTGTTGTTTCGGCTTGAGATGGCCAAGGTTGAGGCCGCCGAAAGACAGGTTAGAGTTCAGGTTGAGGCTGCCGAGAGACAGGCTAGTGTGCAGGCTGAGGTTGCTATACGAGAGGCTGAACTGCAGGCAGAGTCTACTAGGTATCGGGCTGACAGGGAGCTGGAGAGATCTCGAGTGGAGGTAACAGGGCAAAATATTGGGGGGGGTAACAGACATCGGGACCAATCATTGTCGCACCTGCTTAAACTAGTTCCTGTGTTCGATGAATTATGTGTGGCTGAGTTTTTTATGCGATTTGAGAAGAAGTGTCAGGAACACCAGTGGCCTCAGGAAAAGTGGGCAGCATTAGTTTCATCAAGACTCCTAGGAAAGGGGCTAAAAGCGTATGATGCACTACCTTTAGAGTCCTGTGTAGTTTATGATGAGCTAAAGAAGGCTGTGCTACGGGCCTATGAGTTACAACCAGAAACTTACCGCTTGAAGTTTCGGGGTGTTACTAAGGGCAAGGATAGTACCTTCCTAGAACACGCCCGGGACTTGTCTGATGCACTACGACATTGGCTGCGTTCCGAGAGGGCAGCTACTTTTGAGGAGTTGAGTGAGCTGGTTCTCTTGGAGCAGTTCTTTAAGTGCACAGGCGGGGACTTAACATTAAATATAAAGGAAAAAAATCCTAGAACTCTCCAGGAGGCAGCAGAAATGGCTGACCTCCGACTGTCATTAATTCGAGGGTGCGGAGCAGCAGCTAGGAGTGAGTCGGGTGCAAAGGATCGTACCCCTCCCCCTCCCAAGAATTTTGATACACATAAATACACAAAACCATCTAGCACTGACAATATAACTGAACATAAACCAAATACCGTCCCATATAAGAAGTCTAATGGTACCTCCCACTCCCAAGGGAAACCAAAGAGTAAAGAGTGCTTTGCATGTCACAAGGAGGGTCACTTTGCAAATGCTTGTCCGAACAAGCCACCAAACAAGGTTGTGCATTGGTCCGCAGCATAGGGGTGTCGCCTATATCTTCTGAGTTTGCCCAGGGTAGTTCGTCAGAGGTTGGGACACAGCCTGTGTTCAAGAGTCCGGAAGGCTCGAACCCTGTCCGCGACGTCTTTGGGGGTCATAGAGGGCATGGTTTTGTGAGGTGGGCTGGCGAAAGGCGAGGAGTTAAGCTATTGCGTGATACGGGGGCTTCTCAGACCTTGTTAAAGAACTTTACTGGTAGGCCGATTAACGCTGCTCGGGTGGTGGTAGTTCAGGGGATCAATGCTACGAAGTCCTACCCGCTGGTGCGGATGGAGCTGGAGGTCGGTGGTGTGGCGAAGGAGCTGGATGTCGGAATTGTAGAGAACTTGCCTGTTGGGGGCGTCGACCTCCTCCTCGGCAACGACTTTGCGGTGCCTGCTTCTAAGGTTTCACCCTTGGTCGTTGCCGAGAAGGCGGCCGACGTTAGTAGGGAGGAACAGGAGTGAGTTGAGAAGTGTAGCGTACAAACCATGGTGTGTGTTGTGACGCGTTCTCAGACATCCGGAGCCTTGCAGCCACTACCTCAGTCTATCAAACCGCGGAGGAAAGGTCACAAGAAAACGGGAAGTGTTGGTCAATTGGAGAGTTTTGAGCCGGCAGTGTTTCTTGGCGACTCATTATTGGCACCTATGTTAGAGTCTGGAGAGGCCCCGGGGCCTGTCACCGCTAGTGCAGGTGCAGGGCAGGAAGAGACTCTGCGACAGCATCGTTATGCGCAGCGTGAGGAAAGGATGGCTCAGCGGGACATTGGAGGTGGAAATAAATTATTTACGATGAACTTGGATAATCTCGCACCTGCTGATATATGTTCCTTGCAGCTGGAAGATCCTGAAGTCAGGGCGTGTGGTAATGGTGCTGTCGAACTGGAGAGCGATGGGGATGCGCAGCCTGGTGATTTTTTCTTGTCCGAGGGGATCTTGTATCGGAGACATCAGGATCCCAAGAAAAAGTGGGATGGCGGGTCAGGATTAGTGGACCAGTTAGTAGTACCGAGGGTGTGCCGTGAGAGCTTATTGAGGTTAGCTCATGATGTGCCTTTGGCAGGGCACCTGGGGGCACGTAAGACGGAGGCAGCTCTGAGCAAGCTTTTCTGGTGGCCTGGGTTAAAGGCGAGTGTCGTGTCATGGGTGTCACAGTGTCACACTTGTCAAGTTGTTGGGAAACCCAATCAGGTCATCCCGAGAGCCCCGTTACAACCCACCCCTGTCATTGGGCCGCCCTTCAGCAAAGTAGTTATCGATATGGTTGGCCCATTGCCCCCCACTAGTGCCGGCAATAAATGTTTACTAACTGTAATGGATGTAGTAACACGGTATCCAGATGCTTACCCCATGCGCAACGGGATGGCTAAGACTGTTGTCAAAAACCTACTTGTCTATTTCTCTCGTTATGGCTACCCTCAGGAGATCCAGTCTGATCAGGGATCCAATTTTACTTCTGCTCTGTTTAAGCAGACCATGCAGCAACATGGGATAGTGTCTGTGGTGTCATCTGCCTACCATCCCGAGAGTCAGGGAGTTTTGGAAAGGTGGCACTCGACTCTCAAGAGTGTGTTGCGGTGTTATTGCATGGAAAATGGGAAGGACTGGGATCTAGGTCTCCCATACGTTTTATTTGCTGCGAGAGAAGTACCTCGGGAGAGCTTGGGATTTAGCCCGAACGAGTTGGTTTTTGGACACAGGGTCAGGGGGCCCCTCCACATAGTCAAGGAGATCTGGGAGGGAGTCACAAAGCCATGCTCGCTTCTAAAGTATGTTGTTGAAAGCCGTGAGAGAATGCTAAAGAGCCTGGAGGTAGCAGGTCGGAACCTTAAGAGTTCACAAGCTCAGATGAAGGACAGATACGACCAGAAGGTGAAGCTGAGGGAGTTTGAAGTAGATCAGGAGGTACTGATACTACTGCCTCTGGTGGGACACCCCTTGTCTGCCAAGTATTCTGGTCCATATCGGGTTGTAAGGAAGGTTTCTGATATCGACTATTTAGTAGCTACTCCTGATCGTAAGAAAAAGAACCAACTTTGCCATGTAAATCTGATGAAGGAGTATGTGAGGCGCCCCTCCGAGCCTCTCACTGTCCCGGTGTTGATCTGCAGCGATCGTTGTGGAGAAGGAGGAAGGGACAGTCAAGCTGCGGGGGAGGATAATTGGGATTGCCATGTTTCCGCGGATCAGTGGGCGGGGAATTCTAGACAAGTGGGCTCACGAGTTGATATTGCACCTGCCTGAGCAACAGCGTGTAGCTGTGCAGCACTTGTTTGATTCAAACCCAGCTGTTTTCGCGGAGCATCCTGGCCTCACTACTCAAGCGGTGCACGATGTCGATGTTGGGGACCACCCACCCTTTAAATCAGTGCCATACCGTGTTCCCCCTATTAAATTACCAGCACTTAGGGAAGAGCTGGATTATATGCTGAAACGTGGGCTGATTTCTGAGGGTGTAGTAAGGTGGACTTCCCCCGTCACACTGCAGCCCAAACCAGATGGCAAGGTGCGGTTTTGTATAGATTTCCGCAGGTTGAATGGTTTAACCCCCAAAAATGCCTACCCTCTCCCTCGCGTGGACGACAGTGTGGATAAGATAGGAAAAGCCAAGTTCCTCACTAAGATAGACTTTGTTAAGGGTTATTGGCAAGTGCCCTTGTCTGAGCGAGCGCGAGAGGTGTGTGGGTTTGTGGTGGACGGTGCCACATATCGTTGCCATGTTATGCCATACGGGCTGAAAAATGCCCCTGCAACGTTTCAGAAATTAATGAACGACATTGTAGCCGACATTCCCAACTGTACGGTGTACCTAGATGATGTCATAATATACGACGATGATTTTAACAGTCACTGTGCTCACATCGGACAGCTTTTAAATAAACTGAATGAAGCAGGTTTGGTGGTAAACCTGGGTAAGTGCGATTTTGTCAAAGCCACAGTTTTGTACCTGGGGTTCGAGGTGGGGATGGGTCAGGTGTCAGGGTCAGGTCACAGACAAAGATCAAAGCCATCAATCAGTTTCCCCAGCCTACGACTAAGAAACAAATCATGCGGTTTCTAGGTATGATAGGCTATTATCGTCGCTTCATCAAAGGCTATTCGACTGTACTTGCACCTTTAACTGACTTATTATCTAAGGACAAGAAGTTCCGGTGGTCTCCTGAGTGTGCAGAGGCGTTTTCCTTGGTGAAACACCTGTTATGTACCCACCCCATACTCAGGGCCCCGGACTTCAGCAGACCTTTTCAGCTGGCGACTGATGCCAGTGGCGTAGGGGCTGGGGCTGTCTTGTTACAGACAGATGATGAAGGTATCGAACATCCAGTGAGTTTTTACAGTAAAAAATTCAATAGTGCACAAAGGAATTACTCTGTAATTGAAAAAGAACTCCTGGCGATAGTGCTGGCGCTCAGGCACTTCGATGTATATGTTCCTGCTTTCGGACCAGTCGTAGTGGTTTATACCGATCATCACCCTCTGAAATTCTTGAATCAGTTTCATAACCGGAATATGAGGCTGACCAGGTGGTCACTCATGCTTCAGGAGTATAATCTGGACATACGCCATATTGCCGGTTCTGATAACGTGATAGCGGATTGTCTATCAAGGGTGGATGATGTTGGTTAGACTGCCACAGGATTGAGGGTTGAGTGTGGAAGAAAATAGGCTGTCACTGTAGTTCAGCCGAAAAAAACAAATTAAAAAAGCAAAAACCTTATAAAAACTCTTTATTTTTATAACGTGTAGAATTTTGTATAAGATGTTGTAGCAGTATCTAAGTTGAATGTTTTCGCTTATCGTCGCTAAGTTAGTTGAACTTGCTCGGTGGAGCGCAACAGTCTTTATTTTGTTTATATATAGTGCCTTGTGTCGCAACAGTGTGTGGTACTATGAGAAGCTTTCGGTTAGATATGAAGAACTTAGTCAAGGGTCTTATATCTTGGGGGAGGTGCGACGCTTCTGCATAGTAGCCACGTGCGGGCATGCGCGCGCGTCGGCTGCCCAGCCGTTTAGAAACCGGCTGGTGGCAGCCGGCCGGCCGGCTTTTCCTTAGTATATATCCTACGACAATGTAACTAATGTCTGGGATATTCTTATGTTGTTTCACAGCTTGTAGCTGCCCTTATTCTTAACCAACGCATCTTAGTATATTTTATTCTCGATAGTTGATTGTTTCATTATAATATATAAGATGTAAGTCTAGTGAGAGTGGGAGGAGACGAGCGGGAGAGAGAGACCGGCTGGGGGACGTTGCTTCGCGCGGAGAGTCTAGCTTGGGACGAGCCTGATGTTGCCACATGCATTTGATTGCAACGTTAGGCTTAGTTTCGACTCACGCACGGGGTAGAGGATTTTGACCCGGCAACTGTGTTGAGTGTTGCCAAGCATGGGATGTATTTTGCATGCCTAGGGTGGGGTCCAAACAGATTCAAGACTTAGAGCTCACCTCACTGTCGTACCCTTCGGACCCTCTTGATATCTATCCCTCTCAACCCCACTTAGAAACTTTCTCTCTTACTTTGTATACCTTCCTTCCACTACTTCACCAATCTATTTAATTATCCCATCCCCTTGATAGACCTTATATCTATTATTGTATTAACGACGAGCTCTCAGATAACTAGATAGGATTTTGGGCCTTATGCAGAGATTTAATTGTTAATGAGACCTAGGAAGCTTTTTTGTTGTCTCATATTTGGTGGTTTCATGCTTGCTAGTGTGTTCTTGTGTCAGGTTAGCAGGGGCTAGACCGGAGGGGAGGCTTTTTGCGATCCTTTAAGTAAAGTCTGCTGGTACGAGTCCTGTGGACCCGCACGACTTTACTAGGATACCCGTGGGAGTCTGGGGGCATTTTCTTGTCTGTGTCCCTGTGTGTCTAGCGTTGTGTTGTGTGAGGGCCCTTGCCTAGTCCACTCAGCACTGCGCTAGCACGTCTTGCTTTTGTTTTAGGGTCGCCAGGAGAGAGTCAGATACTTGCGATCTGAGTCTCTCAAGAGAGCACCCTTTCAATTAGAGTAATTTGGCGCACAGACTTGGGAACGTCCCTAGGCTAGAGCAGGTGGCTCAGCCCGGGTATCCGAAGCCTATATCCTTCCAGCTAGACTTCTGCCACCTGGCAGATTAACAGCTAGGGGTTTATCATCTCTGTATGCTTGTTATTGTGCCACAGTTTACCGTTTTTGTGAACATTGTGAGTCAGGGTGTGGCTTAGAGACTCTATCCGAGCAGGCTTGCCTGACTAAGAGTGAGAAGCACACCTGTATGTGGTTATGTTGCGAGTTGCTACCTTTATTTAATTATACCTATGCCATTATACACTGTATGACCTATCACTAGTATTTATTCCTGCTTATGAGTTAAGAGTTCTCTAAATCCGTAACATACTTTCTTTGCTAAGCATCAGATCCTACAGTAGCCGCATGCAGTTTAGAAATCCGCATCTTGTCTACCGGTACGATGTTTTGAGGACTGTTTGCTTTCACCTTCTTTCACGCAGGGGTGATTAATTGTATTAATTAACGTAACGTTAAATGTACTTTCTTCTAGTTTGTTATTAAATTGTTTCTGCAATTTAATTCCGTTATCTATCTTTTCCTTGAAGCTTTAAGTCAACTTAATTGTGTGATCTTTTATATAGCCTGCTTGACTATCAGCAGTCTATAGTGCGTGCACCCTATAACCGAGTCATAGGATACCTTGTTGTCCAGGCAGGACTCTTGACGGTTTAGGGTGGTTTGTTGCCTGGGTTTATAGATAAGGGTTGGATCTAGCGTTTTCCGTTGTTGCTTGTTGCCGCATACCTAGTCCAATAGAAAGAGCCCAGTGTTTATATATCCCAGGACGTAACAACCGGGACGCTGTGATCCCATCATCCATTCCAGACTTAACATGGCACCACGACGGGATTCAGGCTTCGGCGGAATCCTCTCATGATGGGCCAGATGACAAGGATGAGGTGTCTATAATCTCTGATATGGAGGTGCAAGAGTCGGGTTCAGTTCTAGACGACTTACAGGATAGGAATGATTCACCTCTTAGTTCTTCATTTGCTAAATTTGTCACGGCGGAGGAAATAGATGGGTTATTAGCTACTGCTCTAACGAAAAAATTTGGCCAACAGCCGGAGACTCCTACAGTGGACCTGGGAGCTTCCATGACAAGTTCAAGTGTTCGGCCTCTGATCGCTTCCATTGCTTTAACTAAGATTCCGCACCCTCCCTCTATATCACCTACTATGGTCACTAGGCCTGCTTCGGCGGCACTGACTACTTCTAGTGTAAGGGTGGTAGCGGATGTGAATCCTCCCCCTTTAGATAAAGCACCGTTAAGAAAGGTAGCTATGCCCCTTTTATACAGTCCAGATGATTCATGGGTACAAATGATCCCAACTAAGCCAGAGGCGGCGCAGCCCACTTTGTCAGGGGAACTTCCAGTGCCACGTGAGTGGGTAATCCAAGGAAATAAATCTAGAAAGTTAAGAGCTTTGGATATTGCGGGTAATGTTCTTGATGTTAATATTAAGGCCATTCCGAACCATTATCACCATGACTATTTTGTGTATACAGCTAAACCTGCACTGCCCCCTGCCTCAGCTTCAAAACTGTTTTCTGACTGGACCAAGCATGACGGTTTTAATGATATAAAAACACTGTCAGCTCTCACTCCAGAATTAGATTTACAAACGGTCACAGACACAGCCGCTAACCCAGTGTTGAAGGTGGGGCAGTTGGGTCCAGGACCTTGGGTGGAATGGGAGGTAGAGGCTCAGAACTTTGCGACCACCTTCACCTCAAAATCTTCGCACCAGATTCCTCAGGACAGCCATTCTTGGTTCTCTCTGCCAGTCTTTTCGGCCGGCGGAGTGCCATCTGCCTTGTTTGCTTTTTTAGCTGCCCCCAAAATCAATCTATGCGAACTTAAAGATCCTTTCACTACACCTTCCCCAGCTCACCTAGACCGGGAGTTTAGGCTATGGGGGAAGGCGTATAGACTTTTTTCCCAATACATTGTTACGCACCAGGTGGCGAAATCTATGCTCAGATCTACTCAGGCAATCGCGGACGCGGATGTCAGAAGATCGATTGAACTAGCTCGGCGGTTACTCCTTCAGACTTCTATTCAGTCGTTGGGGGATATCCGTACAGCCTTGCTCGAGGCGGTGCGGGCGAAACAGGATCTTAGGATGTCCCTGGTGAAGAAACTTCCTGATAGAATTGCGAACCAGGTGGTCATGTCGCCGGTGCTAACTCCCTCTTTAATGTCCCCTGATGTGTGGAGACCTGTTTTCAACATGGCTCAGGCCTTTAAGCACAGTCCCGCCCCTTCTAAGAAACCTGCTTTTAACTTTCCCAAACCCAAACCAGTCGCAAAAGCTCAGCCGGGTGGGTCAAAGCCCTTTCATATACCTAAGTCCTCTTCCCCCCAATGTCAGTACAGGTATAAACAAGGTAAGTTTGCAGGTCATAAAGGACGAAACTATAACAGACCGGGCCAGGGCCCGTCTTCTGCCAACGCCGGCCAGTCGGCTAAGCATCCACCACCACCACCTCCACCACCATCAAAAAACTAAAGTCTCTCTCACTCCCAGGGCCGGTCTCACAGCGGGCGGATCAGAGGGTAGTACAGCCGGCGAACCCTTGTCTGCTAACTGGGTCGTTCCGGATGTGTCACCGCGCATGGCCAGTAAATACTTGGGCGAGGATGGTGGCACGCAAGGGCATCACCTGGCAGTGGCTCCGGCGACCTCGTTTACGTCAGCCGACAAAGGCAAATTTAGTTTCTTTAGAAGTGGAGTCACTGATCCAGGAAATGATCACCAAGAATGTCATCATCCCGGTTCCTCAAAATTACCCAGTCTTTACATCCAAACTATTTCTAGTTCCCAAAAGGGACAGTGTTCAGATGAGGCCAGTCGTAGACCTGTCTTATCTGAACCTCCATATTCACGTGTCATTCAGGATGCTGACAGTAAACCAGATCAGGCTAACACTTCCGCCGGGAGGATGGATGTGTTCTTTAGACCTGACAGACGCGTATTGGCACGTCTCAGTAAACAAAAGATTTCAACGGTTTCTGGCCTTAAGAATAAAGCATCAGACTTATGTCTTTCAGAGGATGCTGTTTGGATTGAACCTAGCACCTCACTTATTCACGAAATTAGTCCGGCAAGCCCTGATGCCCTTGTTAGAGCAAGGGATCAGGATTTTGTGGTATCTAGACGACTGGCTAGTGGTGGCAGAGACGGAACAAGTATGCATAAATCATGTCAACATAACATTAAATCATGTCAAAACTCTAGGGTTCAAGGTCAACCTGGTAAAGTCAAACCTTGTTCCCTCACGAGTAGTTCAGTGGATAGGGCTGGTCTGGGACACAGCTACTCTCACTCTGAGTCAGAGTGTGGACAATCGCAACAGATTTCGCAGGAAATTGTTTCGGTTCCTTCACAGTCTGACTACGACACGGAGAATCTGGGAGTCTCTGGTCGGCTCTCTCAACTGGATTCAACTAACTGTAAGGTTGGGCCGGTTGAGAGTCAAACGTTTAATATTGGAGGGCAACAAATATTTTCCGCTATTGCCGGCGAAAAAATTATGGCCCATACCAAAATTAATCCACAACTTACTAGCGGTCTGGGCGAAGAGGGAAACGTTACACTCAGTCATGTCATGGACCTCTCCTCCACCGACGGTATGGGTAGACACGGATGCGTCAGGAACGATAGGTTGGGGCTTTCAGTCAAACCAAGGGCACCTGGGTCAAGGACTTTGGTCCCATTTAGAAATCTCCCACATCAATGTCAAAGAATTACTAGTCCCCTTATATTTCCTTCAGGCTCGCGGCTCTACTTTACGGGGCAAGTCGGTGGCCTTCAGAATGGACAATCTGAATGCAGTTCACTGTATTCAGAAACAAGGGTCAACGAGATCTCGGAAGTTGCTAAACGTGTCAGAAAAGATTTTTATTCTAGCCAACAGGCTGGACATTCATCTTCACGCATCTTATCTCCCAGGCGTAGCAAACGTCTGGACAGACGCTCTGTCTCGGAGACAGAGCACAACGGTAGAATGGGCGCTCAAGCAAACCATTTTCAACCAAATGATTGCGGAGCCTTACCATCCACAAGTGGATTTATTTGTGTCAGAAGACTCACAAACTCCCACTGTACCTCACCCGCCGGACGATAACGCCGGCGGGCGGGCCAGACGCACTGGTGACAGACTGGAACAGGTGGAGTTCCATTTATCTGTTTCCGCCGCCAGATGCGTCTCTAATGTGCCACGTAGTAAACAAACTACAGGATTATCGGGGCGTAGTCTCGCTAATCGCGCCCCTGTGGCCGGCGCAGTTGTGGTACCAGCAATTGAAGACGTGGTGCCCGCACCCAGTGTCACTCCCGGTCGGGTTTTTCCACTTAGACACAATTGGCAACCTAAAGACCTCGCTGACTTTTGCATTATGGACATTCAGGAGGCCAAATGGCTAGCACCATATGGTAGAGACGTGACCAATAAATTCATGAATCAATATACCCAGTCTACTAAGCGACAGTATCAATCGCATTGGCAAGCCTTTACTTCTTGGATTCTTAGAACAGAACAAACTGTGCCCTTGGTGGCTTTGGTTTTTAATTATTTAAATTATCTGTTCGAGCAGAAACGTTTATCTGTAGTAACGTTAAAAAATCACTTAACAGCGATTAGGATGCCGTTTTTGGACCTTACCGGTCTCACCATACCAGTCGTGGAGGAAACAGGTTTTATGAGGGCATGTTTTAAACTCCGCCCACCTCCCCGTCAGCTCATGCCTACCTGGTCTCTGGACAAAGCATTGTCGTTACTTCATTCCCGTCTGTACCAAAATACTGCAGACTTTACATTACTTTTAAAAAGGGCAGTATTCCTTATGGCTTTGGCTACCGGGAACAGAGTATCTGAGCTGGCGGCGATAAGCAACACACCTAATTGCCTCAGGTTTGGTAGGCTTAATGAGTGTATTCACATTGCACCTTCCCCAGGGTTCATAGCCAAGAATGAGCACAGTGAACACGTGTTTTCAGAGTTCACGGTGCCGGTGTTGAAAAGGGGAAAGGTGCACCATAATTTATGTCCAGTGCAAGCTCTAACCAAATATTTGAGAGTGGCACCTCTAAATCACCAGGGTGCTTCATGGGTAGCAAGTACGGGTAAACGCTTGATGAAACGTAGACTGGCTTCTCTCTTGGTCGAGGTCATTAAAGAGAGTAATCCCGGCGTTGTGGGTAGGGCCCACGATTTACGCAAGTGGGCAGCTTCTTTACGTTTCCTTAACAAAATTTCTGTTGAAGATATTACGTCCACACAGTTGTGGGCCTCTAATCATACGTTTTTGACTCGATACCTTTCAGTAGCTCTAGACAAACCTTCCTTGCCATGTATAGCTTTAAGGCAGAGGGTCTAGGTGGCCCCTAAGTCACTTATTGTTTAATTTCAAGAAAAGGGGGGGGGGGGGTGCAGTCAGTGTAACATAGGACACCCTAGACCCCGCCGGAGTATGAGAGCTGTGATACTGTTTATGGGTGTTGTGATATGTAAATTTCTCTGTACTATTCATTACAGGAAATTGTGCTAGTACAATTATAGTACAAACAACAGTGTAGTTGTAAGTAGTTTTTGGGCTGTGAAGCAATCTAATTTTAAGCATTGGTTATATTTTGCAAGATATATCCACTAATTTTATGGGGTTTATATGTGCACATGTAAACTTATAAGTTTTATTTTTTCACCACTTAATTTAAGTGGGGTGCCTTGTTAACTGGCGGATCTGTTCTCAGAATCTCAGAGTTAACCCCTTTTTATCAAGCAGGCTTCTTTGAAGCACGCTTGATTGTATATATGTGCTGTATAAAGTTTATGCGCCAAATATATTTTTTTTTACAAAGTAAGAATACTATGTGGTTGTTTGATTATCTGCCTTTGCTAGAGTTATGATATGATTACGAATGTCCCCCTCCAGTCTTAGATATCAGGCATAATCGTCAATGATGGAGGGGCCACTAATAAATTATAGGTTTGACTCTTGCAAGGAGATAAAGAAAACCTAATATTTAGTGGTGGCCCCGTAATCATTGACGACTGGGGCCCTCCCGACCATCCCCTTCCCATTCGTTGATGTATTAAGGATTTTGGTTTACTTGATATGTCAGTGAAGGAAGAATGACGCCTGAGTCAGCGTCTGGTCAAAGATCCACACAAGTACATCCACGATTATATGGAAAGCTTATGAATAGTTATTCTTATTTTCTTTTTCTTTTTTATTTGTTACGAAGTTTTTTCGTAGTGAGAACCCAATTTCATAATGACTGAACCATGAGTGAGGTTGCGTGCGCTCATGATGAAGGCTCCTCAATTTGTTATGCTCTGCGCGGTAGATTCAAACTACGGCGGATGAGTGTTTGAAGAGGGTGCCTTATGTAATAGGCATAATCGTCAATGATTACGGGGCCACCACTAAATATTAGGTTTTCTTTATCTCCTTGCAGGAGTCAAACCTATAATCCTTACTTGATAATGCTGATTGTCCAGTGAAACGCGTCGTATATCCTGTATCATGTACATTAATGTAACCCTGTACCACCATGAATTTTGCTCATCTCCTTCATCTACTTCCTGCCACCCAGCGAAAACTCATCAGAGACCTGGAAACTTTGAATAATAAAATTTCCAACGCAGAAATTGCCATTTCTTTCAACCTCGTATGTATTAAAGAAAATTTATTACCTAGCTTTACTAACATATATATATATATATATATATATATATATATATATATATATATATATTTTGTAAATATATACTGTATATATCATATTTCGGGGGATAACCAAAATTTCCATAGTATACCTTCGCCGGCTCTCCCAAACCTTCACATTTTCGCTCCATCCGCTCGCTTCAGCTAGGCAATATCTATCGCCCTCATATTTTATCATAATCTCAAACTTTATAGTAAACCCTAAAACACTATCTATCTATCTATCTATTTACTCAGGCCCAATCCCCACTTTTTCTTTTTTCTTTTCTTTTCTTTTTCACTATTTTTTCCCTTTTTTATTTTTGTTTATTTTTATTTTTTTTCACATTTTCTGCATGTACTCCCATTCCTCTCTCAGTTCTTACTAACACTATTCGTACACCATGACGCATTCTTTCAGATTATTCAGGATATTATAAGAAGAGTTTATCAAAATGCATGGGCAGTATCTGTAGTAGTTCAAGTGATACCGGTAATTAAGATTGACCCCACTAGTTTTTTTTTTTTTTTTTTTTTTAAAGAGACAATGAACGGAGGAAGGAAAAACACAGATAAAACAAAAAGGTCCATGTGCCTAAAGGCATCCTCCATTCATAAAATGTTTGTAACAACTGGATTTAAACATTTGTTGATTGTAAGTTTGTGGAAAGCAATTCGAGGGAAGTGAATTCCAAAGAGTAGTAGCTCTGGGGATAAATGAATTCTGATAAGCAGAAGTTCTGCATTGTGGAGGAGAAAGTGTAAATTCATGGGCGCTCTCAGCTGCCCTAGTTCTACGGGGAAAGATGTGGAGAGGCGGCACAATTGAAGCAAGTTCCTCGGAACAATTGCTGTGAAAATATCTGTAGAATAATGCAAGGGATGCAACGTTTCTTCGTATGGCTAATGTAGGAAGGTCCTGTGTGATTGCAGGGTTATTGATTAATCTAATAGCTTTATTTTGAATTTTGTCCAACTGTCTCAATGCAACCACTCCACTTCCACCCCACAGAGGTGAACAGTAATCCATCTGAGAGCGCACATGACTTTTATATATTACGGCCAACTGCTCGTCAGTGAAGAATTCTCGAACTCTGTACAGGAGTCCCAGTTTTTTAGAGGCATTCTTAGCAATGCTTCTAACATAATGTGTCCAGCTCAAGTTAGTAGTTAATGTTACACCGAGAATGTCAATACTAGGGGAAGTGGGAATATTTACATCATTAAAAAATATATGGGAGTCAGTGAGATTCTGTCGGTTAGAAAATTGAATGTACTTGGTTTTCTGTGCATTAAAGGAAACTAGATTCTCTTGTCCCCATTCATTAATTCTAGAAAGGTCCTGGTTCAGAGAAATTGCAGTGTTTATTTTTGAATTTATAAGATCGGGTTGGGTGAAAGAATTGGTAAATGTGAAGGAACTGTGGAGTGTTGAGTCATCTGCGTAGGAATGTATTGGATTATGAGTGGTAGATATGAGATCATTGATATGAATGAGGAACAGAGTTGGGGCCAAAACTGATCCCTGGGGAACACCAGCATTTATTGAGTGAAATTGAGAATAAAGGCCATCTACCATTACACGTATTTTTCTGTTATGAAGATAAGAAGAAATTAGTGGAACTAATGATGCAAGGCCGTAGTGTGACATCTTCGACAATAAGGATTGATGCCAGACTCTATCAAATGCCTTTGATATATCCAGTGCTATTGTATGTGTTTCACCATGTTGGTCTGTAGCTTGGTTGATTTGATGCGTAAGAAGGCAAAGAATGTCTGCAGTTGATCGACATCGTCTAAAACCATATTGCCTATCACTGATTAATTTATTATTCTCCAGATGCTTAATTATGTGATTATTTAATATAATTTCAAAAACTTTGCCAAGAGTGGAAGTTATAGCTATTGGTCTGTAGTTTGATGGATCTGAAGAGGCACCTTTTTTAGGAACTGGATGGATGTTTGCTTCTTTCCAGGGTACTGGGAAGCATGAGGTATGAGTACACAGACGGAAAAATTTTGCCAATACAGGAGCGAGCACCAAGGAGCAATTCTTAAGTACTATTGGAGGAATTTCATCTGGACCAGGAGCCTTATCTACTGAGAGATTCTGCAAAATAGTTTTGACATGTCTGGTGTGGATCTTAAGTGAGGGAATTTCAGGTGAATTAAAATTAAGTATAGGGACATCTTGATTTATTTCATCTAAGGTTGAGTTGGTGGAGAAAATATCTGCAAGAAGGTTAGCTTTACCTCGTGGGTCACTTACAAGATTGCCAGTCGGAGATTTTAATGGTGGAATGGATGAAGCAGTAGTGAAGTTGGATTTGAATGAGTTAAGAGTAGACCAAAATATTTTGTTATCATTTGGATTATTTAGAAGTTTATTTGCCTGCTTATGGAGAAAGTTTGATTTAGTTAGGTTTAATACAGTTTTGGCATGATTTCTGATGTTTCTAAAGTAATTAAAGGCTTCATGTGTTTTTGATCTTGTGTATGCATTGTAGGCTATTGCTTTTTGTTCAGTTACTCTAGCACAATTATGGTCAAACCATTTAGGTGAATTAGATCTTTTACTGTACTTTTGATGAGGAATAAAAGTTTCCATTCCAATTTTTACAAAATCTTGTATGTGGCTCAAGGTGGAGTGTGCATCATTAGAAAAGAAAGAGGTCCAGGGAATATCAATAAAGAAACCTTGAAGACCCTCCCAGTCTGCCCTATCGTAATGCCATTTAGTCACCAAAACAGATTTGCTAGAGATCCTTACTAAGCTAAACTAATTTGTCTAACATAAGGTAGAATAATATGTAATAGGCCCCATATTACAAATAGGGTTAAACTCAGTCATACTTCCATTCACACTTGATTCATGCCCTACCTCCTCACACTAACCCCTTAACTTTAAAGCAAACCCATGATTTATTCACATCAATCCACACACTAATTCACATGCTCTAACTTCTCTCACATGTCCTATTCAACTTAACCATGCTTCCATTCACACTTGCTTCATCCATTGCCTTACATAATTTCCTCATAATGATTTTTTCACAATAAAACTCAACGAACCTTTATTTATACTTTATCCACACATTATATAACATACTCGCACATATTTCTATTAACCCTTTCAAGACACTATTACTAATTTATTTTCTGTTTTCTGTCCATTATTAGACGACTTTTGTTTAGATTATTACACATTTCTGTTTCCTGTCCATTATTAGACGACTTTTGTTTAGATTATTACACATTTCTGTTTCCTGTCCATTATTAGACGACTTTTGTTTAGATTATTACACATTTCTGTTTCCTGTCCATTATTAGACGACTTTTGTTTAGATCATTACACATTTCTGTTTCCTGTCCATTATTAGACGACTTTTGTTTAGATTATTACACATTTCTGTTTTCTGTCCATTATTAGACGATTTTTGTTTAGATTATTACACATTTCTGTTTCCTGTCCATTATTAGACGACTTTTGTTTAGATTATTACACATTTTTGTTTCCTGTCCATTATTAGATGACTTTTGTTTTATATTATTACGCATTTCTTTTCTGTTTCCTGTTCATAATTAGACAATTTTTTTTTTTAGGTTGAGAAGGATATTTGGAGGTCAGAGGCTTTACCTAATTAATTCCCCAAAATCCTTCATAAGCTGTATACAATCGTCTAATGATAGCCAGAATAAACTGTCAAAAGGCGATTATTATTACATACGAAATTACGATTATTATTACATACGAAATTATTACATAATTTTCAAAGGGTTAAACACAATGTCTTTTTGCACCGCTTCTTCGCACTCCCGGTTTTTCCTGGACCCCCTTGTCCCTCATTCTTAGTCCCATTATACTGTATATATGATTTTAAGACATTCACCTTATAAGTTTGTCGAATTTAAGAACTTTCGCCCATTTCTTTATCCCTTCGTGCCATGTAGATGTCGATGTTTTCCTGGCGAGCGATAACGAGCCTGAAACTAACGAGGAACCGGCCTTCGGCCGGGAATTTTTTCTTCCCAAAAATTTACAAATTGATCTCGAAGGGGGGTATTTTGGATGTTTCTTTTTTGTAAGTTTGATAGAGGTCTAGGGAGCAACCCAAAATATATATACTGTATATACCAGTAGTTATAACAAATATATATACTGTATATACCAGTAGTTATAACAAATATATATACTGTATATACCAGTAGTTATAACAAATATATATACTGTATATACCAGTAGTTATAACAAATATATATACTGTATATACCAGTAGTTATAACAAATATATATACTGTATATACCAGTAGTTATAACAAATATATATACTGTATATACCAGTAGTTATAACAAATATATATACTGTATATACCAGTAGTTATAACAAATCTATATACTGTATATACCAGTAGTTATAACAAATATATATACTGTATATACCAGTAGTTATAACAAATATATATAGTCAATCGGGGTAAAACAAAATTGTTTGTCTTAAGTTTGCTGTGCCTCAGGCATTATTAATACTAGGGAGAAACTACATATATCATAGAATAGGGTACATATGAGGCCTTTACTGGCAGCAGTAAATATAGCCTAGCACATAAGAATAACCAGGTATTCCAGAATAAAGATTTTTTATTACCCCGGCCAAAGGGGTAAAAACGAATCACGTATGGGGTAAAAAAAAACATAGCAAAAAAATGGAAGTAAATGAAAACAGAGATATAACTACTGCTCCTCTGCAGAGAATGGGTGACCTATTGTGGCACACATCATTCAATTGTGTGATAATTGTATTCTGTTCAATCTCAGTGCGGATTATTTTGTATTACTCCAACTGCATGTTAATAGTCGGGGTAAAAAAAAATAATATATACATCTATGCTGGAGTTGTTGTTTATTACCCCCCATTGCATGTCAATAGTCGGGGTAAAAAAAAAACATACCTGTGTGTTGGATACTGGAGTTGACAGGAGAATCACTGCAGGGGAGTGAAGAAACCAACTATAGTATAACACCTTAAAGCAGAGAAAAAAAGCGCTGCAT
The DNA here is from genome assembly GCA_032716605.1 of Paralithodes platypus. Classification (NCBI taxonomy): domain Eukaryota; kingdom Metazoa; phylum Arthropoda; class Malacostraca; order Decapoda; family Lithodidae; genus Paralithodes; species Paralithodes platypus. Next base: position 82,813,418 of record CM064487.1, read on the forward strand.
GCAAACCATTCCAGGTTATTGAACATTAACAAAAAATAATAAACAAGTTGAACGGACAAAAAAAAAAAAAAATCTGTCGCGTAGCGATATATACGTCCCACACATTTTTATAGAAAAAAAACGTTTGCATAAAATGTTGCTTATATTATGGGCAATCTGTAAAAAAAAAAAAAAAATTATTCAAAAAAATTAACATATGATGACCTATGTTTGTTTTTACCCCAACTACCCCTATGTTTTTTTTTACCCCGATTGACTATATACTGTATATACCAGTAGTTATAACAAATATATATACTGTATATACCAGTAGTTATAACAAATATATATACTGTATATACCAGTAGTTATAACAAATATATATACTGTATATACCAGTAGTTATAACAAATATATATACTGTATATACCAGTAGTTATAACAAATATATATACTGTATATACCAGTAGTTATAACAAATATATATACTGTATATACCAGTAGTTATAACAAATATATATACTGTATATACCAGTAGTTATAACAAATAAGTAAATATATATAATATCATCCCCTTAAAGCAAAACTACACTCTATTACTTCGACATTCCAATTCACTCCACTATATCTCAATTTAAGACACAACCACACTTTCTTTCCACACAGTAACACAAGTTGTCTAACATTCTTCTTACAATTAGTTTAACATTTTAATAACTCACACGATTCTGTTCACATTTTCCAGTATTATCCTTTCGCCCACATGACACATACATACACTTTCACACACACACATACACACACATTCACACCTTTCACAAACCCTCACACCTTCATCACTCTTCTTTTTCAATTGCAAATGACAGTACATGTTTTACATAGTACACTGTAGTCAAAATTAACAAATACCAGTAATCAATATCATAAACAAACGCACTTTCCTCTCTCTCTCTCACACACACACACACACACACACATTCGCATCCCACTCACCCACACCTTCCCTTACTCACGAACACCTATACTTCAAAAACACCTGCACGCATAGCTAGAATTCTGTCTATCGCACCCACTTTACCACCTGCAGTGTCCGGGGCGCCGTATCAAAGGCCTGTACGCGCTTTGTTGCCGAGCCATCTAAATTCTCTTATGAAAGTTAAATAGACCTCTCTCTATCTCTCTCTCTCTCTCTCTCTCTCTTTGTTGCCGAGCCATCTAAATTCTCTTATGAAAGTTAAATAGACCTCTCTCTATCTCTCTCTCTTTGTTGCCGAGCCATCTAAATTCTCTTATGAAAGTTAAATAGACACCTCTCTCTCTCTCTCTCCCTCTCTCACACACTCTCGCTCTCTCTCTCTATGAGCGGGATAAAAGCACACGTCCTCCTGTCATGAATCATTGAGTATAATCCTGAATCACTGAGCCAAATTCGAAATACTTGCGTTCAGTCCTTAATTATTGAGTTGTAGGTATTTGGGGTGAAATTGTGTATAGCCTGAAGCGCTAATAACGTAGTGATTTATAACATTGCATTTCTTAGATTTTTGCTAGTACGGGTATGGTAATTATAAGATCTGATAATTTTTTTGTTTTTGGCCAAACATTCCAGTTCTCTAATGAATAATGGGTTTCAAATATTTCGGTGAGGTAAACTGTAAATGAATGTTGATCATTCAGTAAAATGACGGTGTTTTACTATACTATCGGTTAACATAAGACTAATTTAATTGGCTTAGGAAGGATCACCAAGAGTCAGGTCAGTACACACTATCTAACAAAACTCTTGATTCCCACAAATCCTTCGTAAGGGGGGTGACCTGTTTTGGTTCTGTCCTTTTCTATCTTTCTCTGGCTTGTATCCATTTGGCCCCATTCAGCCTACTGTTTTAAGACGTTTATTCCCATCCAGGTGTAAAAATTTTACTGGTGAGCGGTAGCGAGCCAGCATATTTTTTAGTTTTGTTTGACAACAGGCTAAATTTGTACATTTTTCGATAGAAACATTTCTCCGGCGAAGCCGGATTTCTTCATATAATGCTGGCTCGCTATGGCTCGCCAGGAAGAAATCGACACCTAGATGGGGATAAACGTCTTAAAATAGTTGGCTGAATGGGGCCGAATGGATACAAGCCAGAGAAATAGAGAAAAGGAGATAAATAAAAAAACAGGTCACCCCCCTTAATGCGAGCCAGAATCAGAGAAATGTGTGATCGCAGTGAAAAGGGCCAATGCATTATTACCCGGTTGGAAGTGGATCGTGTCCTGATGATTTATTTCCCGTCATCTGAATACTGCAACAGCCGTTCGTATGCGAGAGAGAGGTGTGAACATTTGCAACTGAAAAGCCTCCGTGTGTATTTGATCACGGCGTTGGACTTTCATCACTATAAACGGCCGTATTCGTAAACGCCGTCATGGTAAAATCATTCGGCTTAATGAAAGGAATATGTAAATGCACATCGTTATCTATAGTTAGCGAGTCAGGAACTATTTTTCATTAAGGGTATGTTTGTACTTGCAGTTTGTTCCCTATACCTCCATCAAGCTTAAAATTACACCCCATAGAACCCCTTTCAAGATAAATGTGTACAAGTTTTGGTAGAAAAATTTCCCAGCCAAAGGCCGGTTTCTCTTAAATTACAGACTCGCTATCGCTCGCCAGGAAAGAATCAACACCTTATTGGCACGAAAGGTCTTAAAACTGACAGAAATGGGGCGAAAGTTCTTAAAATCGGCAAACAAATGGAGTGAACGACTTAAAATTTCAAAAGCAATGGGGCTAAACATGAGGGAGAAAGGGGTCCAAAAAAAAACCTAGTGGAAATCTCCCCTTAAACATTCAAACGCTGATAAGATATATGATAGTTGTTGTTGTTGTTGTTGATGGTGTTCCTGTTATTATTGGCGTTATTGATAATACTGTTTTTTGACATTCTCGAACTCTTTGGATCTTGGGAAAAAACACTTGATTGTATATATATTTATCGACATAGGGAAATTTGTCAAACATATTGTTATGGCCATCATATTTACACCTCACATGACAAGGAAGAAGAAACCCTGCCAATTATTTAAACATCATGGTAATGCAGGTGCAGAATTGTATTGGATATATATATATATATATATATATATATACTGAGAGAGAGAGAGAATGAGAGAGAGAGAGAGAGAGAGAGAGAGAGACTAACACCTAATTAGAGTGTGAGTGAGGCCTGCAGAATCAAGTTAGCAGTAAAGGACAGGCCAAGTGAGAGTAGCAGCAGTTACAAAGTCTGGTCTGCATTATTTACACCCAATACCACAAGTTCGCTCATAATCTTGATGAGCAATGTGGAGCCTGGGAAGGGGGTAGGGTGGGGAAGGTATAACTGGACTAGAATGTGTATGTAAATTAATGAGTAATTCAAATTTTTACGCTTTCTATCAAAATTAACGTTTTAAGATCCTTGACTTTCTATTTCCCTTAAATTGTAAGAAGATATTATTCCTTAAAAGTACCTTATGTTTACAGTATATTATACTGTATATATATATATATATATATATATATATATATATATATATATATATATATATACTTACAGTACATAGAATAACCTTTAAGTGGCGGGTGAGGGCTATTCCTATCCAGGGTGAGGTTTGGCATCCTCTACCCAATCTTAGCTGTTTCTGTCCGTCTCTGTTACTGTACTATATAATTTTCCTTCCAGGTGCGGACGAGATCGCCCGATTGGGTGGCACTGCAAGGGGGGCTGCGAACCGTGGGGGCATTGGCACGGGGGTGTAAGCCCATGGGCTGATGACCCCATCCCCTGCTGCCCTCTAAGAGACAGATCTCATCTCACCCTGGCCCCTTCGGGGGCCCGAGTATCTGGAGCGGCTTCAGTCTACCAGACTCGAGACTGTTCAGCCAAACAATCTGGGGAACTACAACAACAACAACCCTTAAATGTTGCGATGTATCTTATATTAACGGGGAAACTAATGACCCAAACAGTGTACAAAACATGGTATAAAAGGTTATATAAATAAGTTACAACTAGGAACAAACATAGGTGTTACATTAGGTTAACATACAAGCATAGAAAGACAATATGGCGAGTAATATCTGAGGTTAAGCATATACAGTATGTACAAATACTGATTAATGGAACATGGAAGAAAAGACGAACATACGGTATATATGGAAGGGGGAGCAATGAGTGAGCATAACTAGAATGGTGTGTAGATAATTGGTGATATATGTAGTTCTGACAGCAAATAGGAACAATATTTATACTCTGAGCAATATATATGGAGGTGCCAATAGGACAATAATATATAATTTACAAATATGGCAAAGGGGACAGAGTGTGTGATGTGTGAGTTTATATATATAAAAAGAGATCTCGCAAGTCTAGAACAGCAAATACTATTTTTGCCCCTTTGCTCCTAACTTTGAAAGTATCGATTTCCCTGGGGTCTCGAGCAAGGGTGGACCAAGTCTCCTCTTTCTATTCTTCCTATGCTTCTTTTTCGCTGTCGTCTTGTTGGGGCACCTTCGCTGGGGACACAGAATTATTCTGCTGAGTTGTTTGTACACTCGGCGTAGGAGGTACTTTACCATGCATACAAATACACCCATATCACCGGGTGAGAGTTTGGCAGACATAACTCTTTAGGAAAGCTTGATGGCCGCAGCCATCCAAAACCATTCTGTGGACGGAATGGTTCTAGAGTCACAGAATGCACTGGGGCCTTGCTTGGCGGACCCAGTAAGTGTATAGGATAGCTTAGCGGACGCAGCAATCCAAAACCATTCGATGGATACAATGGTTCTTCAGTCGAAGGAAGCACTTGCTCGACGAACGCAGGGAATGGACTTTGGTAGGAGGACCTAGCAAAGGAGCGGATAAGCTGGCGAGCAAGCTTTCCATCCTATCCTGTATCTTTTTCTTGTGATTCTTCCTGGTGGTGGGTTTACGGGTAAAAGGGGCTATAGGTATCCCGAGGACCGCACTATACTTAATTCCTTTCTTCTTCGGCCTGTCAGGTAGAGGGGTAATTAGCGGCAGCGGGGGTAATGTCACAGGTTAAGAAACCAGACGCTCCACGTGTTGACCCTCTTTTTTGGTTGTACCGCTGCTGGTCCGAAGAGCACGGCTTGGTTGTAGGGGTGACTGTTTAGGTGTAGGAAGGTCTTGGAATTGTAGGCTGATAAGTGATGAGGCAGCGACTTGTAGGCTGGTGATATGCTCGGATGTTGTACAATCCGGCATAACACTACTGTTACTATATATCAGTTTATAAATCTGAATCCCAGAAACAGAATTTAACTATCAAAAGTATATGCCAAAGCTATACATTTTGCTTACCGGTATATAATTAAGATACTGCCTACAAGAAGTGCACTGCCTCACACAATAGGTGATAGGCTATTTCAACAGAGAGACTAATATTACCAACAATACACAGACCCAGATCTACAAGAATTAGCAATATATAGCATGGTGCATATGTATACAAACAAGGCTGTTAGAGAGCATCGAAATAACTTAGGCTTGTATACATAAAGTCTGTAAGTAACAAATAAGGTACAATATATATGCTGAGGGCTAGATTATAAAAAGGCTGAAAGGTGAACAGAGAAAAGCTCAAAATACAATATATGTGCTGATGGCTGAATAATTATGAAACGGCTGAAGGCTGAACAGTATAAATATAATGGTGGCGGAGAGAGTTGAATGATTATACGAATGATTAGAAAGAAAACAAAATTACAATGGTAGTGGCTGAGCGGTTATAGGCAATACAAGTTCAAGGTGGATACATGTACTAAGTTACATAATGTATACGTGATTTATCTTGTAATAATGTATTATGATTACTGGCGAACATCACATCATGATAATTGATAGCTTATCTAAGCCTTGGAACAATCAGAACGCACGGGAAAAATATAAATCAATCATCCTAATTAACATTAACAGGAATATTACAAAGTTAATAGCAAGCTAACTTACTGTTTATGGTGGTCTGAAATGCTGTGCTGAATTTTGCAAAATTTGACGGATAATATCCCGAATCCAAGAGTAGCACAGATCCGTATAAGAATACTGTTACTATTGTTTAATTATTTTTAAGACAGGGTGTGTTTTGAATTAGATTATTTTTATTTATAGAAGGGTCTCCAAAGCCGATACAAGGATTTTTATCTTCTCTTTTGCTGGGAGTGGTGAGAACTGTCTTGATTTTCCTTTCCTTCTTCTCTTGGTGCTATTTATGCCTCTTCCTTTGCTTTTTGTTCTCTTATGGGGGTTCTGTCGTACATCAGCTGCAATGGGTGTGCTATGTGTGACTGACAGGCTTATCTCGGGGGGAGGGTTTGACTGCGATGGCTGTGTCAAGGGGTAGGGGGGCGTGACTGCGAAGGGAAGGGCGCGTCACTGTTGGTTTGCAGCTGCGAGGGGAGGCGACTGTCAAGGGCGTGTCGCTAGGAGAGGTCTTGACTGTGAAGGGCGTACATGTTAAGGAGGGTCACCGGCTGTTTTGATCTTTCTCTACTTTCCTCTCTTTTCCTGGCTTGTATCCATTCGGCCCCATTTAGCCAACTGTTTTAAGACGTTTATCCCCATCCAGGTGCGATTTCTTCCTGGCGAGCGATAGCGAGCCAGCATTGTATGGCTAAATCGGCTTCGCCGGAGAAATTTGTCTATCGAAAAATGTACAAAGTTAGCTTGCTGTCAAAACACAAATATATACTGTATATGCTGGCTCGCTACCGCTCGCCAGGAAAATATTGACACCTGAATGGGGGTAAACGTTTTAAAACAGTAGGCTGAATGGGGCCGAATGGATACAAGCCAAAGAGAGAGGGAGAGGAAAAGAAAAAAACAAAAAAAGCGAGATGGGCTCCCTTAATCCGGCTACCTGAGGACCGAAGTAGGTAGGCGGTCATGGGGGTATGGCAGCCGTTTTCCTTCCTTGTTTTTGTTTTCTCCATTTTCTTAGTGTGTGGTGTTATTGAGTACGGAGGTGACACAGGGGTTACTCTCTTATCTTCTTGGTGTATGTCTGCTGCATTTCTTTGTTGCCCGTTACAACAATAACCACAAAGAGCTAGTGTAACATACTGTATACATAAGTAGCTCCGTACCAGCTATTGTGTCTGCAACTGTATGGTACCTCGAAGTAAAAAGTACACTCATGGTCATGAATAATTGTACACCTCCAAAGATAAAAGCAAAACGGTGAGCAGTATCAAGTGAATCCCAGTAATCTGAACATTGTAGCTCGAACAGTTTATCAAAATAGTAAGCCAGTTTATTATTATTGTACTCTTCCTCATATTATGGTGATTATATTAATGCTGTCAACTTTTCTGACTTTATTTTTATCCATCAGTTCGCTATTGTATCATAATTGTTCTTCCAAAAAAGGTTAGGAAGAATCTGTGGTAGTTAAAAGGATTGGTTGAGATAGTTTGAAGCCTTAATATTGCTAGAGGTCCTTCCTATGCAGAATTGCTGTCCACTCCTGTACACTCATGGGGAATCTCTGTTGCTTTCCATCGCTTGCGACTGGTCCTCTTTAGTTCGTTCGGCAGGGCATTGACCCCGGCAGGATCAACAAAACAAGGTATTGAAGAGAGGTCTTTAGTATGCATGTATTCATTTTTGCTGCGTTTTGCGTTACACTCAGGGACACAGATTTATTGCTGCTATTACTTTGCCTTATACAAGGAGAAAACATTATAATGCAAACAATGTAGTAGGACACGATATTTGTTAGCGAGGATACATCAAACATGGCAACCCCATCATTATTTTGTTTTATATGAATGAAGGAGAAAAAAGTAAAAGCTGCCTGTAACAAGTGTCCCCTCCAAGGTTAAGAGAGTGATACAGAGCCAAAAGGCAAGGTGCGTTCGAGGTAATTTAGGTGTGTTGGAAAGAAATGGGGTGTGCTTGTTAAGTGTATTTAAATAAATAGGAGGAGAAGGTGTTTGTGAGAGTTAGCTGCATTGCTCTCTTTGTAGGTGAGGCATAAATAGAAACAGAGGGGAAAGCCATTCACATAGAAAACAAAAAAAAATTGGAGTTTCAGCAACTTCTTATGATGTCTATGAGCCCTCCCCTGCAAACGGCCCTGCTCGATTGGTGCCTACAATCTACCCATTAATGGAGTAATGGCATACCAAGTCCCATCCACAAGTTTTACCCTCTTTATTTTGGAGGTGATCATTTTTTGGATTACTCCTTTTCGTTCTATTAGTTTAGCGATTTTAAGATGTGTCCCTCCATTAGTTTGAAGCCACATTCAGGTGTCTATATTAATTCTATTCTATTAATAGCAAGCCTGCAATTTATTAAAACTCTCAATAACAATAACACAAAATTAATACACCACAATATTCTCTCGACAAACCTATGCTACAACCTATACTAATTACCACCGACAATGTTAGGGTTTGTCTAGGGATAGGGGCTATGCTCTTAACTATTGACTAATGACTCTCTCTGCCCTTTGTTATTCTCACTGGGAAAAGAGAAATGTGAACGCCTTCCTATATATTACCATATTGAGGGCTGCTATATGTAATATCTTCTAACCGGAATCACACGAGCGAATTTCCCTCAACTCTTATCGTCAACACTGATGTGGCAGCAATTAAGGTAAATTTATAAAATAAGGTTGTCACCTAATTTCATATATCTTCAAATTGGTTTCCGATACCAATGAAACAGAACCCCCCCCCCAAAAAAAAAGTTTCCGATACCAATGAAACAGAACCCCCCCCCCTCCCCAAAAAAAAAAAAATGGTTTCCGCTACCAATGAAACAGAACCCCCCCCCAAAAAAAAAATAAAAAAATAAAAAAAATAATAATAATAATAATAATGATAAATACATAAATAAAATAAATAAATAATAATAATGTTGGCCATTGAAATTCGACGACAAAAGTTCTCGTGTGAGAAGTTGACGATATTTTAACTCGTACTTTTGTTGCTATCAGTCAATTGTTCAGCTTGTGATGCAACTCTAGTAGACCAAAGCTGCTTAAGGGGGCCCACCTCGCTTTCTGTTCTCTTTCTCTCCCTCTCTCTTTGGCTTGTATCCATTCGGCCCCATTCAGCCTACTGTTTTAAGACGTTTACCCACATCCAGGTGTCAATATTTTCTTGGCGAGAGGTAGCGAGCCAGCATATATATATATTTGTTTTTGTTTACAGCACGCTAAATTTGTAAATTTTACGATAGAAAAAATTATCCATACAATGCTGGCTCACTACCGCTCGCGAGGAAGAAATCGACACCTGAATGGGGATAAACATCTTAAAACAGTTGGCTGAATGGGGCCGACTGGACAAAAGCCAGAGAATGAGAGAAAAGGAGAGAACGATACAAAAAAAAGCAGGTGACCCCCCTTAATGGCATATGTTGTGTAGAAAGTATGCCTTTATGATTTTGTTTAACCTTTATCGAACATCCAATATTGTAATTCTTTGCAAAGAACCTAAGCATTTGAAGGAAAAACGTAGCATAAATAAGTTATTACAATACTGTTGGGCTAACGAATCTCGGACTTTGCATAACATACTATGACAACTATTTTGAAACAAGAACAAATACAAAGTGCTTCGATAAATCCTGGAGGAACAGTACAACGTAGTAATTCGTTATAATCCTGGAGGAACAGTACAACGTAGTAATTCGTTATAATCCTGGAGGAACAGTTCAACGTAGTAATTCGTTATAATGTAAGACTAAGGAATCTTGGAATTAGCATAACTTTCCATACAAATTGTTCTAAAGGAAAACATAATGCTAAGGGGGGATGGTTGTGTTTTTCTGGTCCCCCTTCTCCCTCATGTCAAGCCCCATTAGTTTTCAAATGTTTAGACGTTTGGCTCATTAGTTTGACGATTTAAAGACCTTTCACCCCATTTCTTTGTCATTATTAAGATCTTTCGTACAATTTAGGTGGCTATTATTTCCTGGCGAGCGATAGCGAGCCTGTAATATAGTGGTAACCGGCCTCTGGCCGGGACATTTTTCTATCGAAAAATGTACAAATTTATCTTGAAGTGGGGTTTTGGGGTGTTTTTTTAAGCTTGATGGAGGTCTAGGGAGGAAACTAAAAATAATAATAAAACAAATAATAAATACACAAATATATACCCCCCCCCCCCTCCCCACCTTAAGTGAATTAGCATAACGTTCCATACAAACTATTCTTTAATGGGAAGCTAATGGCTAAGTCCCCCTCCTGTACAAGCGGTGCGATAAGGCCTTGTATTAGGGTAGGCTATAAAGTATGATATAGGAGGCAATTAGGGCAAGAGGGACGCAGAGGTTATTATTACACCTTGATGGGGTTAGTGTTGTCTAGGGAGGTACACTGCTGCTCATCTGACTGACACCCTGCACACACACACACACTCAAACACACGCACACACACGCACCTTGATGGGGTTAGTGTTGTCTAGGGAGGTACACTGCTGCTCATCTGACTGACACCCTGCACACACACACACACACACACACACACACTCAAACACACGCACCTTGATGGGGTTAGTGTAGTCTATGGAGGAACACTGCTACTCATCTGACTGACGCCCTGCACACACACACACACACACACACGCACTCAAACATACACACACACACACTCTCTCTCTCTCTCTCTCACACACACACACACACATCACTTTATTATCCTCAAACAGTTAAGTGTAATAAAGTAGCCAAATCATGAACCAGGTTCCTCCTAAATTACAGGCTCGCTTTTGTTCACCAGGAAAAAATCGACACCTAAATAGCACAAAAAGTCTTAATATTGACACAGAAATAGGGCGAAAGATTTTAAAATCACCACACTAATGGAACGAACGTCATAAAATATAAAAAAACTAATGGGGTCAAACATGAGGGAGAAGGGGGTCCAGAAAAACAAAGCAAAAGTCTCCACGTAATGCATATAATATTTATCTTTCATAAGCCATAAATAATGATTACATAAGGGGAAACCCACAAACTCACATTCAAACTATTAACCAATTCAGTACCAGTGCCGTCCTTTTAATATTGTGCTGGCTACTATTAGACGATATTATGCAGTTTAAAAAGGGCCTCGAACAATTAAAAGGCTTCAAACGATCCTCATTAACCTTTTTACTACCACAGATCCTTCTTAAGCTGCATAAAATCGTCAAAGTATAGGTAGAATATAATGAAAAAGACGTCTCCGGTACAGTAAGGTTTATTATGTCTGTGGGAGCATTAATCTTGCCACTCTTTCCCAACTCTTGTTCCAGGTTTAGGTCTTGGTAACTGTACGTGCGAATCGATCTGTAGCAAGTAATATACCAAAAATAGTATAATTTTGGTACCCGTAGTGGTTTTGTATGGCCTAGCTAAAATATAATTGAAAAAGGTTGTCGGGTTTTCAGATTCGTTAGTATCGACTTTATGCTCTCTCTCTCTCTCTCTCTCTCTCTCTCTCTCTCTCTCTCTCTCTCTCTCTCTCTCTCTCTCTCTCTCTCACCAACCCCCTCCACACTATTTCCTCCACCCACATCCCCAATCTCTTTCACAGTTTTGGTTCTGTGCAGTTCTCTCTCGTTTTCCTTATCCCTTTTATAATGTTATTTTTATTATAATACTTACGTGGTTGATTTAGATATCGTTCTTATCATTCTTTATTGAATATATATTCGTTTTCCTTCTTTATGGTATTTTTGTATTCAATATATTTTCTCCATCTTTTTTCGAATCAGCCTTATCATTATCTATATTTGTTCTGGTTTATGTTGCTAATTCCAATTTTACTTGTTCTAGAACCTGAACTATAACTAGTTAGTAGTTAGTATTGCTACTATCCTAGACCTTTACTTATAACGATCTAAAATCTATTGTATTCTCTGATAGTATTGGTAACTAAATACCTAACACATTATGATGAAGGCTTATATATATTTACGCACAGTATTAAGGGGGTAGTGCTTGGTTTTTGGTCTATATATTTATTTATTAATTTATTTGTTATTTTCCTCGCTAGACCACCATCAAGCTTGGAAATCGTCCCCTAGACCCCCTTTCAAGATAAATTTGTACATCTTTCGGTAGAAAAATGTCCGGGCCGAAGGACGTTTCCTTCTAAAATTAGAGATTCGCTATCGCTTGCCAGGAAAAATATCGACACCTACAGGGCACGAAAAGTAAACAAATGTGGCGAAAGGTCTCAAAATCGCCAAAGTAACGGAACGAACGTCTTAAAACCTCAAAACTAATATGCTAAACCTGAGGGAGAAGGGGGTCCAGAAAAAGCGAGTACTACCCCCTTAAAAAAGTGCGATTCAATGATGAGAGCAAGCATACCTAACCTTTGGAGTGTGTTCCTTTAAAGAGTGAAGAGCATTTTTCACTTCAGTTTTAAATGGCAGCCGTGTACTCTATCAAACAACTATCTGGGCGGTGAATATGATGCTTGCTCAAAGGGTATATAATTATATAAAGTACAATTACTACTACCTCTACTACCAATACTAATACTACTAATAAATATGGTGATAATAGATTGTAAGCTATAATAACAACGACAATAATAACAAATATATGAATAATATTATATAATATTTACTACTGCTACTAATATCAGCAACGAAAATAAACAAAATAGTCTTCCTGACCATCACCAGCGTCACAATGGTCATAATCCTAATAGAAAACTGGAGGGTACGAGAGGTCAAAGGTTATGTTACATCAAACTCCCCCACCTCTCTTTAAGGGAGACCACCTCGCTTTTTTGTTATCTTTCTCTCCCTTTCTCTTTGGCTTGTATCCATTTGGCCCCATTCAGCCTATTGTTTTAAGACGCTACCCCCATCCAGGTGTTAACATTTTCCTGGCGAGTGGTAGCGAGCCAGCATACACTATATATTTTTTGTTTTGACAGCAAGCTAAATTTGTACATTTTTTGATAGAAAAATTTCTCCGGCGAAGCCGGAGAAATTTTTGGATGAATGGGGCCGAATGGATACAAGCCATGGAAAGAGAGAAAATGAGAGAAAGATAAAAAAAAGCCGGTGACCCCCCTTACGGGGCTATGTGGCTGATTTGTTGGTCTATGAATTCAAGTATTCATATAATTTTTGGTTTCCTCGCTAGACCTCCCTCAAACATAGAAAAACACCCCCTAGACCTCCCTCCCCCTCAGGATAAATGTGTACATTTTTCGGCCGATTCCTATTAAAATTATAGGCTCGCTATCGCTCGCCAGGAAAAATTGACACCTAAATGGCACGATAGGTCTTAAAATTGACAAGGAAATGGAGCTAAAAGTGTTAAAATGGGCCGAACGTCTTACAATTTAAAAACAAAACTAATGGGGCTAAACACGAGGGATAAAGGGGTCCATGAAAACGACACATCCCCCCTTAATAACATCACCACTCTACTGTAAGTTAACCTATATGTATATATATACAGTAGTTCCTTAATAACATCACCACTCTACTGTAAGTTAACCTCTCAGTATATATATACAGTAGTTCCTTAATAACATCACCACTCTACTGTAAGTTAACCTCTCAGTATATATATACAGTAGTTCCTTAATAACATCACCACTCTACTGTAAGTTAACCTCTCAGTATATATATATACAGTAGTTCCTTAATAACATCACCACTCTACTGTAAGTTAACCTCTCAGTATATATATACAGTAGTTCCTTAATAACATCACCACTCTACTGTAAGTTAACCTCTCAGTATATATATATACAGTAGTTCCTTAATAACATCACTACTCTACTGTAAGTTAACCTCTCAGTATATTTATATACAGTAGTTCCTTAATAACATCACCACTCTACTGTAAGTTAACCTCTCAGTATATATATACAGTAGTTCCTTTCATTCTGGCTATCACTAGACGACTTTATGCAGCTTGGGAAGAATATGAGGGAGCCAAAGTGTTATTTGGGATCGGGATTATCCATTTGATTGTTAGAGATCCTTCCTAAGCTGCATAATTTCAACTAGTGTTAACAAGAATAAAATGGACATAATGTGTCATCATACTGATAAATTAACAGTATTATATATCCGTAATATATCTATGCTAATTTCCTTGTCATACTTATCCCTATAACGTATTGTGTACCATTTCTCCGACTAGTATAATATTATAGTTTACACAACCAGTTCAGATGTGATAGTATTTTAACTGCATTAGTTGTGACCTTTCCCTGAAAATATAATGTTATATTCTTTTAATTTTTCTTAACGAGGCCACATTTATAATATTTCTTACTGACATCTATCAAGCTCTTTAACTTTGGCCACCGAAAAATTTGATGGATAAAAACTTCCTTGCTCTCTCTCTGTAAGTGGTAATGATATGAATATATATATATATATATATATATATATATATATATATATATATATATATATATCACAAATAAATAAAAAAATATCAACTGTAGGTTATTATATTTATAATTTGTATATAACACATGCACTACATATTACATCAATCTTAGTAAGTGTAATTTATTTTAATGTATGGATATAAAAGATAATTTAAAACGGGTGACATGCACATTTAACCATTTCGGTAGAGGACGATTTGGACAGTGAATTCCGGATAAAAGGTGGCGAGCACCGAAATGTAGTGTTGACCAGGCTGTAAATTGCAGTACTCCTGTTAATTCACCGACATTTTTACTCTGAGCCTAATCAGTGACCTGGGTCTTTCATTTTGTCTATAGTTTAGGAAAAAATGTACAGAGTAATATATTTTGACATCAATATTTACTATACAATTATATTATTCTTGCAAAGGGTTTATATATTGAATATTAGTAGGATATTACTAATATAGATACACACAGTTTACTGCTACGGATAATATGGGAACAATTTCAAATATTATGATGGTAAGCTGTGGGAAAATGATGTGTAGCAGTAATAAGTGCTATGCTCCAAAATCATCTAATTACTGGTACTACGACAACTGCCCCCCTGAGCAAATTGCCCTAATTTTACATTAATTTCCCCCGAACAATTGATTCCATGGCCCACTGCATTCCGTGGACATTTGCCCCCTTAGGGCAATAGTCCCCCTAGAGAAATTTTCCCCTAGGAAAATCCCCCCCTGCCCCCTCTACCTCCACCCTAGCCGAACCTAACTACCCTAAGTCATTCTATCTTATTTTAACCTACTCTAACATAATCTAGCCTAACCTAGTGTATCTTATCCTAACATAACGTAACGTAACCTAGTATAATCTAGCCTAATAAATCACAACAAATTGCTGTGAGCCGCTCTTGGGCAGCGTGTTATAAGGGGTGGTGTGGGGAAGGATTAGCTGGATAGCATCGGAAGGGTTCGAGCTAGAACACAAAAATTAACATATCTATCTATTTACAGTATATACTCAGGCCCAATCCACACTTTTTCCGTTTTTTTTCTTTTACCTAGATGTGTGTGAATTTGTATTTTGTTTTTGTGTGTTCATTGTTTTCTGATGTGTTGTCCCTATTCTGGCTCTGTCTTGAGTCGTCCCCCCCCCAAAAAAAAAAAAATAGCTTAAAAAATGCTAAATATATATGTCTTGTCTTGCCGCCTAATTACACAATAAACAAATCTGGATACTGATGCTAATACTGTAATTTTCATCCTCCTAATTTTAACAATATATTCAGATTCATTAAGGGGGGTCACCTGTTTTTTCTATCTTTATCTCTTTTTCTCCCTTTCTCTGGTTTGTATCCATTCGGCCTCATTCAGCCAACTTTTTGAAGACGTTTATCCCCATTCAGGTGTCGAATTTTTCCTGGCGAGCGAAAGCGAGCCAGCATTGTAAGGAGAAATCCGGCTTCGCCGGAGATATTTTTCTATCTAAAACTGGACAATTTAGCTTACTGAAAAAAACAAAATATATATATGGTGGCTCGCTACCGCTCGCCAGGAAAATATTGACACCTGGATGGGAGTAAACGTCTTAAAACAGTAGGCTGAATGGGGCCCAATGGATACAAGCCAGAGAAAGAGAGAAAGGGAGATAAAACAAAACCGGTGACCCCCCCTTAAAATACAAAGCCCTCGCACAGTAACCTAATAGCAGCCATTTTCCGAGATTTAAAAAAGACATTATTTGTATTCCGAATGGTTTTAATTACCTTAGTTAATTAAGTGCGCTGTGTTTATAATTATGGAGCTTGGGCAGGGGATTACACACACCTTTGAGGCCATTAAAGAGTGTGCTGTGTTAACACTTTATTATGATAGCGGGTTTTTTATCCAGTTCAGAATGCCCATTTTTTTATTTTCAGACAAAATTATTATTATTATTATTATCTATGTTTTTATTTTATATTATTTTTTCATTAATATCGGCAGACTGAATAAAATTACATAGTGGGAAATCATATTAATTCAAAATTCAGAAGGTGAGAGACCTGAATTGCCGATAAACTCACTACACTGTATTATTGCCCCTACCCCTTTCATTAATACGGGTAATTAAATTATACGGAGACTATGTAATGAATAGTGTCTCTCTGTTGGTCTACGTCTCTGGTTAGTTGTTGTGTTGGTGGTGTAATGGTTTAGGTGCTTATGTTCTGGGTGTGGTGTCCCGAGTTCGAATCCTGGGAGGACCATAATATGCTTTCATTAGTTTATTCAAGTATATTGGGGTTTGTAATTGATGATTAATGTTAAGAACGGGGTGTTACTTATTATAAAAGTAGTGGGCAGGATATTACACAGACCTTTGAGGGAATTAAGGGGAGACTGACCGTTTGTTTGGTCTATTAATTAATTTATTCATATGTTTTTTTAGTTTCCTCCCTAGACCTCCATCAAGCTTAGAAAAACACCCCTTAGACCCCCCTTCAAGATAAATTTGTACATTTTTCGGTAGAAAAATGTTCCGGCCGAAGGCCGGTTCCTTTTAAAATTGCAGGCTCGCTATCGCTCGCCAGGAAATAATCGACACCTTAATGGTACGAAAGGTCTTAAAATTGACAACGAAATGGGGCGAAAGGTGTTAAAATCGCCAAACTAATGGGCCGAACGTCTTATAATCTCAAAACTAGTGGCGCTAAACATTAGGGAGAAGGGGGTCCAGAAAAACGGTCTGCCTTCCCTTAAGCTGGTGTCACACGAGCGTTTTTTCCGTCAATTTTTATGAGCAACTGTAATGTAACAGCTTTAAAATCTCAGTTATATAAGAATTCTGTCACCTAACATATTATGCCTTCAGTCTAGTTTCCAATGCCAATGTGAAAAAGCCTCATAGTATCACGAGAAAAAACTTGCTCATCGAAAATTGCTCGAAAAAGGGCTCGTGTGACTCCGGCTTTATAGAGTGTAGTGTGTTAAGACACTTCACCATATTCAGGAGTCAGTTTTATTTCGGCGAGCTGCAGGCGCGGTGAGCCTGCAATTTCTGAAAAACTGGCCCTTGGCCAGGACAATTTTTCTACCTAAAAAATTTGCATATATGAAATTGAGTTTTTTTTTCTTCTTTGAGGTAAGCTAGCATATATATATTGCTCACAAATGGTTAAATTTATCAAAACTCAATAATAATTAAATAAATTCTTAATTACCCCAAAAACGTCGCATGAAATAGTGTTTAACCATAATAATTTATCCGGTAAATTTCAATCGCCATCTTGTTTCCTAGTATATTATAGGTTTGATTCCCGGAGGGAAGTAGAGAAAACCTAATATTTAGTAGGGCCCCGTAATCATTGACGATATTGCTTATTAGTATAATAGTCTCCATTCAACATCCCGCGACAGCCATTTGAATCAACCGCCGCGGGAGGATCATGGAGTACTCATCATAAATGCACGCTTAATTCCCTTATGGGATCGTCATTTTGATTGGGTACCCTACAGAAAAAACTCTGTAAATAATAAAAAGAAAAATAACTTAATATATGTTTTCATATGACTTACCATTTGTGGATTTCTCGTGTTTTGCTTCCCCGACTCCAGGCCCTCTAGCGGCCATCTTCGTCCTTCACTGATATACCAAGATAAAAGTAAGAAATCAACAAATGGGAAGTTGGACGGCCGGGAGGGACCTTTATCGTCAATGATTACGGGGCCCTACTAAATATTATTTCTACTTTCCTCCGGGAATCAAACCTATAATTTAATAGGGACCCTCCATCATTGACGATATTGCTTGAATACCAAGACTGGAGGGGGACATTCGTGATAATATCCTCACCTCCGGGGACAAGAGAATCTGTATAACATTTTTTAAGTTGTATTGTATGCAAACAATATCTAGAAAATATCAAAGATTGTAAGCAGTGCGTGACATCAAGAAAGTCTGCTTACTCATGACCAGATCTTTTCCTTAAGATCTATGCATGATACATTGTGGGGACACGCATGTGTTCCCTCAAAGAGAACTATAACTCTGTAGAGTTTAGTTCTAACCTTAACACTATTCGTACAGTATCTGTCTGTACATTCTGAAAATACTACATAGTTGCAACTAGGCCTATGTTAGATTTCTTCATAATTTTTTTTTTTTTTTTTTGAACTGTACAACCAGTTCGAACACAGCTCGTGAATCATCACAGTTCTCCGGTGGACGGAGATTAAGTGAGGTATGGGCTATTCCGCCCACCTCCCTGGTCGTATCTCACAATGAGATCTTAACCTAAAACAAAAGAAAAAACAAAAATATTGGTGAGCTGTAAACTCAGCTCGCTTCATTAATATCACAGATCGTGACTTTCTTATAATTATCCGGCGGGAGGTTCTAGGGGTCTACGGGCTTACCAGCACTTCCCCCTCCCCCCCCCCCTTTTTCTCTCCCCTTAATTGCAAAGCCCATGGACTAGCTAGACCCGCTGCCATGATGCCACATCGGGAAGTTTTTGGCTTATTCAGAGCCATAGACAGGCATTGTGTCCAGAGACCCCGGTCGGGAAAAAAAAACTCCCAATGTAGGGCTAGTTATGCCCCCAATGTAAGATTTTGCAAAAACCTTAGGGGTAGAAAATTCTGACTGGCTAAGAAAAGAACGGCACATTCGTGGCCGTCGGGAGTAAAAGAACCCCGTCTTCCAAACTACTAACACTAACGAGGACATATCCTCTGCTTGGATTGTCCAATCATACCTGGAACCAACCAAAAAGAAAAAAGTTTTCGTTGTTGCAAACACATTATCGGTCTGTTCTTGTCTGTTCCTTACTTACGTACCACCAGTCCGGCGGGGTTGAAGGTCATGGTCCTCCAGTACCCCCCCCCCCCCCCCCCCTTTTTGAAACGCAGCTTACTACGAAGGTACCATTCCTTCAGACCCCGTGCCATACGAGGCCTATAGAGTGATTGGTCGAGCGAGAAAGAGAGGGAAGATAACCCCTGAGAGGACCAGGCTGGCTCGGCCGGGATGATCCCAATAACTTGGTTTAAAACCCAGGCACCGGATATACCACGCTGGTGGCTAGTTCGATATTCGGAAATGCCGGGAGCCTGCCAAAATATATAAACAAACGCACGGCCTATTAGTAGCCGTGCCGATAGAGGAGAACGTGCTAAGGTCAACGGGAATGTGTCTATTGTACCTGGGATACTCCCGGGACAATGCCTCCAATGTGATCCCCTTTTGACTGGGTGGAGGGGAGAAGGGTGAAGATTGGCCGTAAAAGACACGTTACTCCATTTAGGAAAACCTAACAAAGGGGGAGGAGAACCCCCTAGTTGCCGCATAGGGCTTGTAAATTCATGCCTGAATTAACTTGAAAAGGAATGTGATCGAGTCTGAAGTTTTACGTTCGGTCAGGTTCCACTATTTCCTATTAACACCACATCCTAGCCTGACTGGTAAAGGAAAGGCGATCCTAACCAGCTTTCTATCGTGGAAATGTTAATGTCGGGCTCAGTTAGTCACTGTGGCGCCAGAAAACATCTTGTATGCAAAAATCGGGTCGTGCCCAGGGCTCGATTACCTCCCTCCCCCCCCCCCCCCCCAACCTAGTGTTAAACGCATAATTGCGGGTGTCGGGGACCAACTAGGGTGAAGAAACCGGAGGTACGGTTATTCCGCCGTTTCCGGCGAACGCCGGGGCGAGAAAACCAACTAATGGGAGAAGATACGTTGAATTCCCAGTATTGTAGGTCCCACAAAGAACCCCCAACATTAGGTTCAACTGCCAGTAGGCTGCTCATACTGTCTTAAGGATGGGAGCCGGGATCTAGTGAAACTCGGTGGAGGTTCCACCGCCAGAAGGCTGTGTCTACTGTCTCAATGATGGCGCCGGGACCTAGTGAAACCCAGCGTGCTTCCACCGTGGACTTTTTACAAAATCGTAAACCATATATCCATGTAGAAGAGGCGAGCCAGTCACGAGGGGTAGGTCACCGTAGGTATTGACTACCAACGTGGATTCCTTGATGACTTACCTAAATGAGCCATCTTAATCGAATGATTGGGAAGGCCCTGCAGGTGCTTGGTCTAAATTAACTACCATACGACATGCATTACTGAGCCATCCCAGTCGAATGATTGGAATTGTTCAGACGGTGCTTGGAAGACCAGATAGACTGCCGGCGTCTAGAAAAACTGTATTGACCCTTATCTCGAGACTTTGGAAAAGTGAATATCCGTGGAGTAGACAAAACTCCGACCCAGGGGCTGAAAAAACCCTCAAGAAGTCTGTCACCAAACCTTCTCGGGAGCTAACCTATCATAGGCAGACGAAAAGACACGACAGAATAAGCCGTGGAGACAGGTCAACCTTAGAGCTATTTCGTAGGTGGCAAAGCCTTGTGACGCGTGTACCGCTATACTTAGCGGTAACCGCTCGTGTAACTCGAAGAGTTTACTCTTGGGACGTCCATCTTTCAGGGAACCACTGGCTGTGATTCTCGATCAAGAAGCGTCCTTAAGGTATAGAACTCGTAGTTGTGCCCTCATCAAGCGCCAACTGCAAGGGATTCCCCCCTCTGTACTTTTGTATGATGTTAATCCAAAACGAATCCTTAACGGACCGAAGTGTTAGGGATTTTTACAAACTCATAAAAAAACAACCCTTCTGTACGTACAAAACTATTTCCACCAACCGGTAGATACGTAAGGCCGGCCTGAGCCTACATCACGTCCTTACCACTTGTAACTTGGTAGATTGAGTCCACGGGAAGGGAACGTCACTACTCTACAGTAACTTGTGATAAAGTATGGAAACCAGCCGGGGAGCCATGGTATACCACCGGGTGCGTATGGCGGAGCGACATTTCGAAAACCTCTGTTGACCAGGGTCCTGGATCAAAATTATGTTTTGGGCGGTAAGATTGAATCCCGAAAAAAACCGGAGCCCAATACCGTACTTGAAGTGACTCTGAAGGTTAAAATCAAAGATTTTGAGAGAGGGGGACTTAGTAAAAATGGTGTGCCTACTCCTATACAACCGGAATCGTAATGATAAACGACTCGATAGTAAGATTGGAGCAACCGACCCGCGACTGTCATTGTGTCGGGGAGGCAGACAGTGTCCGATCCACTCGCCCTACACTGATTCCAACCCATAGTATAACACCGTACCCTCTGGTCGGCTAGAAAACTCGTAGACTGCATCAGCTAATCATCTATCGCCGGGGCAAGCCCTAGGCAGTATTACTGTTTTAGTAGAGGTTTTAAAAGTCGTCTCGACTGGTCCTCGTACCGTCTAATTGGGTAAGGTGGAAAACATACCGGAGGCATCTACCCTGAATGTTTGTCCGGCAGTTATTGTTGTATTCATTAATACGAGTCGATCTTCAAAAATCCCGGGGACTGATGCGACGTAGATCGCCTAATCATTACGTGGTATTCCGACTGGGAGATAGTGAACTCCGGCGGGCCATATCCCTAGAGTTTACAGTGGGTGATATTCCCTCCCCCCCCCAGTCTACCGAGCGTAAAAATTCCGAAATGGTGTCTATGTATTCATCTTTGAATCCTACACATCCACCAGGGAAGTGGAGGAATTGAAGCTAGAGGTCATTGGGGTACTAAACTTTTGCCCCTGACCTGAACTTACGTTAACCTTACTGAGCGCGTAATGTACTGTTTTGCTCCGCCAAACCAGGGGTGAACGCGCCGGAAGGAATGTTATTCCCACAAACAACCGAGACTCTGGTGGGGTTCAGTGGTCAGAGAAGAGCGAAAAGGTCCGTTGGCTATACCGTGTTCATAAATGGTGACTAAAATCCGAGGGGTTAGATAAAGACTTGATCCTATAATCCGCCACCCGAAGTAGACTTTGGGTAGGAAAACACCATAACGGTGCGTGTCACATCTCCCCTTACCGGAGACGAATAGCGTCTAACGAAACCCAAGTATTAGAATTCTGATTGCTGTTCCGGCGGGTTTGCAGGGCCCGATTGTCCGCCGAGAAGGCACTCACAGGGATTAGCCAATCCGAGTCATTGCCCTAACCGTAGTGTGTGGGGGGGAGGGGGGCGTGTGAGGTAGTGAACCTGAACCTTCCCGGATGATAGAACTAGGCTTGGCGACTTCCAAGTACCTATCTCAAGAAGACCACGCGTAGATACACTGAATTTGGCGTCTACGAATATCTTTGTTATGTGTTCCACATAATGACAGTACTTAATCGAAACTCTGCTGATCAGAGTTATGTCCCCTAATTGACAGCTGAACACATCCTAATCCATATTTGTTATCCATATATATCATATTTGTAACTATAATAGATCAACGAAAATAAGGTAAAAAACGAGGCACCGTCTCACCGACTTAATTTTAGGGTACGATAAAAAACAAGCCGCCTTGCCAGTTTAGGTTCAGCTGAAAAATTGTGAGCCGTCTCGTCAGCAAAGCTGTGTGACACAATTATGAGATGTATCATCAGCTTAATTAATCATAGGGACCATTAAATGAGATACTAATTGAGCCTATCTTACCTTATATTAGGAAGAAAAAACTGACTTACCCTTTCTCGCGACCTCTGCTCTCTCCTGTCACTCGGGAGAGCGAGGGCCGCAGCCGGAAGTGTACGATCCGTCGCCGGGGTGGCAATCAAGAACGGTGTCGGGCGAAGCCGGGTGGGTTCTCGTACCGGGGGGTGGGGGGGGTTTCAGGTTTACCTCAACTTAGTCCTAGTAACTTGCTAATGGACCATTGTTCAACTAAGTGTAGAGTATTTGTTGTATAAACACACGATTACCGTGACATTGGGGAAATTTTCATTGAAAGTTAGCTTCTACAATCAATTTTCCCCTTGTGGCATAGGAGGTAAAGTTAAGTAAATATCGATCAAGGCCGCAAGGCCCGGATGATCTAGGAAAAAAATTCCCCCATTCCGCAAAATGCCCACCGGGCATTGCTCGGAAGTCCAGGGACAAACTTAGATCCATCCTGCACCAATCTCAGTGTGCAATTAGTGGAATGTTAAAACAAAAAACAGGTAGGCATAAAGGCTGAAGTGAAAAACTTGTAAAGAAGGAACTGAACCCCCCGTGCGGGGAACGGGGCCGTCCTTTGCCTTGCCGCTCAGGATGTGAAAAGATCTGGAAAGAAATTTTCCAGGAATCAATGCTCATAAGGATAACCTGAGAGGTGTTATACATCCTACTTCAAGTCTGCCAGAAAATTAGAAATAGCCACTACTATTCTAACCTTCGACCGGACATGACCCAGCCCCACACACTGGGATTATACGGTGTGGAACTGCTTATCTGTGACAAGTGTCACTGGCCCAAAAAACGTGTTTACAGCGTGTTACCCTTCCGTGACTATTTCAAATAGTGCAAGCGTATTACTGCGCCTCTTCTACCATTAATGACTATGGCATATAGTCGAACCCCCCTGACTGTATCCCGCAGGGCAATTCAGCATTAGGACCAGGTTAAATAGCATTACCCACTTTGACGGTATCGCCGAGCGAGTAAGTCTTGTTGCGTGAGTCTTAACGTTCAGAGCGAGTTCCCTTGGCGGGCCGAGCAAAAGGTTCCCTTTAGGAAGTAGCACAGCTGCCGGGAGGTATGTGGTTGAGCACAACGCCGGGACATTTGGATAGTTCCATAAACCTCTGCAAGAGTAGAACCGGCGGCTCTGTTGAGAAAGCTGACGGATAAACAAACCAAAAAAATTCTTAGGTGTTGACTCTGCCGGGATATCAAAACACCCCCAAAAACAACGGGACGCCTCCCAAAGAAAAAAAACCTAGGGACATGTAAAGCACACATGCATAACAACGGGGATAACATAGGCTATAACAAACATAGAGTAAATTTATCAACAATAAAAAACACTCTAGCCTACCCTGGAGACCCCTAACGAGGCTGGCCACGAGGCACGACGAAACAAAATATGGTAGACACCAAATGCTCCGACGATTTCGCAGGAGGAGCAGCACACAGATGCTCCAAAGAACCAGCAGCAACAGCAGCCACCACACGCTCCGAAGAACACACAGCGGCAGCATGAGGAAGAGGGGCCCGGAGCGGGGCCCAAGAGCAGAAACGGACTCCAGAAGGCACCGCACCATGTGCGGCCACCCTTGAACCAGAGCATCTGCTAAAAACATAAATGCAACCGCCGCATAGTGCTAGCCTGAAGCATAATTTTGTGGTAATTTAGCCTACTAACTAATCTATAAGAGAGCTAAGGTGCAAATAAGAAAACAAAACAAACCACATGGCGCGTCGACCCTGGTAGGCCTACACGTCGGCGCCTGTTACAATAGTACCCTATATTGAATTACACACACTCCCTGTGAGCGTACCAATGGGGCAGCCTGTGCTAGCTAATCTAAAACCCTGTCCCCTACACTTCAGATATATACAAATGAGCAAAGACTCACGAGAAGCGAACGAACGTTGAATGAAGCAGGAGCACAAGGACCCCCATCCACATGGTACGGTCGCGGGAGGGAGAAGGACGAAGATGGCCACTAGAGGGCCTGGAGTCGGGGAAGCAAAACACGAGAAATCCACATATGGTAAGTCATATGACAACATATATTAAGTTATTTTTATTTTTACTTTTTACAGAGTTTTTTCTGTAGGGTACCCAATCAAAATGACGATCCCATAAGGGAATTAAGCGTGCATTTATGATGAGTACTCCATGATCCTCCCGCGGCGGTTGATTCAAATGGCTGTCGCGGGATGTTGAATGGAGACTATTATACTAATAAGCAATATCGTCAATGATGGAGGGGCCCTATTAAATACTGTATATGTCTTCTATTATTAATTGGTGTGTGTGTGTGTGTGTGTGTATGTGTGCGCGCATGTGTGTTTATTACTTTGTTGTTTAATGCCATAAATGGGATTAATTAATCTTGAATGGGTGAATGTTATGAAGGGATGGCTGTGGATGGATATCAGAATTGGAGGAGGGATTTACGCATGTGTGTGTGTGTGTGTGTGATATATAATTATGTATGAAAAGGTTTTCGCATTTGTTTGTGGGTGTATGTTTATCTTGCTACTTAGTCTGTGTGTGAGTGTGCTTAGCCGTGTGTCAATATGTGTGTGTGTGTGTTCAAGAGGAAGACAAATCTTGGCCTGATTATAATGATCGAAATATACGCATGATAGAACTGGGATGTGGTCAGAAACGTATAATGATTTAAGAGTAACAAGGCTTCGACCACATGTTCAACCATTATATTCGGGTTAATAGAGTGCCCTAATGCCTTCTTTTGTTCGTGGATTATTAATGGGGGTGACCTGTTTTTTTTTATTTCTGTCCTTTTCTCTCTTTCTCTGGCTTGTATCCATTCGGCCCCATTCAGCCAACTATTTTAAGACTTGTATCCCCATCTAGGTGTCGATTTCTTCCTGGCGAGCGATAGCGAGCCAGCATTATATGAAGGAATCCGGCTTCGCCGGAGACATTTTTCTATCGAAAAATGTACAAATTTAGCCTGCTGTCAAACAAAAATAAAAAATATGCTGGCTCGCTACCGCTCACCAGTAATTTTTTTACACCTGGATGGGGATAAACGTCTTAAAACAGTAGGCTGAATGGGGCCAAATGGATACAAGCCAGAGAAAGATAGAAAAGGACAGAACAAAAACAGGTCACCCCCCCTTAAGGCAAGTAGGCCTATCCATGATCGATAGAGTACAGTGTAATAAGACCAGAGAGAGAGAGAGAGAGAGAGAGAGAGCTACATAGAGCTACATAGATACACAGACCACACAGACCTCAAGGTCCTTACTAGGCAGTCTGGCCATACAAACTATATATATATATATATATATATATATATATATATATATATAATATACAATGTCATGTACATACTGTACATATATACATACATACACATACATATATACATACATACATATGCATACATACTGTACAGTGTACATACATACACATACATACATACATATATATATACACATACATGCATATATACAGCATATATACACATATACATACATATACACATACACACACACACATATATATATATATAAAATATATACATATATACTGTATATACCATACATAATTATAATTGTATATAATTTTTATTTTATTTTTATTTTCATATCACCCCAGCCCTCTGCAGATAGAGGTCAAGCCTTCCCTTGAAAGCGTTTATTGTGTCGCTCTCCACCACTCTCGCTGGTAGTTTATTCCACTCTGTCGCCACACTGTAGGTGAAGAAACTCTTTGTGACATCTAGGTTTGCCTTTTGGGTTTTTAATTTAATTCCATTTCCGCGAGTTTGAGTATTATTGTTTAATGTGAATAGTGCATTTGCATCGACTTTGTCGAAACCTTTTAGTATCTTAAAGCACTCAATAAGCTGACCCCTCAACCTCCTCTTTTTTAATGAGAACAGGTTCAATCGTTTAAGTCTTTCTTCATATGGTTTATTTCTTAATGAGGGTATCATCTTCGTCGCTCTAGCTGTACTGACTCGAGTCTTACAATGTCCTTGATCAGATAAGGTGACCAGAACTGCACACCATATTCAAGGTGGGGCCTCACCATACTTTTGAACAGTGGCACTATTACGTTCTCATATTTATATGTAAATTTTCGTTTAATAAAGCCCAATGCTATGTTTGCCTTATTTGCAGCTGCTATACATTGGTCGGAAGTTTTTAGGTTTTCAGATAATTATTAGTACCCCTAGGTCTTTTACTACCGTTGCGGTTTTTATTTGTTTGCCATTCATTTCGTATTTGTATTTCATATTTCTGAGAGAGAGAGAGAGAGAGAGAGAGAGAGAGAGAGAGAGAGAGAGAGAGAGAGAGAGAGAGAGAGAGAGAGAAAGAGAGAGAGAGAGAGAGAGAGAGAAAGGGGGGTACTTAATCTCGCTTTAATCTCACTCATATACGTCAATACCCATACCAAACATTATATAATGCTGATACAGGAAATATACATCTTTGGGTCAAAATTCTACATGACCTGAAGTAAGGTATCACCCTCTTGTTAGATATTTACGGTACCAACATGGCTTCCAAAGTAAAGAAATGGCCAATCTCTTTCACCATCTTATCCCTAATGCGCATATACCTGATTATTACTGGAGATCCATGTAATCTAAATTGACTTATACGTAAACTCATAGACATTACTAAGCCCCAGGGCAGCAATTCCTTCTCACAACCTTCCCATATTCTCTCCGAAATACTGTTGCAACACTTGGAACAGCAGTGTTTTAGAGGCCAAGTAACCTCGAGGGATCGCATGTGCCTGTTGTTGCTTGTTTTCCTTTGTACTTCTTTGTATACTTGAAAGCGATAAAGAACACAAAGAAGAAACACGATAATAATGGCTAGAGAGTGGAATAAGTCGTCAAGAAACAAGGAAGAACGCTAAATGAGCCAAACCGGAAAAAGGATGACAGGACACATTAGACACAGGTAATAAATAACTCTGAGAGGGAACTATAACACAGGAGACACACACAAAGGACACTCACCATTAAGGGGGGTGACCTGCTTTTTTATATCCTTTTCTCTCTTTCTCTGGCTTGTATCCATTTGGCCCCATTCAGCCTACTGTTTTAAGACGTTATCCCCATCCAGGTGTAAATTGTTTACTGATGAGCGGTAGCGAGCCAGCATACTTTAAACAAAATTTGACAGCAGGCTAAATTTGTAAATTTTTTGATAGAAAAAATTCTCCGGCAAAGCCGGATTTCTCCATACAATGCTGGCTCGCTACCGCTCGCCAGGAAAAAATCGACACCTGGATGGGGTCAACGTCTTAAAACAGTTGGCTTAATGGGGCCGAATAGATACAAGCCAAAGAAAGAGAGGGAGAGAAAGAGAAAAAAAGGGAGGTGGGCTCCCTTAATCATGCTGTAAAACAAACGTGGACAGCCAAAGGGAGAGAACATGAACAACAAGTACGAGTATAGAGGACATGGCGAGGGAAAAGTCATAAACCAGAACACCAACAACGATAAATGACTCCAGCAGAAAAAGACAAAAAGATGACAAGATACATTAAGGGGAGACAGACCGTTTTTCTGGATCCCTTTCTCCCTAATGTTTAAGCCCACTAGTTTTTGAGATTTTAAGTCGTTGGTTCCATTAGTTTGGGGTTTTGTGACCTTTCACCCCATTTCTTTGTCAATAATAGGACCCTTCGTGCCATTTAGGTGTCGATTTTTTCCTGGCGAGCGATAGCGAGCCTGTAATTTTAGGAGGAATCGGCCTTTGGCCGGGACATTTTTCTACCGAAAAATGTACAAATCTATCTTCAAGGGGGGTCTAGGGGATGTTTTTCTAAGCTTGATGGAGGTCTAGGGAGGAAACTAAACCAAATATATGAATAAATGAATTAATAGACCAAACAAACAGCCACTGTCCCCTTAACTACAAGGAAACAAATCCGAGGAAGGAACTCCAAACAAGAAAGGGGCTCAAAGGACACCTGCCAAGAGGGAAACTAAAAAGCTGAAACCTCAACAAAGAATTGGATGAAAGTTGGAAGCGAGTTAAACAAAAAAGACAGTATGAAAGGAAACACAAAACGAAAATAATGAAGCAAGGAAGAGCGGTTGTTGTTGTTGTTGTTCCCCAGGCTTTCTGGTCGAACAGCCCCAAGGTCCCGAGCAAGGCCAAGGCCATAAACGAGCGCCCCCACAAAACCCTCCCTGCTTACCACTAATAAAGCCCGGGTGACCGAAGCCATTCCAAGGCGGGGAGCTGAGGAGGGTGCAGAAACGCTCGGGAAACCAAAGCCCCAGCCAAGGCCCTGTGCCCCTCAGCAATTATGAAGGGAAAGTTGAGGGGCAAAGGGGCAAAGATAATGAGTTGCATCAAAGAGAAAAACTGTACTCACAAATGGACCTAAGAATGGGAAAGTAAGAGAGTAAATGACCCCAAAAGGATAGGGCAGCACAACACACATTTTATTCTATATACTCAGGCCCAATCCCCACTTTTCCTATTTGTGTTGTTATTTTAGTTTTCCTCTTCATTTTTTTTTTTTTTTTTTTTTTTGCCTACACAACACGAAAGCAAGAAGAACAAACAACAACAACAACGGGGAAAGAACTAAATATAATCGCGGGGGACAAGGGATATAGAACAAAATAAACAGCATCGTAATTCTCGCTACCAACAATCTCTTGAGACCTCTGGTGGACGCTTCTGAACTAGCGCCAGAGCTACGACTGTAGACATCACTATTCCCAACACCTAGGATAAGCACAGTTTATCTCAATTGTTGTGTGATTCTACACGTTTTTATTATACAGTATACGACTACACTATGTGCTTATATAGTATAGTAATAAAGGGAAAGTCCATATGCAGCTGATAATGACCACAAACATAATTATAAGCTGATTAATTATCATAACAAAATTGGTGCTAAAATACCTGCTGACTTTGTATTGTAAATATACATTATTTATGAATATGGGTGATTTTAAAATATATAAAACAACAGTATGCATAGACCAAAGTATGTGTCACCTACAGACATTTCGACTAACTGCTTATATTATAGAATTGTTGAGGGAGAGGGAGGGTGGATAGCTCCGCGATGTCGCCCATTTCCCACAATGCACCGCAGTAAACCTTGCGTTCAGCGCCTCTATCGGCCACTGTAGGCATTTATTGGTAGGGAGAATTAAGGGGAGGCAGTTGGTCTTTCGAGTCCTCCTCCTCCCTCATGCTTAGCCCTATTAGTTATAAGATTTCAAGGCATTATATTAAAGTTTGGCAATTTTCAGACCTTTTGCACCATTCCTTTGCCAATATTAAGACCTTTCGTGCCACTTAGGTGTCGATTTTTGTCCTGGCGAGCGATAGCGAGCCTGTATTTGAAGAGGAATCGGCCTTCGGCCGGGACATTTTTCTACCGAAAAATGTACAAATTAATATCGAAGGGGGGTCTTGTGGGTGTTTTTTAATGTTTGATAGAGGTTTAGAGAGCAATCTAAACCCCTTCCTTAAACCATTGAGCCAAACCAGTAAATTATGCTGCACAATACCGTCTGGGCTCCCTTAAGTTGCAAGAGCGGGGCGAAACAAGACAGAGTATGGCAGGAAGCACACACGAACAAATAATTAAGGGGGGTCACCGACTTTCTTTATCTTTATCTCCTTTTCTCTCTTTCCCTGGCTTGTATCCATTCGACCCCATTCAGCCAACTGTTTTAAGACGTTTATCCCCATCCAGGTGTCGATTTCTTCCTAGCGAGCGATAGCGAACCATAATTGTATGGAGAAATCCGGCTTCGCCGGAGACATTTTGCTATCGAAAAATGTACAAATTTAGCTTGCTGTAAAAAAAAAAAAAAAAAAAAAATATATATATATATATATATATATATATATACCGGTATATATATATATATATATATATATATATATATATATATATATGCTGGTTCCAGGAAAATATTGACACCTGGATGGGGTTAAACGTCTTAAAACAGTAGGCTGAATGGGGCCGAATGGATACAAGCCAAAGAGAGAGGGAGATAAAGAGAAAAAAAGCGAGGTGGGCTCCCTTGAATAGTAGAGCTATAAAGACCGTGTAAACTTGTAAAGGATATGAACATTGAAGGACATATGAAAAGAAAAACAGGTCTTAACCCACTGAGCCCCAGCGACGCAGCGTTTGCGTCAGCAATGTATGTAACGCTAAACTCCAGCGACGCAACAGTTGCGTCAGTGTTACTCCGGTCCCAATTACTTCGGTCCTATGGCACCTAGAGGGCTCAGATTTGTATGGGAACTGTGTAAGTATCCCACGCACCCATGCCGATGGTTGAAAGCTCTCAAAGTCCAACCGCATGCGCGTGAGCGTGCAAAAACATGTTTTTGGGGGGAAATTGCCTTCAATTTTTTACTCTTCTAAAAATACGTTTTCAGGGGCTCCGTAGGACCATTTTTTGAGCTTTTTGATCGGTTTTTCGTGGTTTTTCCTTCATTCCGAACCCATTCGCTATTGTTTCTGGAAAAAAAAATATCAAAACCGGCTGGTCCCTGGTGGTACATTTATTAATAACTAGCTGGGGCTCAGTGGGTTAAAATAAAAAAATATGTGAGCTAAAACTGAAGTAGAGAGAGATAAAAAAAAGTATATATTAGGAAATAAAACTCAAATTAGATGAAGAGAGAGAGAGAGAGAGAGAGAGAGAGAGAGAGAATAATGCAGGGGTGGTTATAAGTTCATGGTTACATTTACGAATTTCTACATACACAATCTTTGAGGGCATTGATAATGTTTTATTCTAGACGTTGAAAATTACTTCAGAGTTGACCAGTCTAGTTAAACAAGAGAAAATAGTTACACGATTGGTCAGCAATAAACTGAATCAGGTTAAGCATGTATTTTTCATCAGCGTCGTTAACATTTGAAATAAACTTCGTCTTTCAAAAATATAAATAAAACCATAAATAAATAAACGAATAAATAAATAAAGTTCGACAAATGTATGCAATCAAATTCCCAAGTAGTTAATACTATAGATGAGTAACAAAGTAAGGTTACCTGCGTTATGCACACTTAATGTAGGTTACTTATCATTTTACATAAAAACGAACATCTTCAACAGTCGGTCTCTTACTGTTCACATTACCTTGATTAGTATTCCTTTGTATGTACAGTTATAAGCCGGTATCACACGAGAGCATTTATGGTCAACATTCGATGATCAACATTTTTCTGGCAACATTTTTGGAATATTTTGCACTGGTATTGGAAACTAGTCTGTTGCTAGATGAATTTAGGTGACCAAAATATTCTAAATGTTGACCTCATAAGCTGCCAGATCAGTGTTGAAGATAAATGTTGAGTGAAAAAGCGCTCGTGTGATACCGGCTTTACTCAGCACATCTTTCTTTCCGTGTGCTATAGTAGAATCAAGAAGTATAGAGAGCTTCAAGAAAATATTAGATATACTTATTTATGAAATGGCTGGGTGTGAGATGAATCTGCCTTGGCTAGGTCAATTAAGCTTCTACAGACTCATGTTTTCTTATGTTCACAAATCCTAGTTTTCGTTTCGCACTCACAAGTTCTTTCACACACAACATATTAATTAACTTTCTTCATCCTTGCCAATCATATTACCATACCATCTTGATCAATGTTATACTAGCAGAATACTCTACACACATCATACATAACTGTACTTCTCACAGTTATGTATGACATGGGGGCGCTCGGTCATGGCCTTGGCCTTGCTCGGGGCCTTGGGGCTGTTCGGCCAGGCAGCTTGGGGAACAGCAACAACAACAACAACTGTACTTCTCACTCTATCCCTAATTTGAATCGAAAGTACCGTTACTGTTCATTTAATTTAATTCCATTATTCTCAAGTTGCAGTGTTTCATAACATTACCACGAGTATGTTTAACACCAATACTTAAACAAAACTAACACTCACGTTCAGTTCTTCATATCTGGTCGAGTTATGTGCAGGCCAACCCCAATGTGTGTGTGTGTGTGTGGGTGTGTGTGTGTGTGTGTGTGTGTGTGTATTCATAATTGTAGTTTGACAGGAATTGAGTTTTTGGCTCGTATTGTCCCGCTTCCTAGACATTAATATCAATGACAATTACCCATCTCCTTGCTCAAGAGAGATGGTAACCGCCGGCTATGTCTCAGAAAACCTTCATCAACCTGAGCGAAATTTGAACCCCGGTCTGCTGAGTTGCAGGCAGGGACGGTGTCACTGAGCAAGCCGCGTGGCGGTGTGTGTGTGTGTTTTTTTTTTTTTTTTTTGTGCGCGCGCGCCTTAAGGAAGGATGGTTGTTTTTTCCTGGCCCCCTTCTCCATCATGCTTAGCCCCATTATATGTTTTAGATTTGAAAGCGTGCGCCCCATTAGTATGGCGATTTTAAGAACTTTCCTCGCGTTTCTTTGTCAATATTATGACCTTTCCTACAATTTACAGTAGGTCTCGATTTTCTTCCTAACAAGCGATAGCGAGCTTGTAATATATGCATACAATGTACACATTTATCTTGATGGGGGTCTAGGGGGTGTTTTTTAAACCTTGATGGAGGTCTAGGGAGGAGACTACAAAAACATTAAAAAGATAAAATACATAAGCAAATAAATACGCCCATCCACCCTTAAAGGTTTGTGCAGATATGTGAGGTCTGTAAAACCGTCAAACTATTCACAAACACGGAGAAACTGGCTTGTACAGTGCTCATTTTGACAGGCCGAAAACAAAACGTGTATTTGTCAGTCATTTGTGTAGGCCCGGGTTAATTAAAGACCGGCCATAGTTGTAAAGAGTCCGAGGGTTAGAGAAGCGAAGAGGAATATGTTGAGAAGCATGTGTTGGATATATACGTCAATCTTTCGTTATTTTCCTGCCCCCCGTCCACACCACACGCCACACACACAAACACACACTCACTCTCTCTCTCTCTCTTTCTCACACACACACACACACACACACTCTTATCGTATGCACTAACGATTCCTTATACAATTCTCTGGCTACTTTCATACACAATATTTTCTGTTGAGATATATATATTTTATTGCTTCTGGTTCTTCCAAATGTGAGTAGTCTGTGTTGTAATCAATTTATCTTGCACATTATTAATCTCTTCTCTATTTTTACAACAAAGTATTCTCTCTTTATTCTGGCTAACCATAGATTATTTAATTTAGCTTTGTCAAAAGATAAATTATATATATCATATGGGTGGGTATTTCCTGAATGGTACAACTTACTGATTAAATAACGTCAATGTCACCTTCGCTTTAATCTATCCCTGAGGATTAGGGTTTCCTGTTTTGAGGGTTTTTCAGCTTCCCGGGATTCTGAGACAAATTGGGATATTTCCTGGGATCCCGGGATTTCCCTTATTAGGTAATGTTCTCAATAATTAATGCTATACTGTACTAGCTGTAAATTATTTGATGGGTAATTGATTTTATACACTATTACGCTGAAACAAAGTTATCTTTTTTAACTTCCAAATCCAAACTGAAGGAGTAAAAAAGAGGCACATGATATGATTAGACGAGCAAAATTTGAATGATTGTCCGAGCAAATCAAGCATAAAAGAAAGTCAGTAGTATTATGGGAGTTTGGAATGGCATTCAAAGTTAGCTTTTATATAAAAAACAAAATAACAAATTTACATTTAATGCCATGTGGAATACATACACCAATTAAACCTAAAGCAAACACTTGACTGACCTGTGAAAAGTAATAGAATAAAATAATTGAGCACATAAGTCACATACACAGTCATGTACACACTAAAAGTTGTTCAGGAAAAAACTCTTCAAGAAACACAAACAGTCACTTTTGCATTGTATAATATTATAATGTAGGTAATGTTCTCAATAATTAATGCCATATGCTAACCCTATACACTTTATTACTGTACTATCTGTAGATGATTTGATGGGTAATTGATTTTATATATGTAAATTAGAGATAAGAATAACAATAAGAATCCCGGGAAAAAATACATGACCATTTATGCCCCGAGATCCCGGGATCAAGGAAACCTTACTGAGGATGTCTTTCACAATCTTCTAAAAATACCATCCGCTATTGTACCCAAGGCGGATACACTGGTTGCCAACAATGCATACAAAAGAATCCAGGCTATCAGTCTGTTAGCAGCATTCTTCACTTCTGTCCCCCTTCCCCTTGTTGGGATCTTGAGAGAAGGTCGGGGAGCGGGGAAAAAGTCAGGAAAGGGGAGAAGCAACAACACTGGCACTGCTGACAATGAGAGAGAGAGAGAGAGAGAGAGAGACTGACAATGAGAGAGAGAGAGAGAGAGCGAGAGAGAGAGAGAGAGAGAGAGCGAACAGGTAAGGTAATGGAAAATAGCTACAAATATTATAAAACTTAATGGCACACAGTAGAAGGCCAATCAACACCTACAGTATAGTCTTTTTTATGCTGGCGGTAAATTGGCATGTCCCTATGTCGATTACTCCACTTATAACAAATGTTATAGCGATATATGTTGTAAATTATAAAAACTATACCTTAATCTATAGCAGGGACATTAAACTATACCTTAATCTATAGCAGGGACATTAAACTATACCTTAATCTATAGCAGGGACATTAAACTATACCTTAATCTATAGCAGGGACATTAAACTATACCTTAATCTATAGCAGGGACATTAAACTATACCTTAATCTATAGCAGGGACATTAAACTATACCTTAATCTATAGCAGGGACATTAAACTATACCTTAATCTATAGCAGGGACATTAAACTATACCTTAATCTATAGCAGGGACATTAAACTATACCTTAATCTATAGCAGGGACATTAAACTATACCTTAATCTATAGCAGGGACATTAAACTATACCTTAATCTATAGCAGGGACATTAAACTATACCTTAATCTATAGCAGGGACATTAAACTATACCTTAATCTATAGCAGGGACATTAAACTATACCTTAATCTATAGCAGGGACATTAAACTATACCTTAATCTATAGCAGGGACATTAAACTATACCTTAATCTATAGCAGGGACATTAAACTATA
Source organism: Paralithodes platypus (assembly GCA_032716605.1). Classification (NCBI taxonomy): domain Eukaryota; kingdom Metazoa; phylum Arthropoda; class Malacostraca; order Decapoda; family Lithodidae; genus Paralithodes; species Paralithodes platypus. Next base: position 82,849,384 of record CM064487.1, read on the forward strand.
CCTTAATCTATAGCAGGGACATTAAACTCCATTTTTCCATTACGTATTGGAAATCAGTTGGTAAGGAATTCAATTTACCGTCAGTTGAAATATAACCAACTACAGACCACTAAAAGGTGGTGGTACAATATAACCAACTACAGACCACTAAAAGGTGGTGGTACAATATAACCAACTACAGACCACTAAAAGGTGGTGGTACAATATAACCAACTACAGACCACTAAAAGGTGGTGGTACAATATAACCAACTACAGACCACTAAAAGGTGGTGGTACAATATAACCAACTACAGACCACTAAAAGGTGGTGGTATAATATAACCAACTACAGACCACTAAAAGGTGGTGGTACAATATAACCAACTACAGACCACTAAAAGGTGGTGGTACAATATAACCAACTACAGACCACTAAAAGGTGGTGGTACAATATAACCAACTACAGACCACTAAAAGGTGGTGGTATAATATAACCAACTACAGACCACTAAAAGGTGGTGGTACAATATAACCAACTACAGACCACTAAAAGGTGGTGGTACAATATAACCAACTACAGACCACTAAAAGGTGTGGTGGTACAATATAACCAACTACAGACCACTAAAAGGTGGTGGTACAATATAACCAACTACAGACCACTAAAAGGTGGTGGTACAATATAACCAACTACAGACCACTAAAAGGTGGTGGTACAATATAACCAACTACAGACCACTAAAAGGTGGTGGTACAATATAACCAACTACAGACCACTAAAAGGTGGTGGTACAATATAACCAACTACAGACCACTAAAAGGTGGTGGTACAATATAACCAACTACAGACCACTAAAAGGTGGTGGTACAATATAACCAACTACAGACCACTAAAAGGTGGTGGTACAATATAACCAACTACAGACCACTAAAAGGTGGTGGTACAATATAACCAACTACAGACCACTAAAAGGTGGTGGTACAATATAACCAACTACAGACCACTAAAAGGTGGTGGTACAATATAACCAACTACAGACCACTAAAAGGTGGTGGTACAATATAACCAACTACAGACCACTAAAAGGTGGTGGTACAATATAACCAACTACAGACCACTAAAAGGTGGTGGTACAATAACCAACTACAGACCACTAAAAGGTGGTGGTACAATATAACCAACTACAGACCACTAAAAGGTGGTGGTACAATATAACCAACTACAGACCACTAAAAGGTGGTGGTACAATATAACCAACTACAGACCACTAAAAGGTGGTGGTACAATATAACCAACTACAGACCACTAAAAGGTGGTGGTACAATATAACCAACTACAGACCACTAAAAGGTGGTGGTACAATATAACCAACTACAGACCACTAAAAGGTGGTGGTACAATATAACCAACTACAGACCACTAAAAGGTGGTGGTACAATATAACCAACTACAGACCACTAAAAGGTGGTGGTACAATATAACCAACTACAGACCACTAAAAGGTGGTGGTACAATATAACCAACTACAGACCACTAAAAGGTGGTGGTACAATATAACCAACTACAGACCACTAAAAGGTGGTGGTACAATATAACCAACTACAGACCACTAAAAGGTGGTGGTACAATATAACCAACTACAGACCACTAAAAGGTGGTGGTACAATATAACCAACTACAGACCACTAAAAGGTGGTGGTACAATATAACCAACTACAGACCACTAAAAGGTGGTGGTACAATATAACCAACTACAGACCACTAAAAGGTGGTGGTACAATATAACCAACTACAGACCACTAAAAGGTGGTGGTACAATATAACCAACTACAGACCACTAAAAGGTGGTGGTACAATTCAATTTACCGTCGGCTGAATTATAACCAACTACAGACCACTAAAAGGTGGTGGTCGACTTACGACTTTTGACTATATTCACCTTTCACCGTTTTTTTTTTTTTTTTTATCTTTCTTTCCTGTTCTCTCTTTCCCTGGCTTGTATCCATTCGGCCCCATTCAGCCAACTGTTTTAAGATGTTTATCCCTATCCAGGTGTCGATTTCTTCCTGGCGAGTGATAGTGAGCCAGCATTGTATGGAGAACTCCAGCTTCGCCGGAGACATTTTTCTATCGAAAAATGTACAAATTTAGCTTGCTGTCAAAACAAAAATATATATGCTGGCTCGCTACCGCTCGCCAGGAAAATATTGACACCTGGATGGGGGTAAACGTCTTAAAACAGTAGGCTGAATGGGGCCGAATGGATACAAGCCAAAGAGAGGGAGAGAAAGATAAAAAAAAAAGCGAGGTGGGCTCCCTTAACAAATGTATGGGGCATAGTGAGTATGTAATGATAATATTGGGCAGGTTGGGACAGAGGTATCCTGACCAGAATTCGAACCCACTCACTCCAAGTATATAGGGGAGAGTTGGGCACAGTAACCATTAGGCCATCCGCTCAAGGCCGAGTGGGTACGGTGCCCAACTCTACCACATATACCTGGGGTGAGTGGGTTCGAATCCTGGTCATGATACCTCTCTTCCATAGTGAATATTGTTGTCCTGCATGAAGTTTCTGAGCCAGGACTCAACCAATACCGTATGTGATAGGTGGATATATTCAAACCCCCATAAACCCACACACACACACGCACATACACACAACGTTCAAAGCCTTGCCCACACGAAAAACTTCCTTCGGCATGGGTAAAATCGATGAAAGAGAGTTAAAAGGATGGAGAAAGATGGAAGGTCAGGTTCAGGAGGCAGAGAGAGAGAGAGAAAGAGAGAGAGAGAGAGAGAGAGAGAGAGAGAGAGAGAGGGGGGGGGGATAGCAGCAGTGAGGTGAATGGAAGGAACAAGAGGGGAGGAAATGAAAAGTTTGTGAGGGCGTCGGTACCCCCTTATCTGGCACCCGGTTTCTGACACAACGGAGATTATGGAGTGTGTGTGTGTGTGTGTGTGTGTGTGTGTGAAAGAGAGTCTGTGTGGGTGTGGTGAAAGTGTGTATGTGGGTGTGTTTGTATGAGAGCGTCTGTATGTGGGTGTATTGAAAATTTTGCGAGGGCGTCAGTGCCACCTTATCGCGGCACCCGGCGGCCTCTGACACAACGGGAAATGCAAAGTGGGTGTATTAGTGTTTGTATGAGAGAGAGAGAGAGTGTGTTCGTGTGTGTGTAAGATATATTGTATGTGTGAGACAGAATATGCGTTTGTATGACAGTGGGTGGGCGAATGAGGTCAATACAAGGGGTACTATAACCAGCCTTTGACACAACGGAGGCTGCAGAGTGTGTTTGTGTGTGCGTATGTGTGTGGGTGGTGGGGGGGGGGGTTGCGACATCCGGCCTCTGACACAACGGAGATTACAGAGTGTGATGGGAAAGGTGTGTGTACAGAGGTGTGAAAAGATAGTGCACCTTGAAAACCGGTGGAATTGGGTGCGCAGAAAAAACAGCAACGGAGCAACGATAAAAGCGAGAGGTGGTGGTGGTTGGGGGAGGGGAGGGGGATCAGTGAAGAGGAAAAACAGTGGAAGAGAATACAGTAGACGAGTTGCTAAGAAAATATAAACTAGTAGATTAGCCATCTTTTCTTTGGACGCTACTAATACAAAACACGGGGTGATGTTTTAGTTCTGATCATGTCAAATGTAGATCTAAAACCAAAGTATATTTCCTAAACCTGTATTGCCTTACAAACTTATGTGTGTGGACGAATATGAGTACGGTCGCGTTAATAAATAATGTCCCAGCTGTCATTACGTTTGGCTTTCTCTGTGCTATATTTATGTCTGTCAGATGTTGAATAGGGTGGGTAAGTGTAGGAACATGGGTGTATATTTCACTCAATATCAAGAAATTAAGCTTAGATATTGCTGATACCAATTATTGATGAAAACATACTTGGTGCCGTGAAATGACTTATTAGCGCGACTGTACAAGGAAAGGCTAATGACACCAGTGGCACCAATATGGCGGTATAGTTGGCCTAATCATATTTATCACAAGGTCCCTAGAATTGCCTGCAGCTCCTACGGAAATACCCATTACTAACTACACCATTAATTATACACCTCATTAGTTATCGTTTTACATCTCCTAAATTAAATGAAGAACAATGAGAATATTACCTTCGCTAATGGCAGGTGCGGAGATATATGTGTTCGTCGCTGTGTGTCTGTCTGTATATGTGTGATAAGTAAATAACCCAAAGATTCAATCTTTCAAGATCCAAATACGCATTTTATTTGTTTTCTGGCTTTTAATACACGATGTTATTAAGATCAGGAAGAGTATATGGAAATAAGAGGGTACATTTAGATAGTCTTTACCCCTATAATTCCCACAGATCCTTCCTAAACTGTCTAAACTCGTCTAATGATAGCTAGAATAAACTGTCAAGATGCGGCATCATCTCCAAAGGGTTAAGAACGAATTCAGAATTTATGACAGCAGAAAGGAATTAAGTTACACCCCGTTCTTAACACTCATCAATTACAAACCCAAATGCAAATTTTGAATAAATTAATGAAAGCATATGGCTGGGTAGATGGGACTCGTTAGCCTTGGTCGGCAACCGATCTAGGGGAGACAACCTTATAAAAATCCGGGTGGATGGGACTCGTCAGCCTTGATCGGCAACCTGTCTAGGGGAGTAAACCTGATACAAATCCGTACTGCTTATCTATGGGTAAGGCAGGTTAGTGGATGGACTAGCCGATCACCACTGTAGGAAAAATAGTGCTAACAAAATACACAGAGGGCCCCGGAGTCGGACGGATCCTAAATTGAGTGGTCAATCCTGTAATTCCTTCAGTAAACTGGCTCGGGTTGTTCCCTCTTACAGGGAATAGGTCCGCTTGGGGGCATTCTGTGTATGGCCATCCTCATTAAGGGGAGTAAGGCGTCCGGCAATAGATAGATAGATAGATATGGTCCTCCCGGGGTTCGAACTCGGGACACCACACCCAGAACATAGGCATCTAAACCATTACACAACCAACACACCAACAGCAGAAAGGAATAACACGGATAAGAGAAAGCAGGAAGCACCAGATATAGGGAATCGATTATGTGAAGCTGCAAAGAAAATGACAAGTAGTAATGAAAGAAAAGGGATAGCAAAAGAAGGAGCAGCAATGGTGGAACGAGAGAGAGAGAGAGAGAGAGAGAGAGAGAGAGAGAGAGAGAGAGAGAGAGAGAGAGAGAGAGAGAGAGAGAGAGAGAGAGAGAGAGAGAGAGAGAGAGAGAGAGAACGCACTGGCTAGGGAGAAGTCAATACAAATATACCAAAACAAAATAGATAAATAAATTAAATAAACGAGACTGGAAACATACACTGTATATTACTTAAAATGAGAGAGAGCAGCTCACTAGAGAACCTGGGCGAGTAAGTGAAGTTGGAATATCAGAGCATCAGCTAATTGCTTCCGTCAATTTTCGCAGTTTATAATTACGTTATTACACTATCTAAAACACTATATTACTTTTCAACCGATACACACAAGCACAAACATTCACACACACACACACACACACACACACACACACACAGCGTAGCCTAGGTAGGTCAGCTCTCGTCTCACACACGAGGGGTCGGGGTTCAATCCCCGGCCGGGCGGAGACAAATTGGGTTGTCTCCTTTTCATGTGGTTAGCCTCAGTTCACATAGCTGTAAATATGGGCCTGGAATAAGTCATGGACGCGTTGTGACGTCCCATACTGGGGTTGGCAAAAATGGTACCAAGGCGATGATGGGTATCCTTTGTTCCCCTAAGCTGATTGGCTACCTAAGCCTTCTGGGCGAGACGGTATTCGGTCTATATTGTACTACAATGTGTACCCTACAGATCCACCCTAAGCCTTCGTTTCCGATGTCGCCAATTGGCTAAAATACAGACTACACACACATCCACAGCCATTCCAACAGTACATAAAACACTTAACATGCATTTCACGCAATACATTCCCAGTTAAGGAGGCGCGATAATAATGAGCTTAGCTCGCATTGCGTGGATTCCCCTTGACGAAAAAGTAACTGAGTAACACACACACGATTTAATTATACATTCGATTTATAGTAACTTTTGTTGCAAATTAAATTGTACTACAATACTTGTGTACTGTATAATTATATCATCCCCTTGTATTGTACTACAATACTTGTGTACTGTATATATCATCCCCTTGTATTGTACTACAATACTTGTGTACTGTATATATCATCCCCTTGTATTGTACTACAATACTTGTGTACTGTATATATCATCCCCTTGTATTTGGAATACAATACTTGTGTACTGATATATCATCCCCTTTGTATTGTACTACAATACTTGTGTACTGTATATATCATACCCTTGTATTGTATACAATACTTTGACTGTTATCTATACTGTATATATCATCCCCTTGTATTGTAATACAATAATGTGTACTTTAATGTATACCAATCCCCTTGTATTGTACGACAATTACTTGGTACTGTATATCATCCCCTTGTATTGTCATACAATACTTGTGTACTGGTATATATCATCCCCTGTATTGTACTACAATACTTGTGTACTGCATATATCATTCCCCTTGGTATTGTAATTTACAATACCATTGTGTACTGTATATATCATCCCTTGTATTGGTTACATACAATACTTGGGTACTGGAATAGGGGAGTCCATCCCCTTGTATTGTACTACAATACTTGTGTACTGTATAATCATCCCCTTGTATTGTACTAAATAACTTGTGTACTGAATATATTTCATCCCCTTGGATTGTACTACAATACTTGTGTTTGAGTAGATATCATCCCCTTGTATTGGTACTGACATACTTACAGGTGTCTGTATATATCATCACCTTGTATTGTACTACAATACTTGTGTACTGTATATATCATCCCCTGGTATTGTAATGCTTACATACCTTGTGTAACTGTATGATATCCCCGATACGTTCGATGTATACAATAGACCACTTGGTGTACTGTATATATTCCCACCCTTGTACAACTATGTAATACAATATTGTGTACTGTATATATATCCCCTTGTATTGTACTACAATACTTGTGTAACTGTATATATCATCCCCTTGTATTTGGACTATCAAAAACTTGTGTACTGTCATGCATCCCTTTGTATTGTAATACCATACTGTGTTTACTGTACATATCCATATCCCCTTGTATTGTAATAGCAATACATGTGTACTGTATGAAAAGCTAAATTTCATACCCTTGTATTGTACTACCAATGACATTTTACTGTATATGGATCATCGCACTTGTATGTTCCTACAATGACTTGGAGTATGTATATTCCATCCCCTTGGTATTGTACTACAAAACTTGGGTTACTGTATATCATCCCCTTGTATTGTAGCTGACACAATACTTGTGGACTGTAAGCCATATCATCACTACTTGTATTGTACTACAATACATTTGTGTGTACTGTATATATCATCACCTGTATTGTACTACAATCTGTTGTGACTGTTATATATCATCCCCATTGTATTGTACTACAATACTTGTGTACTGTATTATATCATGCCTTGTATTGGTACTACACATACTTGTTGTACTGTATTATCATCGCAGTCCTTGAATTTGTAATACAAATACTTGTTTATATTTAACTGTTTATATCCTTCCCCTTGTATTGTAATACAATACTTGTGTCACTGTATAAAGCTCCCCTTGTATTGTAATACAATACATTCTGTAACTGTATAGGATCGATCCCCTTGTATTGTAATAAATATTGGTACTGTATATGATCTCCCCATTTTGTATGGTACTACAATACTTGTTCCTACTGTACCTATCATCGGTCATCCCCTTGTATTGTAACCTACAAACTAGTGGGTACTGTATATATCATCCCCTTGTGATTGTACTACAATACTTGTGTACAGATATATCATCTCCCTTGTATTTGTACTACAATACATGTTGTACTGTATTATCATCCCCTTGTATTGTACTACAATACTTGTGTACTGGATATATCCCAATCCCCTTGGTATTGTACTACAGACTTGTGTAAACCTGTATATCATCATCCCATGAGGGACTCGTATTGTACTACAATACTTGTGTACTGTATATATCATCCCTTGTTATTGTACTACATACTTGTGTTACTGTATATATTATACCCTTGTATTGTAATACAAGCATAACTTGTGTACTGTATAGTATCATTCCCTTGTATGCTATTGTAATACAATACTTGTGTAACTGTATTATCATTCCCCTGTGTATGGACTACAATACTTGTGTACCGTATATAGCCTCATCCCCTTGTAATTGGTATACTACAATACTTGTGTACTGTATATATGCATTTCTCACCCTTGTATTGTAGATCTACAATACTTGTGTACTGTTATATTCATCCCCTGTATTATCATACAATACTTGTGCGTACTGTATATTATCATCTCCCTTGTATTGTACTCTAGCATATACCTGTGTACTGTATATATTCATCCCAATTGTATTGTACTACATCACTTGGTTGTACTGTATATATCATCCCCTTGTATGTACTACATAACTTGTGTACTGTATATATACCATCCCCGTGTATTGTAATCGTGCAATACTTGTCATAGTGAAAACTGTATATATCAGCCCTTGTATTGTAATACAATATCATGTGTACTGTATATATCATCCCCTGTATTGTACTACAAAAAACTTGTGTAACTGTAGATTATATCATCCCCTTGTATTGTACTACAAGCTAATTGTGTACTGTATATATATCCTGTATGTGCTACTGACCTTGTACTTGTACCGGTACTTGTATGCGTACTAGATAATTAGTGTACTGTATATATCATCCCCTTGTTTGTACAATTGGTACGGAATTATTCTTCTTTGGTTTCCTATAATACTGATCTGTATATAGTCATCCCCTGTGGATTGGTCTACAATACCTGCGTCGTACTGTCTTTTAGGGATAATAACCCCTTGTATTGTACTACAATACTTGTGTACTGTATATATCATCCCCTTGTATTGTACTACAATACTTGTGTACTGTATATATCATCCCCTTGTATTGTACTACAATACTTGTGTACTGTATATATCATCCCCTTGTATTGTACTACAATACTTGTGTACTGTATATATCATCCCCTTGTATTGTACTACAATACTTGTGTACTGTATATATCATCCCCTTGTATTGTACTACAATACTTGTGTACTGTATATATCATCCCCTTGTATTGTACTACAATACTTGTGTACTGTATATATCATCCCCTTGTATTGTACTACAATACTTGTGTACTGTATATATCATCCCCTTGTATTGTACTACAATACTTGTGTACTGTATATATCATCCCCTTGTATTGTACTACAATACTTGTGTACTGTATATATCATCCCCTTGTATTGTACTACAATACTTGTGTACTGTATATATCATCCCCTTGTATTGTACTACAATACTTGTGTACTGTATATATCATCCCCTTGTATTGTACTACAATACTTGTGTACTGTATATATCATCCCCTTGTATTGTACTACAATACTTGTGTACTGTATATATCATCCGCTTGTATTGTACTACAATACTTGTGTACTGTATATATCATCCCCTTGTATTGTACTACAATATTTGTGTACTGTATATATCATCCTCTTGTATTGTACTACAATATTTGTGTACTGTATATATCATCCCCTTGTATTGTACTACAATACTTGTGTACTGTATATATCATCCCCTTGTATTGTACTACAATACTTGTGTACTGTATATATCATCCCCTTGTATTGTACTACAATACTTGTGTACTGTATATATCATCCCCTTGTATTGTACTACAATACTTGTGTACTGTATATATCATCCCCTTGTATTGTACTACAATACTTGTGTACTGTATATATCATCCCCTTGTATTGTACTACAATACTTGTGTACTGTATATATCATCCCCTTGTATTGTACTACAATACTTGTGTACTGTATATCATCCCCTTGTATTGTACTACAATACTTGTGTACTGTATATATCATCCCCTTGTATTGTACTACAATACTTGTGTACTGTATATATCATCCCCTTGTATTGTACTACAATACTTGTGTACTGTATATATCATCCCCTTGTATTGTAATACAATACTTGTGTACTGTATATATCATCCCCTTGTATTGTACTACAATACTTGTGTACTGTATATATCATCCCCTTGTATTGTACTACAATACTTGTGTACTGTATATATCATCCCCTTGTATTGTACTACAATACTTGTGTACTGTATATATCATCCCCTTGTATTGTAATACAATACTTGTGTACTGTATATATCATCCCCTTGTATTGTACTACAATACTTGTGTACTGTATATATCATCCCCTTGTATTGTACTACAATACTTGTGTACTGTATATATCATCCCCTTGTATTGTACTACAATACTTGTGTACTGTATATATCATCCCCTTGTATTGTACTACAATACTTGTGTACTGTATATATCATCCCCTTGTATTGTAATACAATACTTGTGTACTGTATATATCATCCCCTTGTATTGTACTACAATACTTGTGTACTGTATATATCATCCCCTTGTATTGTACTACAATACTTGTGTACTGTATATATCATCCCCTTGTATTGTACTACAATACTTGTGTACTGTATATATCATCCCCTTGTATTGTACTACAATACTTGTGTACTGTATATATCATCCCCTTGTATTGTAATACAATACTTGTGTACTGTATATATCATCCCCTTGTATTGTACTACAATACTTGTGTACTGTATATATCATCCCCTTGTATTGTACTACAATACTTGTGTACTGTATATATCATCCCCTTGTATTGTAATACAATACTTGTGTACTGTATATATCATCCCCCATGTATTGTAATACAATACTTGTGTACTGTATATATCATCCCCTTGTATTGTACTACAATACTTGTGTACTGTATATATCATCCCCTTGTATTGTACTACAATACTTGTGTACTGTATATCATCCCCTTGTATTGTACTACAATACTTGTGTACTGTATATATCATCCCCTTGTATTGTAATACAATACTTGTGTACTGTATATATCATCCCCTTGTATTGTAATACAATACTTGTGTACTGTATATATCATCCCCTTGTATTGTACTACAATACTTGTGTACTGTATATATCATCCACTTGTGTTGAACTACAATACTTGTGTACTGTATAGATCATCCCCTTGTATTGTATACAATACTTGTGTACTGTATATATCATCCCCTTGTATTGTACTACAATACGTGTGTACTGTATATATCATCCCCTTGTATTGTACTACAATACTTGTGTACTGTATATATCATCCCCTTGTATTGTACTACAATACTTGTGTACTGTATATATCATCCCCTTGTATTGTAATACATACTTGTGTACTGTATATATCATCCCCTTGTATTGTACTACAATACTTGTGTACTGTATATATCATCCCCTTGTATTGTACTACAATACTTGTGTACTGTATATATCATCCCTTGTATTGTACTACAATACTTGTGTACTGTATATATCATCCCCTTGTATTGTACTACAATACTTGTGTACTGTATATATCATCCCCTTGTATTGTACTACAATACTTGTGTACTGTATATATCATCCCCTTGTATTGTACTACAATACTTGTGTACTGTATTATCATCCCCTTGTATTGTACTACAATACTTGTGTACTGTTATCATCTCCTTGTATTGTAATACAATACTTGTGTACTGTATATATCATCCCCTTGTATTGTAATACAATACTTGTGTACTGTATATATCATCCCCTTGTATTGTACTACAATACTTGTGTACTGTATATATCATCCCCTTGTATTGTACTACAATACTTGTGTACTGTATATATCATCCCCTTGTATTGTATACAATACTTGTGTACTGTATATATCATCCCCTTGTATTGTACTACAATACTTGTGTACTGTATATATCATCCCCTTGTATTGTAATACAATACTTGTGTACTGTATATATCATCCCCTTGTATTGTACTACAATACTTGTGTACTGTATATATCATCCCCTTGTATTGTAATACAATACTTGTGTACTGTATATATCATCCCCTTGTATTGTAATACAATACTTGTGTACTGTATATATCATCCCCTTGTATTGTAATACAATACTTGTGTACTGTATATATCATCCCTTGTATTGTAATACAATACTTGTGTACTGTATATATCATCCCCTTGTATTGTAATACAATACTTGTGTACTGTATATATCATCCCCTTGTATTGTAATACAATACTTGTGTACTGTATATATCATCCCCTTGTATTGTACTACAATACTTGTGTACTGTATATATCATCCCCTTGTATTGTAATACAATACTTGTGTACTGTATATATCATCCCCTTGTATTGTAATACAATACTTGTGTACTGTATATATCATCCCCTTGTATTGTACTACAATACTTGTGTACTGTATATATCATCCCCTTGTATTCATGATTTTGGGTTTGATTACAATATGTCAGCCTCTCTGGCTGCCCTTTTATCAATAGAACCATTATTGCTATTATTATTATTATTATTATTATTATTATTATTATTATTAGATACTGTATGCTGTACATTTACATCCACCCACACATACAAACTCTCATGCATACATGCATGCATGCATGTATGCATAGGCCTACATATAAATGCAAGAACACACAAATACTTTACACAAATATATAAACATCTACTGTATACACTACTAATCAATGACTGTTTGTGTGTCTGCTTATAATTATCCACAGAATGCATGACCAATATATAAATTAGTCCCAAGGAAGGTCACAGGCACCATATGAACCACTAACGTTTGTCAAGAGAGTGACCTGACCAACACCATCTGTACCTAGTCTAGCTTAACCCCTGCTCTACCGTCGACGGTTGTTCAATCTTATTTGAGCTTTATATATACGATTTTGTAGAGCTTAAGAAGGATCTATCATAGTAAAAAGGGTTAAGTGAGATAGTTTGAAGCCTGTTAATTGTTGGATTCCCTTTTTAAACTGAATATAATCGTCTAACATTTGCCATAATATAATGTAAAGGATGTAACCGGTACTGTATGGGTTAAGCACAGGTGAATCAGTCCATAGATTTTCACACACAAATTTTGTTTCGTTCAGGTAAATAGATGGACAGATAAAGAAAAGCTACAGTATATACGCAGCTACTTTTTATTTATTTAGGTGTGTGTGTGTGTGTGTGTGTTTTATTTTTATTTTTTAAAAAAAAAAATCTATTTTTTTTTTACATGAACAATTCCTGCGAGCCCTGTTATTATATATTATTATGTTCTATCCAACAACCAACTCTACTCCTAAAATCGATTAATGAAATATTACAAACACATGTGGCAGTCCGTGGATTCGAACCCAGGACGCTCACACCGAATATCAACACCTTATACATTGCACCACGAAGGCAGTTAAAGAATGGTGGACATTGCCTACGATTTATTATGCAACTTCGAATCCTGCATATCAATCTAAGCATGTACACACATCCCAACTGCAACTCACGTAGGCTATGCACATGTGAATGGAAAGAGCAATTAATGGGGCCTTAACCACTAAGGAAGGCCTCTCGATATCATATGTAAACAATGCATGGTCTCTACCCACATGTAAGATTACTTGAAAACAATATCCAAAACCAATACAGAGTCAGCTGGTCATACTCACAGTCAGTGCAGGGAATTTATTGGTCTATTTGCAGGGAAGGAGCTGGGTCCAATCATCTTTCGTTCAGCTGATGAGGGAGGAAATAATACAATAAAAGAGAGAGAGAGAGAGAGAGAGAGAGAGAGAGAGAGAGAGAGAGAGAGAGAGAGAGAGAGAGAGAGAGAGAGAGAGAGAGAGAGAAAGAGAGAGAGAGAGCATATTCATCTAGGAGTAATAAGTAAATACAAGGATTACTTACACTTCACTTCCCATATCCAGTCAACTTGTTTCTCTGATTGTTAATATCTTGGGATGTTCGGTTGACATCACACTGAAAAATAAATAAATACAAAATAAATATAATGAAACTATTCTTTGGGTGCAATTTGTAAAGGATATTTGGGCCAAATTAAAAGGTAGATTGTACAGAATGCAATAAATGCGTACGTACAATCTAAATCACACCACACTACTTTCCACTACACCTAAATTACCTCTAACATACCTTGATTTTGGATCTCTATCATTCTTTGCAACCTGGGGGGGGGGGGGGTTTACACTTGATACAGGCAGTTTTGCCTTTTATCTCCTTCATGCACATAGACACAAATATCAATATTTATCCCTAACCTTTGATTATTTGTGAGATATCTATAAGAACGGACAAAAAATCGATAGTTCGTCGACGTGAAACACAAAAGTACTATTATAAACTATTATAAACGCTTGAATATTGTCAAGAAAAAGTGATAGTAAAGTGTTAAAGAAAATAAGCAAGATTGTTGACGACCTATGGATTTTGATTGTACATAGAACACACCGTATAAACCAGATCTAGTGAAGCCATGTAGTATATTGAAATTAGTAGTAAATGGGAAGAAGTACTTCATAATTATGGGAATAAGTACGTGAGAAAGAATATGTGTATGAGAGTACTAAGGATGCAGTACATATGGAGTAGTGCTGTATGGTTGGCTAAATAAGTCGTGTCGCCGCTGTCATTACGTTTGGCTCGCTGTATGCTGTATTAATGATTGTCGGATGTTGACTAGGATGGGTAAGTGTAGGAACATGTTTGTATATCTCACTCAAAACGATGAAATATAGCTTAGATAGTGCTGACACCAATTATTGATCAAAATATACATGGTGCGGCGACATGATTTATTTGGCCAACTGTACATGTGGGGAGAGGACGTACCACTCTGCACAGGACAGGGAGCGCCGCCCCCCGCTCTGTGACGTCACAAGACACCTGCATGAGGGAGCGCAGGGTTCAATACTTACTCTCCTGTACGTATTTGTGTGTGTGTGTGTGTGTGTCTGTGTGTGTGTGAATTTCATGAATTAGTTTTACTTTAATTTACTTGTTAAATGAAAATTATATATCTGCCGTAAATAATTCAAGGCAATGCGTTATTGAAATGGAAATAGATCGTCATAATCAAACGATGATAATTTTATGGAAACTCGAGAGGAGAGGAAATACTGCAGGGGAGGAAAGGAGGTGAAATGAGAGGAGAATAGAAGGGAGGAGACGGAAGGGAAGAAAGGGAGGGGAAGCGGAGAGAATAGGAGAGGAGAGCAGACCAGAGGAGAGATGAAGGAACGCGAGGAGTAGAGAGCACAAAAGAGATGAGAAAATAAGAAAAGAGAAGAGAAAATGAAGAACAGGCAAGAAGCAGAAAGGAGAGCCGAACAGAACAGAAAAGAGGAGGGAAGAAGGGAGGGGAGGAGGGAATGAGGGGACAGGCAAGGGAAGAGGAGAGGAGAAGAGTGAGTCAAGTAGGGAGAGAGAAGAAGAGAAAAGGTGATGAGTGCAAAACAAGAGAGGAGACGTGTGTGAGGGGGGGGGGGAGAGTTGAGGAGTGTGTAAGGAAGGGAGAGAGGAGGAGAAAAGAAGAAAACAACGTAAACAAACAGAAAGTTAGGAGCACAACATAAAACAAAACTAGTGTGTGTGTGTGTGTGTGTGTGTGTGTGTGTGTGTGTGTGTGTGTGTGTGTGAATTACGTGAATTATGTTTTGCTATGTGTATGTGTTTTTCCGATACCAAAATACCTGCTGCAATAATTCATAGCAATAATTCATCGAAGTGGAAATAGCTTGCCATGATCAAACGATGAAAGTTTTATCAGAAGAGGAGAGAAGAGGGAAATCGGAAGGGGAGCAAAGGAGGTGAAATGAGAGGAGAGTGAAAGAGAGGAAAGGCGTAGAGTAGTAGAAAGAAGGGAGGAGGAAAGGAGAACAGAATAGATGAAGAGGTGAAGGGCCGCGAGGAGTAGAGAGAAGATAAGGAAAGAGAAGAAAAGCGAAGACGTAATATAAGATAAGAGGGGAGAAGAGGAGATGAGAGCCGAACAAAGGAGTGGAGAAGGACCAGAAGGACAGGATAACAGATAGTAAGGAAGGGAGAGAGGAGGAGAGGACTGCAGAACATGAGAGGGGTGGAAGAAGGGAAACAAAGCAAAGAAAATAAGGATTAAATCAGATAAATGCGGTAAGTTGAAAGATGGATATCAAACCAAATGTGTATGTGTGTGTGTCTGTGTGTTACTCAGTTACTTGTTCGTCAAGGGGAATCCACGCAATGCGAGCTAAGCTCATTATTATCGCGCCTCCTTAGCTGGGAATGTATTGCGTGAAATGCATGTTAGGTGTTTTATGTACTGTTGGAATGGCTGTGGATGTGTGTGTAGTCTGTATTTTAGCCAATTGGCGACATCGGAAACGAAGGCTTAGGGTGGATCTGTATGGTACCATTCTCACTATAGACGATACCGTCTCGCCCGAAGGCTTAGGTAGCCATCGGCTTAGGTGAACCATATGATACCCATCTCGCCTTGTACCATTTTTGCCAACCCCAGATGGGACGTCACAACGTCGTCCACTTATTCCAGGTACCTATTTACAGCTAGGTGAACTGAGGCTAACACATGAAAGGAGACAAGCCCAATTTGTCTCCTCCCGGCCGGGGATTGAACCCCCGACCCCTCGTGTGTGAGACGAGAGCTCTACCTACTAGGCTACGGGCTGTGTGTGTGTGTGTGTGTGTGTGTTTGTGAGTGTGTGTGAGAGAATTTCCTGAGTTTTGTATACTTTTATTTGTTATTTTTTGTTTTCTGAGAACAAAATACCGACTGTAATACATCATAATAGTACCGTATACAGTATTTACGAATTGTAAAGAGCTCGTCTTGACCAACGCCAAGAATATTATCAAAAGAGGAGAGAGAGGAGAGGGAAGTAAGGAAGGGAATGAAAGGGGCGGAAGCGAAGATAGGAGTAGAAAGATGAGAAGAAGAGACCAAAGAGGAAGATAACAGACCAGGGGAAAGGAGAGTAGAAGAGAGGAGAGAAGAGCAGAGAAGAGAAGAGAAAAGGAGGAGAGTAGAGAAGAGAAAAGGATAGGAAAGCAGAGGGGAGACGAGGTGATCAGAAGAGAGGAGAAGGGAAGGGAGGAGAGAGAGTGAGGGGATAGGGAGTAAGGATGGGAATGGGTAAGGAAGGCAGAGAGGAAATGAGGAGTGGAGACGAGAGGAAATGGACAATAAAGGAAGAATTAAAGAAACCTATGGAACATTGAAAGGTGGATAATAATTAAGAGAGAGAGAGTGAGAGAGTGTGTTTTTGATGTGTGTGAAGTGGGGCGTATTGTATGTGTGAGTGAGTATGTGTGTGGCGTGGTTTGGTGTTGGTGTGTGTGTGTGTTGTGGCGTGTATGGTGTGCGTGTAAGTGATGAGTGTGGTTCAGTGTAATTGCGTGTGTACTGTGTGTGTAGTGCGTTTGTGTGGTGTGATGTATGTGGTGTGGTGTGTTTGCATGTGTACGTGAGTGGTGTGTGTGGTGTGTGTGTTTGTGTGTATGGTGTGCGTGTGTATGATATATGCGTGTACATATGCCAGTACCACATGTCCCTCCTCAACAACACGGTGCAGCAGGTGTGGGGGTTATGGTAATAGTGACACCTGTATCACCTTCTTTACAACTCTCTCTCTCTCCATCCGTTTGCTTGGAGGTATTCACTACGTCATTTATACATACACGGACACACATGGACTTACACGTACACACACTAACAATTCTCACATACTCTGCTTTGAGTACTTTACTATGGCACACAGAAAAACACATCCACACACAAGCATATACAAACACACATCCACACACAGATAATACTCATATAAACCTTTATGTAAGCAATGGCAGAAAAGATAAACTTATGCATTTAATTTCCGTTATGTTAAAGACTGGTAGACTACTGGAAAGTCGAATATTTGTTGTTGAACTTAAGATTGGTATGATGTTTGAGTGATATCTTGTGTTCTTAAATCTGTATTTCGCTAGGTATATCTATGTGCATATATATATATATATATATATATATATATATATATATATATATATATATATATATATATATATATATATATATATATATATATATATATATATATATGTGTGTATGAGTGTGTGTGTGTGTGTGTGTGTGAATTTCGTGAGTCACTTATATTTTTATCTATTCGTTTTTTTTTCTTCTGAGAACAAAATACCGGCTGTAATCAATTATAGTAATATATTACCGAAATATGAAAAGCAGGGGCTAAACAAAAAGTGTAACCATTGAATATGTATGTTATTTCGTTTTTATATAACCTACACCATTCTTATTTTCAGTATTGGTGATAACATATTGCCATTTAAGATCAGTGAAATACAAGTCGTTAGTTGTAATGGTTTTGACAGCAAAGTATAACATAAAAATCGGCTAATTCTGGTATTACAGCAATTAATAAGTCACGGTCCGCCGTCAGAAATCAAAGAAATGCTGGAAACACTGCCAAACATTTTCTGAAAGCTTTTTGAGAGCAAGGGTAGGTCCGGCTTTAAGCTAATTGAACCAATTGCTCCCAATTGGACCCCTTACCTAAGGGAACCCAGCACTGTGCGTGACCCCCTATGCCCAGGGCTCTAGGTCTAGGGTAACAAACTCAACCTGCCGGAAAACGTGTTCTGGTGGTTGAAAACACAGTAAAATTGTGTGAAATCGCAACAAAAGGAATCTAAAGCATTCACTTTGATCATTGGTGCTACCGCATCTGCCCCTAAATGATTCGACAGTCCTTGGCAGTGAACCTCGGGGGGCCCACCTAGAATATTTTGCATTGGGTCCCTAATATTCGTAGGAATTACTAAGATTTTCAGATCGTTGCAAGTCGGCGTGTGATTCTTGTAGGTGGGAAATGGGCTTATTATCAACCCTGAGCAAGGATAATGTTCATAGCACACACAAGGGCAACTGTCGACGTCCAGCAGCAGTAACTAAGAACAGAACAAGTTTTGAACAACAGAACCGACAACGAAAAGTGATGTATGGTCTGTTGTCACACCAGAATTGGACAGTTTTGAGTGTATGGTCTACTGTCAAAGCTATTTCAGCTAACGACTTGTACATCACTGATCTTGGATGGCAAAATCCTATCACTAATACTCAAAATAAGAATGGTGTAAGTTATATAAAACAAATGGTTACACTTGTTTACACTCTGTGTATATACAGTATATATATATGTGTGCGTTTTATGAATACATTGTATACGTACGTTCTGCATTTGTCTGTTGTACATGTGTGTGTGTGTGTGTGTGTATGTGTGACTGTGTGTGTGTGTGTGACTGTGTGTGTGTGTGTGTGTGCGTTTGTCTAGTCACGTTTCCCAACTTTTGACTGTGCAGCTAGGAGTTGAGCGTGGTTCAATTTATCCGGAAGCTATCTGCATACGCCCACGGTTGTGTCTGTTCGCGACAAATTAGAGGTTGAAAGCTATTATTTGTCCCGCCTCGTTTATTTCCCTGGCGCCTCGTGTGTGTTACTGTGAAGTTGCATGTGTGTCGTGTTTTGAGTAATACATCTTGGTACTGAGCCTGTATGTTTCTCAGAGTTATGCTAACTCTGAGAAACTCTGTAACATGGTCAATGATTAATCCTTACAGTAACGGCGACGTTTTTATTCTATATATTTCAGCTGCATTTAGATGATTTTATGAAGCTTAGGAAGAATGTATGGTAGCTAAAAGGATTGATTGAGATAGTCTTTAATCTTTTAATGGGTAGACATCCTTCCTGAGCTGAATAACACTGTCTAATAGTTGCCAGAATATAATGAAATGATGTCACCGGTACTGAATGGGTCAAAGTGAGCATATTTTTCTTGGAACATAAGTTGCCCACATAAGTTCTATTCCTCTCAGTGAGCTTATACATGGAAATATAATGTGCATGCTATATTTACGAGTGTTGTAGTTTCGTATGCAGTGGTTAACTCATCTTTTATTTTCACTTTCCTACATAAGATCACGACGAGGAACAGACCGTATGTGGGCAACTGTATATTATACTGCATGATGTGATTGGATGCTTTTTCTTTGTGCATTATTATAGCCACCCTTTCTATTCTTATCAATAAATCTACATACCTACTGTTGCTTATATTCCTGGTATTACTTTGCTCACTCCTTTCGTATCTCTGTCTGCTATCATTTCTTTCCACTTTCCCCTTACTATCGGGTTTGCTGTCTCTACTAGAATTAAATCCTGACTACCTCGCTGGGATCGTAAGGTCTTTGTGGCCAGTGTATAACTGTATATATGTAAATCTCTCTCTCTCTCTCTTCCCTGACACACACACACACTCGCCCGCTGTTTTCCCAATTACTGAGATATCTGTGTAATGAACCAGCAGCAATCACGCCCCCCCCCCCCTCACCGCCACACACACACCTTACCCCCCCCCCCCCCGTCGAGTTTTACCGCACCCCAACCATTGTCATCATAAAAGTAATTGCGCGCATTGCAGGACGACCTCGGACGGAAAATGAAATTACCGCCAAACACCGCTCCCCCCCCCCCCACACCCCCTAACCTCCACCACCACCCCCTTCTTCCCCTCTCATCCACCCTACTCCTCGATTTGATTTTATGTAACCAAGATAAGAAAGATTACATATATGTCCACATTGATATTTAAGCACAGTACCCTGCATTAATAGCTGGTCCACTACATCATGATAAGATTGAGACATCGAACATTGGTTAAGAAAAACACTGATTTTGTTTAGTTTGTCTATGTGAGTGAGGGAGACAAAAGGCAGAACTACCTCTATCGAGTGCGCCCCCCCCCCCCCCCCTCCGAGTTGAAAGAGTGACAGGGCCGAACTCAAGGGACGTTCGAGCTAAAATGCCTGGACACACGAAGTTTGAAGTAATTTAAGTCATAGGCAGAGGGAAAGACTGATTCTGGGAGAGAGTTCCAGAGCTCAGCCGTTGAATAGAAGAAAGTCTGAGAATACCGTTTCACTCTTGGGTTGGAGAGTTGCACAGAGTTAGGGTGGGATTGTGTTGCAAGACGGGTACTACGTACCCTACATAGAGGAGGTGGTATACACTGGGAGAGCTCCGAGGAACACTGATTATTGTAGTACCGATAGAATAGCGAGAGAGATGCAACATTGCAGCGAAGAGAGAGAGATTGCAGAGTTGGTGAGTGGACGGGAGTTAATGATACGAAAGGCTTTCCTTTGTACTTTGTCTAGGAGTGCGGTGTGAGAGGATCCTCCCCACACATGTGAACAATACTCAATACAAGGATGCACTGTGCCCCTGTACAGAGCAAGAAGCTGCACAGGGGTAAAGATCCCCTTGAGGCAGTTGAGCACACCCAGCTTCTGGGAGGCTGCCTTAGCAAGACTGGTAATATGGTCCTTCCAAGTGAGAGCAGAAGAAAAAGAGACACCGAGAATATTGAGAGAAGATGAAGGATTGATTTTTGTATTGTTGAATTGTAAGGGATAGTCCTCTGGGAGTTCTGAACGGGTAGTAAGATGAAGAAATTGGGTTTTGGAAGCATTAAAGGCAACAAGGTTTTCTCTGCCCTAATTGGAAATAGTAGTTAGATCAGAAGATATGTATTTTTGTATATTTATATTTAGTAGTGACAGATAACTTGAATATAAAGACGATAATAGGGTTGGGTGGTGGCTGATAACTACCGTGTTTGATGGAGGAGCAATCATGGTTTGGTGGTTTCACAGGTACGCCACGGTAGCCTTGTCCGTTTCATAGTCATTCATAGCTGGGATGATTCGTATTTTCACACATTTAATAAAGCTGCATACAAAGGTTGAAACGGATATATATATATATATATATATATATATATATATATATATATATGCTGTATATATATATACACATATATTATATATATATATATATATATATATATAGAGAGAGATAGATAGAGATTGATATAACACAAAATTTTAGATTCCAAAATACTCACGAACTATTGGCATTGACTGCATCTGGTCGTCATGTTCTTCATCCTATCGAGTGGTAGGCCGTGTATTCCAATTAGGGGATATCTGTAAAACATAGAGAGCAACAATTAGACCAGTTATACCTCAAATATAGTCTAGAGTTGTGTCTATCACGATCAAATTTGAATCGCCCGAGATGTTAGACCGTTCTGGATACGATGACGATTTGCTTTATTTTCGTATGGGCATCTTTAGGCAACTTATTAAGTTTATGAAATCCCTGTGTCAGCCAAAATGGATATATCTGTCTCATTTAACCCTTCTAAATATTTGTTTCCAAAACTTAATACAATAATGTAATGACAGCCATAAAGTAAGTAGTAAATGCGATAAAATATATTGAAAAGCCAGCCTTTTGAAGTCTTAACGGACATTTTGTCTCTGCTTTCTATATTCCATCGTCAGTTCATGATCAACAAACATAGAAGTTATATAATTTAAGAACCGAGTGGTTATAGTTGTTGTTGTTGTTGTTGTTGGTCCCCAAGCTGCCTGGCCGAACAGCCCCAAGGCCCTGAGCAAGGCCAAGGCCATGACCGAGCACCCCCACAGAACCTTCCGTGCCGACCACAGTAAAACCTGGGTGAGTTATAGTTGTAATTCCTTCAACCGACCACGCCACACCAACCTTTCAGTATTATGACGCATGTTGCATTATATTGTAGCTATCATTAGACGATTACATTCACTACAAGAGTGTAAACACTTAATTAACCGTTGACTCCTATATATTCCTCTTAAGTTTTTTGTGTGGAACTCCGTTTTCCTCATGCTTAGCCTCATTAGCTTTCAGCTTATAAGACCTTCGCCCCATTAGCTTGGCGATTTAAACCTTTCACCTTCAATATTTGTAAATTTTAAGACATATCGTGGTATTTAGGTGTCGATTACTTTCCTGGCGAGCGATAACGAGTCTGTACTTTAGGAGGATCCGGTCATTGGTCCATATTTTTGTCTACCGAAAAAGGTACACATATATTTCGAAGGAGGGTGATTTTTAAGCTTGGTGGATGTCTAGGGAGCAAACTAAAAAAAAAAAAAAAAACAAAAAAAAAAACATAAAAAAAAAAAATAATAATAATACTAAAAAATTATAGGAAAATAAAATTGAAAATAATAATGAATCAACTGAATACAATTGTCAACTAATATCATGAATAACATTAAAATATGCATCATGGTATACCGACAGGGTTAATTAGTGTATTGATGTGTGGTTAATCATATCAATCAGATGACCACTATTAGCATTTTAGTCTAGTTACCTCCAGATAATGTTACACAGTTTAGGAAGGACCGGTCATCGTTATAGTGTTGGCCACAGTAGTATTTAACCCGTTGATTCTGAAAGGTCCTTTTTAATCCTACGAAATTTATCTGACAGTTAGATAAATAAAGTACAAAGAAGTACAAAGGAAGTCAAGCAACAACAGGCTAGTGACCCTTCTAGGCTGCTTGTCCTCCAAAACACTGATGTTCAAGTGTCCAAACAGTGGTTTAGAGTGGGTAAGGGAACATTGGAAAGGGAACTACTGCCTTGGAACTAATGTCCATGGCAGGATTAGGAAGTTAGTAGGGGACAGAGGGGTTAGTAACTGAGGGGGGGATCATTATATAGTTATTCATTTACAAACGCAGTCAGTCGCGGGCTTGATGCAAGATATTTGTCTATGCGAAGTTTAAAACACATTCGTCGTCTGATTGAAGGGATTAGGGAGCCCACCTTGTTGTTTTTCTCTTTCTCTCCCTCTCTCTTTGGCTTGTATCCATTCGGCCCCATTCAGCCTACTGTTTTAATACGTTTACCCCCATCCAGGTGTCAATATTTTCCTGACGAGCGGTAGCGAGCCAGCATATATATAGTTTTGTTTTACAGCAAGCTAAACTTGTACATTTTTCGATAGAAAAATTTCTCCGGCGAAGCTGGATTTCTCCATACAATGCTGGCTCGCTATCGCTCGCCAGGAAGAAATCGACACCTGGATGGGGATAAACGCATTAAAACAGTTGGCTGAATGGGGCCAAATGGATACAAGTCAAAGAAAGAGAGAAAAGGAGAGAAAGATAAAAGAAGCAGATGACCCCCCCTTGATAGCCCTCTGAGGATCGATGACGCACTTCTCTTCTGTTTTCTGACCATTATTAGACGATTTTATTCAGATTAGGAAGAGCATATGGAAGTCAGAGGGTTGATTGAGATAGTTTTTACCATTTTCATTCTCACAGATCTTTCCTAAGCTGTATAAAACTGTCTAATGATAGCCAAACTAAACTGCTAATGCTAAAACGCGTCATATCCTCGGGAATAGTTAGGACACACTAGGAAGAGATAAACAAATAGTCAGTGCCGTTTACAATAATACAGGAGTCACTCTACCAATTAAGCAAAACTAAATTGTGTCAACACTATCTCTCTGCTATCATCCCCCGCAGGTTGTCCTCTGTGATGTATGGATATGGGTTCAATTCCCAGGCAGAGTTCACAATAAATACAAAAATAGTTTGTTCTCTATTCCACGGCCTCTCACTCACTCCCACTCCCACTCATACTCCCACACTAGTCACACACACACACACAAACACAGACACGCACACACACACACACACACACACACCAACACCTACACCCACACACACACCCACAACAACTACAACACAAATAAATCTTTTGGTAGAAGAATGTTCCTGCAAAATTGCAGGCTCGCTATTGCTTGCTAAGAAAAAATCGACACCTACCTGTATATGGCACGAAAGGTATTAACGTTGACATAGCCATGGGTCGAAGTCATTAAATCATCAAACTAAGGGGTCGATCGTCTTCAAATCTCAAAACTAATGAGGTTAAAGATAAGGGAGAAGGGGGTCCAGAAAAAACTCCCTTTAGTGTTGCCACCTAACGTATACATCATGAACATGCCTCCATAAGCTACACTAAATTTTATTCACTACAAGTATACCAGAAATCTTGATCCCTAACGTCTGTAACTTAAATATGACTAAACTAAATAGACTGTAATTATCCGGACCTATTCCCTGATTGACTCTTCCCAAATGGTTGAAATATAATTACGTCATTACTCTTGTCCGTTTTTATCTACAGAGGTTTATGGTCTAGATTTCTGGCCTAATTAAAACGAATACATTATAGTCGTACAATATCCTTTGGAATTACCATTATTCTATAGTAGTAATATACGGATTTAAGGGGAGATGGGCCGCTTTTCTGGACCACTTTCTCCCTCATGTTCAGTCCCATTACTTTTGAGATTTTAAAACGTTCGGCCCATTAGTTTGGCGATTTTAACACCTTTCGTCCCATTTCGTTGGCAATTTTAAGACCTTTCGTGTTATTGAGGTGTTGATCTTATCCTGGCGAGCGATAGCGAGCCTGAAATTTTGAGAGAAAACGGCCTTCGGCCGGGATATTTTCTATCGAAAAATGTACATGTTTATCTTGAAGGTTTAGGTATATTTTTGTCTAAGCTTAATGGAGGTCTATAGCGAGGTACTTAGAAATACAGGATTAAATGAATTAATAGACCAAAAAAACGGCCCATGTCCCCTTAATGCGTCAGCCATGGTGGTTTTATGGCGACCGGTATGACAGGTGGCGAGCTTCATGGAATGGCGTGTTTAGTAAGATATCCTTCAACAAACTAACTTGTCATCAATACGTCATTGTAGTGCCTGTTTGCCTAAGATGAAGAATAAATATAAATCACACACACATAGATAGATATATAGGATAGAGACAACTTATAATTATTATGGATTACGTAAGTTGTCTAACGATATACCAATAATGATGTGATACAAGTGGTCAAAACTACTTATACACCATATCAGCAGTTGTCCAGCCTCTCTTTACTGAGGGTTCCCAGCTTCCCCCTCCCTGCTAAACCTACAGCCTCATATTTCCCCCAGCTGATGGGTGAGGTACTGGCTTGTTAGTGCGTCAGTCTACCTTTACCGTGGTTATGTAGCAAATATATATAGAACAACATTAAAGTAATATGTCTAATGAATTTGTTTATAACTTAGTCTGTTATGCAACACTCTTGGCATTGTACCTATGATCACGATCCACAATGCTATTATATTCAAGAACAATAGTATAAACCGAGGAGACAAGACAGACAAGCATACAAACGATGAATAGACAGAAACACAATTACATAGACAAATATAGATATACAGTATAGTTAGATATAGATATACAGTATAGTTAGATATTAATAGATATACAGTATAGACATATATAGATATACAGTATAGTTAGATATTAATATACTGCATCATAATAATATAGATATACAGTATAGTTAGATATTAATATACAGTATAGTTAGATATACAGTATAGTTAGATATACAGTATAGTTAGATATACAGTATAGTTAGATATACAGTATAGTTAGATATACAGTATAGTTAGATATACAGTATAGTTAGATATTAATATACAGTATAGTTAGATATTAATATACAGTATAGTTAGATATAGATATACAGTATAGACATATATAGATATACAGTATAGTTAGATATAGATATACTGCATCATAATAAGCTTAAACATTAACCCTTTCAAGCTCCAATACGCGTTTCTGTTCTGTTTCTGGCTACTATTAGACAATTTTATTCAGATTAGTAACGGTATATGGAATTTAAAGGGTTGATTAAGATAGTATTTACCCTTTTAATACCCACAAATCATTCCTGAGCTGCATAAAATCGTCTAATGATAGCCAAATTAAACTGCTAAAACGCGTCAGCGCTTCAAAGGGTTAATATTAACTGGTATATACGGAAGCTCTACGTATACACCATCACAGCATGGGTAAAATGTAAACCAAACTAAACCGTTCCACAGAATAATCACACGATCGGATTTGGGGGAAGTGTGGAGGCTTTTCACGGGGCTCTATGCCTCTCTCTATATATATACAGTACATGTGTGCGTGTGTGTGTGTGTGTGTGTGTGTATGTGTGTCTACAAGCTTTAATATATTTAAGGCTTCAATCAGTCTGGTTACCTGTGCCTGTGTTTGTCCGAATGTCTTTCTATATATGATTCCTCTCCCTCTCATATTCAGTAAGTATCTTTCCCTTTGCAAGAGATATCTCCTATGAATGAACTGCAAGACCTTTGAAATACTATATTATGTTTTATGTGTGACTGTGTAACTCTGTGTATCTATCTTGTAATCTATTGTCTTTCATCTAACTATCTTCATCTCAAGCAGTGAAGAGCATGTATTAGGCTGCAAAGGCGGCAGTGCGTGTGGAGAACGAACAGAGCGAGTTTTTTTATCTGATTGTTGGGTTAAAGCAAGGATGCGTGATGTCCCCATGGTTGTTCATTATCTATATGGAGTGTCATGAAATAAATTCAAGGAAGAATAGTGTAAGTTGGTGTACCCCTGATAAAGGAAGGCAATGAGTGGAAGCTACATGTCCTGCTATTTACTGACGATACAGTTCTGGTGAGTGATAATGAGTGGGATTTACAGGGTCTGGTAATTATGTTTAGCACTGTGTGTCAGAAAAGGAACTTGAAGGTAAAAGTGGGGAAGAGTAATGTTAATGAGCAGTGAGTTCACTGCTCAATAGGTGGCATTCTGAGAGTGAGGGTCTGAGTCTGGAGGGTGAGATGGTGAAGCACTTGAGCGAAGCAACCAGCCGCTTCAGAGATGGAGCTGCTTTGAGCCATGATGGATGCTTCACATGTCTCACTCCCCAGGCTGGAACAAGACCTCACGGGCTTCACCGTGTTGAGCGGTGGAATGTACAGGCTCTCAGCCTATGCCCGAGAGGGAGTAGTTGGAATATAGAAAAAAAAAAAAAAAAAAAAAAAAAAAAAAAAAAAATCGAAATTAAAAGTAAGATGATGTCAAAAACATCATCACATTTACGTCATTATACTCCCGTGAATGTCATATCATATTATCCATTCAAATATCAACAAATATTTCTATAGCATTTATGTTACGATTTGGATGGCTAGAACATGAAATAAATTTGTTTTTATCGATAAATGTTTTCTTCTTAAAAATAACCACTATTCTGTGCAATATGGAAACCACTAAAATTGAAACTCAACCAACTGTAAAAGTTCTGTCTAGTGTAACTCACTATTTGTAATGTTCTATTCTTTGCAACTGCATTTTTTTTACACCATTCCACACGATAATTATTGGCCGGGCGGCAGTCAGTCAGAGTCTCTGAGTCTCTCTCTCTCTCTCTCTCTCTCTCTCTCTCTCTCTCTCTCTCTCTCACACACTATACACATAAATCTGAGAGCCATGATGCAACAGGTTCATCAGTATAAGTGATATAGACAACTGGTGTCACGGTCTCTGGGTAACCCTTGGGATCTGTACACTCCCCCATCACTGCTCTCACATAATTAGTAAGCCAGACAACACAACCGGCCACAGCTGATGTCATGGTGTTGATTAACCCCTTCACCACCATGACACATTTTCACCTTTGATTCTGGATAAAATGAGATGATTTTATACAGGTTAAGAAGGCCCTATGTTACTAAGAGGGTGTATTGAGATCGTATTTACCTATTTCAGTCGCATAGGTAGATTAAAACTAAATAAAATAGTCTAATAGTAACCAGCATATGATATAAATTTCGTAATTGACATACTATTCAGGTTACCATTAGACGATTATGCGTAATGCATAAGTGCGCGGATTTTCGATGTGAGTATCCTAGGTTCGAGTCCTTGGAGTGCCACATGTATTTGTTGATTTCATTAATTGAGTTTAGAGGTGAAGTTGGTTGGTGGAAAAAAAAATAATAATTTAATCTACCTCTAGGACTCAAATGGGTAAATATCAATAAACCCTCTTAATAACACAAGCCCTGCGTAAACTGCATAAAATCACCTCATTTTGGCCAGAATCAAAGGTAGAAAGGCGTCATGGTGCTAAAGGGTTAACTGCGTGGCAGTATATTCCCCCTGCCTCTTTACCACACGCATTATTCGCTAGGACTCCACTCATTTAATTTACACTGACTAGGAGATAATAGGTGGATATTTTGAGGTGGTGATAAATCTAACAGTGCCACAGACTTCAACAGCGCCATCGATACACTGATTTGTTAACCCTTTTAAGTTACGAGGGCGCATTGCTTTTCTGGTTTCTGGCTGTTAGTATACGATTTTATTCAGACTAGGAAGGTTATATGGCAATCAGAGATTTTATTGTGATAGTCTTTACCGTTTTAATTCCCCCAGATATTTCCTAAGCTGTATAATATAATCGTCTATGATAAACTGTCAATATGTGGCATAATCCTCTAGGGGTTAAGAAACACGTTACCACCAACTCACAGCATAGAAAATGTCTGACCATATGGGAAATATTTCGTGAATTGACAGAGAGAGATAGAGATTTACATAGATACACTGGCCACACAGACCTTACGAGCCAAACGAGGTGGTCAGGACTTAATTCTAGTAGAGATGGCTTGTCCGATAGAAAAGGAAATTTGTAGGAAAGGATAGAAAAGAGAGAGAGAAAGAGAGAGAATCATTACGACAGGTTATGTTAGCCATTAAGTTTGGTTAAGTGACGTGGAGTAAAAAAATAGTATAATTATATTTTCAAAGGCAGTGTTTTTTTGCCTTGTATTTGCCTGGTATTTGCTATGCTGAACCACGAATATTTACTTTGCCGTCGTGTACCTTATTTCAATTTTGTGTCAGAGGATTATTTTTATATAGTTCTGATGATTGCAAAAAATTATATATATATCATAATTTCACCCACAATCGTGCTTGTTTGTCTATACGTGTGTAATTGTGTAGATTTGCAAACCCCTGCTTGTATTTATCTATTTATTCTAGTTCGGATAATTCGTCACGCACACACACACACACACGGTGGCCGAGCGCGCTTAGGACAGTGTATTAGGAGCACTAGCTCTGGTGTCGGGGGTTCGATCCCACGCGTCGGCAGGGGAAGTTCTCTCAAAAACATTACCTGGCCGTGAAGGCAAGGTTTGGACGGACCGCCTCGGGGGACCCACAAAGTCTCCTGCCCACGTCCTACTCCCTCGGGGGAATGTAGGCGCTCTCGTTAGCAGCCAGGATCAGCCTGTTGTTCCCTTAGGATAAGATCTAGGTTAAGTCTGTATATTTTCAGCCCCATTGGCTGCCGGCTTGAAATAAACCGATTATACTGACAACCAGCTACAGTTACTCATAAATATTAATGAACAAATAATATAAGCACCGGGATTAATTATGCTAGTAATTGTATGCACAGTTGCCTACATAAGTTCTGTTCCTCAATGTGATCTTATGTATGGAATTAACATGAGTATGAATGAATTGCGGGTGTTGTTTCTGTTAATTACCAGTTGACTCGTCAGAGGAGTTAACCACTGCATACGAAACTACGCTCGTAATGCAACCACGCGAAATATATATCCATGCATAAGATCACGGAGAGGAACAGAACTTATGTGGGCAACTGTACATCATATACTAAAACAAATGTATAATATTATGCAATGTATATCTAGGTATATCAATAAATCAATCCCAATTGATATATCTGTGTACTGATAACCAATAAGAGGTCCAGGAACCTTTTTGAGTGACTGTACTGCACTAAAATAATATTGTGTCCCATATGTTGTTTATAGCCCAAGCCATATGAGCCGATGCAAACATTATTGGAGTTATGATAATATCCCTGTTACTGGAAATGTGCCCACGATACAACAATATATCTCGAAAACAGTTCCCCTATGCAAACCCTTTCTCTCTGGAAAAAGGGTGTATATCTTGATGCGACTGCGCATTTCTTTTCTGCTTTCTGGCTATTATTAGACGATTGTATTTGGATTAGGAAGGGAAGGTCAGAGGGTTAATTGAGGTAGTCTTTAGCCATATGATTTCCACAGACCCTTACTAATCTGCATAACATTGTCTAATGATATCCAGAATAACGGTCAAAATGCATCATAATCTTGAAAGGGTTAAAGCCTAGAAGGACAGGGTTATACATTACCTTGATGACCAAATAAGTCCAATAAAGTCATTATTGTCGCTCACATGTAACGCTACTCCGCTATTGTCGTCACACATGTAACGCTACTCCGCTATTGTCGCTCACATGTAACGCTACTCCGCTATTGTCGCTCACATGTAACGCTACTCCGCTATTGTCGTCACACATGTAACGCTACTCCGCTATTGTCGCTCACATGTAACGCTACTCCGCTATTGTCGTCACACATGTAACGCTACTCCGCTATTGTCGTCACACATGTAACGCTACTCCGCTATTGTCGCTCACATGTAACGCTACTCCGCTATTGTCGTCACACATGTAACGCTACTCCGCTATTGTCGCTCACATGTAACGCTACTCCGCTATTGTCGCTCACATGTAACACTACTCCGCTATTGTCGTCACACATGTAACGCTACTCCGCTATTGTCGCTCACATGTAACGCTACTTGGCTATTGTCGCTCACATGTAACGCTACTCCGCTATTGTCATCACACATGTAACGCTACTCCGCTATTGTCGCTCACATGTAACGCTACTCCGCTATTGTCGTCACATGTAAGGCTACTCCGCTATTGTCGCTCACATGTAACGCTACTCCGCTATTGTCGCTCACATGTAACGCTACTCCGCTATTGTCGTCACACATGTAACGCTACTCCGCTATTGTCGTCACACATGTAACGCTACTCCGCTATTGTCGCTCACATGTAACGCTACTCCGCTATTGTCGTCACACATGTAACGCTACTCCGCTATTGTCGCTCACATGTAACGCTACTCCGCTATTGTCGCTCACATGTAACGCTACTCCGCTATTGTCGCTCACATGTAACGCTACTCCGCTATTGTCGCTCACATGTAACGCTACTCCGCTATTGTCGCTCACATGTAACGCTACTCCGCTATTGTCGCTCACATGTAACGCTACTCCGCTATTGTCGTCACACATGTAACGCTACTCCGCTATTGTCGCTCACATGTAACGCTACTCCGCTATTGTCGCTCACATGTAACGCTACTCCGCTATTGTCGCTCACATGTAACGCTACTCCGCTATTGTCGCTCACATGTAACGCTACTCCGCTATTGTCGCTCACATGTAACGCTACTCCGCTATTGTCGCTCACATGTAATGCTACTCCGCTATTGTCGCTCACATGTAATGCTACTCCGCTATTGTCGTCACACATGTTTGCCAATTTTAAGACTTTGCCCCATTAGTTTGCCAATTTTAACCATATCTGTACCGGCGACGTCTTTCTTAATTTATTATAGCTATATTTAGACGATTTTGTGCAGCTTAACCCTTAATTAGCGGCTCACCACATAAGTCGTATTTAATAAAGCTGGACTATGTGGCGGCGCTCGACATAGGTCGAGTGGCAATTTCAGCACGTAATGTTGCTGAGAGAGAGAGACAAGTGGTGGCAGGAGAGTAGCGAGCGTATGACTGCTCCAGACCACCGCGGCGAACATACTGACACGAATCCCAGCTCCCTCCTCCCTCTCTCACTCGCTATATAAGGAATTGTATCGGGAAAGTGGCTAATTACATGCTTTTTGCACTCGCGTTGCACGGTTATTGCAAGAAAACTAGCCATCATAAAAGGATCGTTATGGTGTCATTCGAAAGCTCTGTTTATGCCCTTTCAGGGATAGGTACTTGTTTTACGTTCTGGATCTTATTTAGGCATGAAAATTATCACGTAAACAGCCCTATTTTGGCTAAAAACACCCCGCTGGGCGGTACATATAAATAAACCGCATAGGCCGCTCGTAAGGTGTTAAGAAGGATCTGTGCTAGTAAAAAGTGCTAATTGAGTTAGTTCGAAGCCTATTGATTGATGGATGCCTTTTTTAAACTGAATAAAATCGTCTAATAGTAGCCAGCATACAGTGAAAAATTACATCGCCAGTACAGAAGGGGTTAAGACGGTTTGCCCCATTAGTTTGGCGAGTTAAATGTGTTTCGGTCCATTAGTTTGGCGATTTAATGAAGTTTCGGTCCATTAGTTTGGCGATTTAATGAAGTTTTGATCCATTATTTTGGCGATTTAAGACGATTTTTCCCATTAGTTTGGCGATTTAATGAAGTTTTGATCCATTATTTTGGCGATTTAAGACGATTTTTCCCATTAGTTTGGCGATTTAATGAAGTTTTGATCCATTATTTTGGCGATTTAAGACGATTTTTCCCATTAGTTTGGCGATTTTAAGGTATTTCGGATAGCGAGCCTGTTATGAAGGATAAATTGCTCTTTGGCTAGGACATTTCTCTATCGAAAAATTTAGAGATTTAACTTGAACGGGGGTCTTTTTTTTTCTTATCTTATAATCTTCAGGTGGTTCTGGTGAGGAATTTTCTTTCAGTCTAGGGAGGAAAACTAACTAGTTACTCGAAAATAGTAGTCACTCACAATAGTTCGCGACCATCTTTATTTTCTTTATACTAATATACTACAACCATAAGAAATGTTTTATTGATGCATGGTGCTATATTGTTATTCATATATATGGTTTATTATCAATATACATAAAACTGGATCCATGCCAAATTTGAGAAGACATCATACATAAACATATTATGAAACATCTTGACACTAACAAAATCCTCATTGACACACAAAAGTCATGTGAAACACAACTCATTGTCACTCATCATGACATTAAAACGACGACAGACGACAGGTTAACGCTAATGTCCTCCACTTCACCAAAGCCTTCGAAAAAAGTTCCTCACAAAAAATAAATAAATCAATAAATAAATAAATAAAATAAAAACTCGAGTACACTACAGTACTAAGGCATTACTGGAATACTCTTCACTGGACCACTAATTTTCTTACTAATAGAAAACAACATGTACTCCTTGAAGGCTCCTCATCAGACTCAGTCCCTGTCTCTTCTGGTGTCCCCCAGGGCACTGTTCTAGGTCCTCTTCTTTCCTTCTGTATATCAACGACCTTCCTCTTTCGACACCTAATTCTTCTACTAGACTTTTAGTTGATGATAGTATATTATTCAGGCCCATATAAACTAATGAAAATTGTAAACTCATCCAGCATGACCTAGACGCCCTTGAACTGTGGGAAAACACCTGGCAGATGTCTTTCCGCCCCAATAAATGTAAACTCCTCCGTTTTTCCTGCTCCCGATCACCCATTATGAAAAACTACACTTTACACAACCAACTACGACAACTAGTTTCTTCCTATAAATACCTTAGCATCCACCTCTCCACCAACCTTAGATTCAACACTCACATTCACCACATTCGAATCCAGGCAAACCATACACTGGGGTTCCTGAGGAGGAATTGACACAACTGCACACATGACATATAACACTATGTTCGGCCAACACTGGAGTACTGTGCTGAAGTCTGGGACCCATACACATAATACCGGAACACAGACTCACACTAATGTACAAAATCACGAACAATCACATTGACAAAAACAAAACAAACATGAACACCTTTACAACCTAAATATCCACAACACTCGTAACAGACACACTAATACATTCCAAACATATCATACTAATACAGATTCTTACAAACATTCCTTCTTTCCACGAACCGTACAAGATTAGAACAGTCTATCACTAAATAGTATTAGTAGCTCTACAATAGACATTCAAAAACATAATATACGAACATTTTATCACCTATGATTACACACAAACAACAAATACTTAATTGATTCACTTAGACTTCCTAATCCTACATCCCCCCCCCCCTTTCCCATCTTCCACCTTATTGTTGTATGTGTGATATGCGCTGAAACAGTGCCCTACACATTAAAAATCCAGATCGAGATCGAAATATATTCACGTACTGTACATAGATATACTTGTCTAATGATAAATATGAACATCACCGATTAATATGAGTAACTGTACATTGCTTCAATTCGCTTGTATGCGTCGCTTTTACGGTTTGTGCAAGCCTCTGAATTAATTTATAAACTATCTCACCACTCACACAAACACTCAAACTGGAGTGTCCACCACTCAGCTTGCCAGGCAGAACTGAATGTGAGTTTCATCCTTAAATTAAACATGAATGCACTAAATGATTAAATAAGACTGATAAGCCCGAGCACACTCACCCACTCTTTAACACATTATATTCCGAACACAGCCTACTCCACTTCTGCTGGCTTCCACTAAAATTAATTAACAGTTGCAGCGAGCGGGGAAATGTGCTAGAGTTGTCATCACACTAGCTTTTAAAATGAAATCATGCTTTGTTGATGTCTGCCGCTCAGACACCATGGAGCTAGTTAGGGGGACTTACAATCATGTGTTTACTGCCCTCTCATTTAATACCAGTCTACTGTGATAAAATACAAGAAACACATGTTATCTAGCGATTATATGTGTTATGCCTTCAAATTAAAATTCTCTTTCAAGTAAGACAACGGACGTAAAAAAGAAACCCAAAAATAAAATAGCATTCCCTCTTATCAAGAGAGACGTAAGTGGGACCACAGGCCTCTGGTTACCCATGAGTTTGAACGGCCTATGTTCCCTCCTGTCCAGGGTTCCTGCATGCCCCTCTAGTGCACACCACCACAACATCCAACTCTAACAATATTATCAACAATGCCCACACAACCCAAGATCAAATCAGGGAAGTAATACCAAAGTGCATACACTCTAACAGTTAGAGTGTATATACTTTGAGTAATACCACTGCCAAAGAGACCTACACTTTATTCCTGGTTATTACGGTCCTCATCATGCTGTAATTCCAGTAACATCCAATACATTGTGGATAATCCAAGCTATGCATACAGGTGTGAAGTGCCTGAAATGATTATGTGAAGTGATTGTGTGTGTGCAGTGACTGTGTGCAGTCACTTTGACTGTTGATCTGACTGTGTGTGAAGTGACTGTTGAGCTGACTGTGTGTGAAGTGACTGTGGGAGAAGTGGCTGAGTGCAGTGACTGTTTGACATGACTGTAAGGTACGTGACTGTAAAGGTAAGTGACTGTGGACTAAGTTGCCTCAGCCCGCCTGCCCTAACTCCATTTTTGTAATGGTGGATTTGCCAGCAAGGAACAGCGGCACTGACGTAGGTGCAATTTAATTAATTTCTGGCACCGCTTGGCATGACTCTCTGGAGGCCTTCTTGCTACACTGGCGGCAGGAGACCGCTTGGAAAGGCACAGTCTATTATTTGCTGAAAAATTGTGTGCATATATATATATATATATATATATATATATATATATATATATATATATATACAGGTACATATATATATATATATATATATATATATATATATATATATATATATATATATATATATACACGCACATTCACACTTACGCACACACAAACACACAGTGACACCGGCATATACAGTACATCGTGTGTATTTGTCACAAACTACAGCTGTATACCCCCTTACCACCCTGAATGTAATGTACTGTACTAATCATGATACTCATCATGATACATCATGATACTCAGCATAATAGTTTACAGGGCGATTAGATACGCTCTACTTGATTTTGGACCAAAGGGAGATTGGATAATATGGAAAAGTCCATTACAATAGAGGATGCTAAATGAAATAATCAATATCTTTATAATGGCTTGAATTTTGAATTTTAGTTATAGAACAATTTGAGATTTTTAATTCTGAAGATTGGCATACCTGTGACCTATTACTGAACAATGGGTATGTGTATGAATTACATATGTATGTATATACTCAGGCACATACCCCATAGCTGGGGGTGGCTGACTCAAGACAGAGCCTGAACAGAAACAATATTTAAAGTTCCAAATCTTAGGGTCCGGGACCACTTTCGCATTCCCTCGCCCCTTTCCCTGTCTCGTCTAGTAGGTGAATCTTACAAGGGTAGGAGGATTCCTAGCCGCCCGCCCCCTAAGTAGGAAAAGTAGTACGGGAAAAGAGACAGAAAGAAATGGCTAAGGTTGGGTAGAGGATGCCAAACCTCACTCTGGACAGGACCAGCCCTCACCCCATCAATAATAATAATCGTCTGGTTACTTCTATAGCACCCGTATCATCTCCTTAGAAGATTCACTAGCGCTTGACCTTTAATCAACCACAGACAATTACCCATCTCCCTTGCTCAAGGGGAGATGATATCCGCCGGCTATATGCCAGAAAAACTTTACAACCTGAGCAGGGATTGAACGTGGGTTTGCAGGATGGGAAGCAGGAACACTATCAACTTAGCCAACTGGACAGCCATGAATATACAGTACATTGTGTATTTAGAGAAAGAGAAAAACAATTGCCTTAATCAAATAAGTTCTGGTCAATAAGATACTAAAAGACCCAAAACAAGCTGATATGCATGCTCACTCTCCCCATCCAAGACAATATCAACACTTAAATTGGCAAACTATGGAGAAATACGTCCTAAAACCGCAAGAAAATTAGTCGAAATAGGAGGGTG
Organism: Paralithodes platypus; assembly: GCA_032716605.1. Lineage (NCBI taxonomy): Eukaryota > Metazoa > Arthropoda > Malacostraca > Decapoda > Lithodidae > Paralithodes > Paralithodes platypus. The sequence continues at coordinate 82,887,003 of CM064487.1, forward strand.
GTGGTCCCCCCAAACACTTGAGGAAATACGGTTAAACACCTCTTAAGTTTCCATAGCTGCGGTTGTGGACGGCCATTGCTCACTTCCTCATTCTATCAACTCTGGTGTTCCTCAGGGTTCTGTCCTATCTCCTATTATCTTTCTAATGTTCATAAATGATCTTCTTAACTGTATATCAAGTCCCATCCACTCAGGCGACTCTACCTTACGCTACTCAATTAGTTTTCCAGAACGCCCAAGCCAGCAATCCCTTAAAGACAAACGTAATGAAGCCATAGAACACTTATCTTCAGATCTAGCTACTATTTCCAATTGGGGTAGAGAAAACCTTGTTGCATTTAATGCTTCCAAGACCCAATTTCTCCATCTTACTACCCGTCCGAAAACTCCAGAGGACTATCCCTTATTCTTCAACAATACAAAAATCGATCCTTCATCTTCTCTCAATATTCTCAGTGTCTCTTTTTCTTCTGCTCTCACTTGGAGGGACCATATTACCAGTCTTGCTAAGGCAGCCTTCCAGAAGCTGGGTGTGTTCAACCGCCTCAAGGGGTTCTTTACCCCTGTGCAGCTTCTTGCTCTGTACAGGGGCACAGTGCATCCTTGTATTGAGTATTGTTCACATGTGTGGGGAGGATCCTCTCACACCGTACTCCTAGACAAAGTAGAAAGGAAAGCCTTCCTTATCATTAACTCCCATCCACTCACCAACTCTCTGCAATCTCTCTCTCTTGGCCGCAATGTTGCATCTCTCTCGCTATTCTATCGGTACTACAATAATCAGTGTTCCTCGGAGCTTTCCCAGTATATACCACCTCCTCTACGTAGGGTACGTAGTACCCATCTTGCAACACAATTCCGCCCCTACTCTGTGCAACTCTCCAACCCAAGAGTGAAATGCTATTTTCAGACTTTCTTCTATTCAACTGCTGAGCTCTGGAACTCTCTCTCAGAATCAGTCTTTCCCTCTTCCTAGGACTTAAATTGCTTCAAACTCTGTGTGTCCAGGCATGTTAGCTCGAACGTCCCTTCATTTTGGCCCTGTCACTCTTTCAACTCTGGGGGAGGCACTCGCTGCAGGCAGTTCTGCCTTTTGTCTCCCTCATTCACATAGAAGAAAAAAAAATCAGATTTATGTGGATTCGAAATAAAGGAAAGGAAACTTTCAAACTTAAAGTGGGCCATCTGAGATTTTTGTAATTTACATAGAAGGTGGATTTCTACGAGAACTGAAGTCGATACATTTTGACACAACGTTTTAATCAGCTTTGAAATACCTCTCATATTTAAGTCAGTAAACTTTATCTCGAGTAAATACTCCAGTAGATAGTGTTATTACATGCTAACTAGCACTTGACGATTATATTTATGTGAGATATAAGTGGGTGAAATTACATTCTACCAGTACCTACCATTAGTTGATTTTATTCAACTTGGAGTTACATACGTGGCAGATCAAATCCCATGAACCTACACAACTAACAAACGACCCGATTCTCACACAGCGTCCCATCTGTTGGCTGGAATATATCCATTTGTAGTTCAACATTTCTGAACTACATTTTTAAAACTGATGCACCCGTTGCCATTTGTCGGAGTGGCTGGCCCGGGTGATAATTATGGTGGCTGTAGTTGTTGCATTCTTACCTCCACCAACGAAGTTGGAAGAGGTTATGTTTTTGCCTCTGTCTGTTTGTTAGTCTGTTTGTCTGTAAACAAGATAATATCTCAAAAGTGGTTTTACCGATGATCACGAAATTTGGTGGACAGATAGGGTATTTTCCAAGGAAAAGGTTATAAAATCAAATATTATGAGGTGATTGATAGAACGCATCCCTCCGCCAGTATAGGCAGCTCAGAAAGTTATTTACTGATGCTTACGAAATTTGATGGGCAGATAGGATATGCACCAAGGAAGAAATTCTTCCATTTAGGAGGCGATCGGCAGAGCACAGACCTCCGCCAGCGTAGGTGGAGATATGCGCTCTATTGAGTACTTCTCTAGTTTCATTAGTAATAGTGTTTTCCGGGCAGTATGTGTTATATAACTCGTGCTTGGCTTGTGTACGTCTTTTACTTCGTATACGTAATGTGCCTGTGATTTTGATAATAATGTGTGTGTCACGGGAAGGGATAGTGGCAATGTTTACCTGTGTGTGTGTGTGTGTGTGTGTGTATGTGTGTGTGTGTGTGTGTGTGTGTGTGTGTGTGTGTCACGGGTAGGGATAGTGGCAATGGTTACCTCTGGATGTCCGTGTTGCTGTGTGTGTGTGTGTGTGTGTGTGTGCGCGTGTGTGCGCGTGTGTGTTAAGATCAATATGAAGACTACTAATATAATTTGGAAAGGTATACGAATATTTTATGGGTTAAATTTTAAAGAGTTTTGTAATACCAGATATGAGAGAGAGAGAGAGAGAGAGAGAGAGAGAGAGAGAGAGAGAGAGAGAGAGAGAGAGAGAGAGAGCGAGAGCGAGAGAGAGGCTTTAATATAGGCATGTTGTTTTTCTTCTACACTCTCACCGGAGATATGGTAATTTAAGGGTGTAGAGTGATTCAGCCTTATTATGCACACACACACAGCAGCCTTTCACACCTGGTATATTCTCTCTCTCTCTCTCTCTCTCTCTCTCTCTCTCTCTCTCTCTCTCTCTCTCTCTCTCTCTCTCTCTCTCTCTCTCTCTCTGTTGTGTTGAAATGGATAGAAAATTGGCTCAGCGACAGAAAGCAAAGAGTAGTCATAAACGGTAAGGCATCTAAATGGACCAATGTAAGTAGCGGGGTACCCCAGGGATCGGTACTAGGACCAATTCTCTTTCTAATTTACATCAACGACATAGATGAGGGTCTCACCTGTACAATCTCAAAATTTGCTGACGATACAAAAATTGCAAATAGCGTACTCTCAAAAGAACAAGTTGTCGATATGCAACACAATCTAGATAAATTGTCATGTTGGGCCCAAATTTGGCAAATGAGTTTCAATGCAGATAAATGTAAAGTACTACATATCGGATACCTAAATGAGAAAGCAAACTATTCGATGAATGGCACTCAGCTTAAGAATGTAAACAGAGAAACCGATCTGGGAGTAACAATATCGAGTAACCTAAAACCGAGTCAACAATGTTCAGAAGTTGTTAAGAAGGCAAACAAAATAATTGGCTTTATAGGCAGGTCATTTGAGCATAAATCCAAAGAAGTTATCCTAACCCTTTACAATTCCTTAGTCCGCCCTCTTCTGGAATACTGCGTTCAATCCTGGTGCCCTTATTACCAAAAAGATATAAACAAGCTAGAACGAGTTCAGCGTAGAGTTACCAAAATTATACCTAGCCTAAAGAACAAACCATACGAAGAGCGTCTTAGAGAATTAAATATGTTTCCTTTAACCCAGCGCAGATTAAGAGGTGACTTAATTCAAGTGTTCAAAATCATCAAAGGCATCGACAATATGAACTGTAGTAAGTACTTCACTATCGACCAATCTAATTACACGCGGGGAAACGGTTGCAAAATTATTGGTAAATCTTTTAACTCACACGAATCTAAGAATTTCTTCTTCAATCGAGTTGTCAACTTGTGGAATGGGATTCCCCGAAACGTTATAGACTGCATCACCGTTGATTCATTTAAACTCCGCCTAGACAAATATCTTGCATCAAACCCGCGACTGACTGCGTTTGTAAATGAATAACTTTATTTTATTCCCCCCTCAGTTACTAACCCATCTGTCCCCTACTAACTTCCTAATCCTGCCACGGACATTAGTTCCAGGGCAGTAATTCCCTTTCCAATGTTCCCTTACCCACTCTAACCCACTGTTTGGACACTTGATCCTCAGTGTTTTGGAGGACAAGCAACCTAGAAGGGTCACTAGATCTGTTGTTGCTTGATTTCCTTTGTACTCCTTCCTTTGTACTCTCTCTCTCTCTCTCTCTCTCTCTCTCTCTCTCTCTCTCTCTCTCTCTCTCTCTCTCTCTCTCTCACACAATTAGAAGACTGATCCCCCGGCTTGTTTATCGACACTTCTTCATTCATTGGTTCATTCCAGCATAAGGGGATTAATATTGACAAGTAAGTTTAGTTATATGAATGAGGTAAAATAACAAACACATCAGCTTTATATAGATTTAACATGAAGGAAAGGATATTTTCAAAATCTTAAGATGGCCATCTTAGATTTCAAAGGAGGCGGATTTCCACGAAAAACAAGCAACATTAAATTCGAGTAAGCCCGTCAGTAAATACTGTTGTGTTAAACATGCTATAGGTAGCGACAGCGAACCTGACAATAATCTAGACCCCTTAACTTCTTATAACTCAATATGCATGAAAGCAATCGGGCTGACATTTCTATAATTTGTGATGAGTCCACCAGGAAATAGGTGTGGAAATTTACAGCCAGTTTGCTCAAGGTCCTTTTGATTTACGAAGAGGTCAGGGATCGAGATAATTGTCAAGTTCGTTGGCGTTACCTATGGCTACCACTGGACAAATATGTTCGTCTGAGAAATACGTATTGTAGATTATGTTCTATCGATACCTACCATTTAGTAGATTTTTTATGGGGAGATGGGTCGCTTTTCTGGTACCCCATCTCCCTCATGTTTAGTACCATTGATCTCCAGACTTTAAGAAGTTCGACCCATTAGTTAGGCAATTTTAAGACTTTCACCCCATTTTGTTGTCAATATTAGGACTTTCTGTGTCACTTATGTGTCGATTTTGTCCTGGCGAGCGATAGCCAGCCTGTAATTTAAGATGAACCGGCCTTCGGCCGGTACATTGTTCTATTGAAAAATGTACAAATTTATCTTGAAGGAGGATCTTGGGGGTGTTTTTTTATTAAACTTGATGGATGTCTCGGGAGCAAACTAACAAATAATAAAAACATATATAAATTAGCAAATAAATACTCTGAGCCCCCTTAAAACATATATAAATTAGCAAATAAATACTCTGAGCCCCCTTAAAACATATATAAATTAGCAAATAAATACTCTGAGCCCCCTTAAAACATATATACATTAGCAAATAAATACTCTGAGCCCCCTTAAAACATATATAAATTAGCAAATAAATACTCTGAGCCCCCTTAAAACATATATACATTAGCAAATAAATACTCTGAGCCCCTTAAAACATATATAAATTAGCAAATAAATACTCTGAGCCCCCTTAAAACATATATACATTAGCAAATAAATACTCTGAGCCCCCTTAAAACATATATACATTAGCAAATAAATACTCTGAGCCCCCTTAAAACAGCTACCCGTTGCCATTTGTCGGAGTGGCTGGCCTGGGTGGCATGGCGGATGTAGTTGTTACTTGGTTTTAGTAGTAGTAGTAGTAATAGTTTGTATAGTAGTAGTTTGGATAGTAGTAGTTTGGATAGTAGTAGTTTGGATAGTAGTAGTTTGGATAGTAATAGTTTGGATAGTAATAGTTTGGATAGTAATAGTTTGGATAGTAATAGTTTGGATAGTAGTAGTTTGGATAGTAATAGTTTGGATAGTAATAGTTTGGATAGTAATAGTTTGGATAGTAATAGTTTGGATAGTAATAGTTTGGATAGTAGTAGTTTGGATAGTAATAGTTTGGATAGTAATAGTTTGGATAGTAGTAGTTTGGATAGTAATAGTTTGGATAGTAATAGTTTGGATAGTAATAGTTTGGATAGTAATAGTTTGGATAGTAATAGTTTGGATAGTAATAGTTTGGATAGTAGTTTGGATAGTAATAGTTTGGATAGTAATAGTTTGGATAGTAATAGTTTGGATAGTAATAGTTTGGATAGTAGTAGTTTGGATAGTAATAGTTTGGATAGTAGTAGTTTGGATAGTAATAGTTTGGATAGTAATAGTTTGGATAGTAATAGTTTGGATAGTAGTAGTTTGGATAGTAATAGTTTGGATAGTGATAGTTTGGATAGTAATAGTTTGGATAGTAATAGTTTGGATAGTAATAGTTTGGATAGTAATAGTTTGGATAGTAGTAGTTTGCATAGTTGTGTGTAGGGAAGGGGGATGGTGGTGGCGTTTGCTTGTCCAATCATTTGTACTGTCATTGTGTGCGTGCTTATTTGTGTGTGTGGTTGTGTGTATGGAGGAGTTAGAGAAAGAAAGGAAGAAAGAGAGAGAATGAGTGTGCATAATTAATGAGGTAGAAGCACTCTACACCCAGTAAATTACCATATCTCCCTGGTTAAATTGTAGAGGAAACACAACATACGTCCATTAAATCCTGACACAGAGCCACTCTCTCTCGCATACACACACACATATATATATAAGTGACTGGATATCGGCTCGAAAATTAAGCATTCTTACGAGCACATTTTCATTGTATTAAACCAACATAAAACTATTCAGATCAAACGTAACCTAACCTAACCTAAGACATTGTTTCTAAGTATCTAAGTATCGATATACTTTTACAAATAAACCTAAAAATTAGGAAATGTGTTAGTATGAATCCATCAATGCTTGTACACACACACACACATACACAAATGGGGATATGGCAATATAGGTGTGCAATGAGCGTGTGTCTCATTATGCATATACACAGTCTCGCGTTCTCTCTCTTTTTCTCTCTCTCTCTCTCTCTCTCTCTCTCTCTCTCTCTCTCTCTCTCCCACACAAACGGCTGATCCCCTGGCTTGTTTCTCGACTTCTCCTGTTTTGTCAAGATATATAATTGGTTCGTTCTAACAGGCAGGGATAAACTGTTGAAAGAAAATTTCAGATGTGTGCAATAGAATACAGAAGTGAGTGTTTCCAATATCACTCATAAACACAAAACACCCAACATAGCACACTCATACAATATCACTCATAAACACAAAACACCCAACATAGCACACTCATACAATATCACTCATAAACACAAAACACCCAACATAGCACACTCATACAATATCAAATACAAACACACAAAGCAACACACAGATATTCAAATCTCACAAATAAATCCTACATATACACATGCATTATATATGTACATGTATGGGTGTGGCTGTATAGGTTATGCATGTATGTGTATGTAAGTTGCAATACATTTTCAGATCGCGGTCAATAATCCGGATACATGCATATTCGAAGCTCTCTCGGGATGAATTGAATCTCATTAATTCTAATCTAGATATTTGCATTTCGGAGGTTAGTTGAAGGGGGGATGGGTCGCTTTTCTGGTCCCTTTTCTCCCTCATGTTTAGCCCCGTTAGTTTTGAGATTATAAGACGTTTAGCCAAGCCTGCAATTTTAAGAGGAACCGGCCTTGGGCCGGGAAATGTTTCTACCAAAAATTTACAAATTTATCTTGAAGGGGAGTCTAAGTGGTGTTTTTCTAAGCTTGATAGAGGTCTAGCGAGCAAACTAATACAAACACAGCCACTAGCCCCTTAATCAGTTGGAGGTTTAAAAATGTATGAGAAATAATGACCGCAACAGTTCATTAAACAAATACAGTAGGCTGTTATTAAATAATGACCGAAACAGTTCATTAAACAAATACAGTAGGCTGTTATTAAATAATGACCGCAACAGTTCATTAAACAAATACAGTAGGCTGTTATTAAATAATGACCGCAACAGTTCATTAAACAAATACAGTAGGCTGTTATTAAATAATGACCGCAACAGTTCATTAAACAAATACAGTAGGCTGTTATTAAATAAGGTGTTTTGCCTTTACACATTTTCAGATCATGGTTGCAATGCTAAACAAACCTTTTATTGTATTATTATTATTATTATTATTATTATTATTATTATTGATCCTTTTCAGTACCAGTTGTTTCCTTTTAACTTTCTTCTAGCTAATATGAGACGATTGTATTAAGTTTAAAAAGGGCCTCCAACAATTAACAAGCTTTGAACTATCTCACTTTACCCTTTCTAATACCACAGATCCTTCCTAAGCTGCATAAAATCGTCTAAATATAGCTAGAACCAAATTAAATAGACGTCGCCGGTACAGTAGGGGTTACTTTTATTATTGTATTATAATGTTGGCAAAATATTGTAGCTGCGTATTGCAACATACAGGTTTCACACACACACACACACTCACGCACTCTCTCACACACACACACACACACACTCTCAGACACACACACACACTCTCGCACACACACACTCACACACACACACAATTAGAAGGCTGATCCTTGTACCTGCTGTAAGTCTCTTCACTGTTGGCCAGATATTTTATACGTCCATTGTAACAAAAGGGGTTCAGAGTTTGATGCAGACATTCTGATTTTTTGCGATATAAAAAAGTAAACTATGATATTCAATATCTAAACACACACACACACAATATATATATATATATATAAATAAACTCACAAGAACACACGGAAACGTACATTTATACAAAAACACATGCACGTACACACATAAAACACACGCACTTGTAAACAAACACAAAACACACACATAAGTATCAGATGCTTCATATTATTATATATGTGCTGGTTGTTTTATTTATATAATTATTATGACTTTCATCATCCAAGTATTGCAATTCTCCCCACCAAATTATGCCCGTAGTTGCCACGTTGTTTTGTACTGTAAGCGACCTGGCCTTTTTAAAGACGATATATCCCGTATTTCTCCTCCCTCCCTCTCCATCAATAATTCTTTACTATGAGCTACATGTTGTAATTTCTGTAGCTGACACATATTAGTCATTGCAAATTGATGCTCATTATATTTTAAAGTCACTCATAATCTGAAATAGCACATAATAATAATAAAACATAAGGTATTATCGCGCCTTTTTGTTATGCTAATTAATCAGCCTTACAATTATGATTTTAGTCATTTTAGCTGCATATTAAAATTCTCACGACTACTATATTATATAAGCACTTAGTGTAGTCATCATATATAACTACTATATTATATAAGCACTTAGTGTAGTCATCATATATTATATAAGCACTTAGTGTAGTCATCATATATTATATAAGCACTTAGTGTAGTCATCATATATAACTACTATATTATATAAGCACTTAGTGTAGTCATCATATATTATATAAGCACTTAGTGTAGTCATCATATATAACTACTATATTATATAAGCACTTAGTGTAGTCATCATATATAACTACTATATTATATAAGCACTTAGTGTAGTCATCATATATTATATAAGCACTTAGTGTAGTCATCATATATAACTACTATATTATATAAGCACTTAGTGTAGTCATCATATATAACTACTTATTATATAAGCACTTAGTGTAGTCATCATATATTATATAAGCACTTAGTGTAGTCATCATATATAACTACTATATTATATAAGCACTTAGTGTAGTCATCATATATTATATAAGCACTTAGTGTAGTCATCATATATAACTACTATATTATATAAGCACTTAGTGTAGTCATCATATATTATATAAGCACTTAGTGTAGTCATCATATATTATATAAGCACTTAGTGTAGTCATCATATATAACTACTATATTATATAAGCACTTAGTGTAGTCATCATATATAACTACTATATTATATAAGCACTTAGTGTAGTCATCATATATAACTACTATATTATATAAGCACTTAGTGTAGTCATCATATATAACTACTATATTATATAAGCACTTAGTGTAGTCATCATATATAACTACTATATTATATAAGCACTTAGTGTAGTCATCATATATTATATAAGCACTTAGTGTAGTCATCATATATAACTACTATATTATATAAGCACTTAGTGTAGTCATCATATATTATATAAGCACTTAGTGTAGTCATCATATATAACTACTATATTATATAAGCACTTAGTGTAGTCATCATATAACTACTATATTATATAAGCACTTAGTGTAGTCATCATATATAACTACTATATTATATAAGCACTTAGTGTAGTCATCATATATAACTATATTATATAAGCACTTAGTGTAGTCATCATATATAACTACTATATTATATAAGCACTTAATGTAGTCATCATATATAACTACTGTATTATATAAGCACTTAGTGTAGTCATCATATATTATATAAGCACTTAGTGTAGTCATCATATATTATATAAGCACTTAGTGTAGTCATCATATATAACTACTATATTATATAAGCACTTAGTGTAGTCATCATATATAACTACTATATTATATAAGCACTTAGTGTAGTCATCATAAACTTATATTATATAAGCACTTAGTGTAGTCATCATATATTATATAAGCACTTAGTGTAGTCATCATATATAACTACTATATTATATAAGCACTTAGTGTAGTCATCATATATAAGCACTTAGTGTAGTCATATTATATAAGCACTTAGTGTAGTCATCATATATAACTACTATATTATATAAGCACTTAGTGTAGTCATCATATATAACTATATATATAAGCACTTAGTGTAGTCATCATATATTATAAGCACTTAGTGTAGTCATCATATATAACTACTATATTATATAAGCACTTAGTGTAGTCATATATAACTACTATATTATATAAGCACTTAGTGTAGTCATATATTATATAAGCACTTAGTGTAGTCATCATATATTATATAAGCACTTAGTGTAGTCATCATATATAACTACTATATTATATAAGCACTTAGTGTAGTCATCATATATTATATAGCACTTAGTGTAGTCATCATATATAACTACTATATTATATAAGCACTTAGTGTAGTCATCATATATATTATATAAGCACTTAGTGTAGTCATCATATATTATATAAGCACTTAGTGTAGTCATCATATATTATATAAGCACTTAGTGTAGTCATCATATATAACTACTATATTATATAAGCACTTAGTGTAGTCATCATATATAACTACTATATTATATAAGCACTTAGTGTAGTCATCATATATTATATAAGCACTTAGTGTAGTCATCATATATAACTACTATATTATATAAGCACTTAGTGTAGTCATCATATATAACTACTTAATTATATAAGCACTTAGTGTAGTCATCATATATTATATAAGCACTTAGTGTAGTCATCATATATAACTACTATATTATATAAGCACTTAGTGTAGTCATCATATATAACTACTATATTATATAAGCACTTAGTGTAGTCATCATATATAACTACTATATTATATAAGCACTTAGTGTAGTCATCATATATTATATAAGCACTTAGTGTAGTCATCATATATTATATAAGCACTTAGTGTAGTCATCATATATAACTACTATATTATATAAGCACTTAGTGTAGTCATCATATATAACTACTATATTATATAAGCACTTAGTGTAGTCATCATATATTATATAAGCACTTAGTGTAGTCATCATAACTACTATATTATATAAGCACTTAGTGTAGTCATCATATAACTACTATATTATATAAGCACTTAGTGTAGTCATCATATATTATTATATAAGCACTTAGTGTAGTCATCATATATAACTACTATATTATATAAGCACTTAGTGTAGTCATATATTATATAAGCACTTAGTGTAGTCATCATATATAACTACTGTATTATATAAGCACTTAGTGTAGTCATCATATATTATATAAGCACTTAGTGTAGTCATCATATATAACTACTGTATTATATAAGCACTTAGTGTAGTCATCATATATTATATAAGCACTTAGTGTAGTCATCATATACTTATATAAGCACTTAGTGTAGTCATATATTATATAAGCACTTAGTGTAGTCATCATATACTATATAAGCACTTAGTGTAGTCATCATATATTATATAAGCACTTAGTGTAGTCATCATATATTATATAAGCACTTAGTGTAGTCATCATATATTATAAGCACTTAGTGTAGTCATATATTATATAAGCACTTAGTGTAGTCATCATATATTATATAAGCACTTAGTGTAGTCATCATATACTATATAAGCACTTAGTGTAGTCATCATATATTATATAAGCACTTAGTGTAGTCATCATATATTATATAAGCACTTAGTGTAGTCATCATATATTATATAAGCACTTAGTGTAGTCATCATATATAACTACTGTATAATAAAAACATGCATAATCATAAGACATCGCGATAAACTGTGCATATCCTAAGTGTTGAGTATTGTTGATGTCGACAATCGTAGGTCTGCCGGTAGTTCAGAAATGTCCACCAGAGGTCTCAAGTGAAATCTTGGCAGGGTCTATTGGTGCTTAATATATTTGTATTATTATTAACTCGATGTTTGATCATACTATCAATTATATGAATAAATTAATATCTACAGTTCAATATATATAGGGTAAAAATAAATATATCTCTATTCTTAATTGGCAGTTATTAACTATTTCGGTATATCTACGACGCTGTTTATATATAGTTTGTATTGGACTGTTTTAAGGGGGGTCACCTGTTTTTGTTGTCCTTTTCTCTCTTTCTCTGGCTTGTATCCATTTGGCCCCATTCAGCCTACTGTTTTAAGACGTTTATCCCCATACAGGTGTCAATTTTTTACTGGTGAGCGGTAGCGAGCCAGCATATTTTTTATTTTTGTTTGACAGCAGATAGAAAAATGTCTCCGGCGAAGCCGGATTTCTTCATATAATGCTGGCTCGCTATCGCTCGCCAGGAAGAAATCGACACCTAGATGGGGATAAACGTCTTAAAATAGTTGGCTGAATGGGGCCGAATGGATACAAGCCAGAGAAAGAGAGAAAAGGACAGAAATAACAAAAAGCAGGTCATCCCCCTTTATCGGGTTAGGACAGATATCTGGGAGGAGGGTTAAATGAGGTAGTTCATACTGTGTCTATCCCTGGAGACCCTTCATAAGCTGGATAACATTAAAGTAGTAATATCAAGACAAAATCATTATGACTCCATCGTACTGAAGGGACTAAATAGAGGTTATAAAGCAGTACATCATTTAACTACATACACTTATAGCTAAATAATACACTTATAATACACTTATATACACTTAATATACACTTATATGCACTTAATACACTTATAATAGAGGTTATAAAGCAGTACATCATTTAGCTACATACACTTATAGATATATAATAGACTTATTATACACTTATATACACTTAATATACACTTATATACACTTAATACACTTATAATAGAGGTTATAAAGCAGTACAGTACATAATTTAACTACATACACTTTAGTAGAAATAATATATGTATCGTATCATTGATAGAAACAACATACGTACTATATCAGTAATTGAGTAACACCCTTGTATTATGAATTATAACATAATAGATCACGATAAACCTTTTGACTACCATAGGCCTGTCCTGAAAATAATTAAATCGTCTAGTGTTAGCCAGAGTATAAAGACATGATTCTCAAAGAGTTAGAGATAATTATAAACCGGTCAACCTGCTTTCAAACAGACAAACAACAATGATCACTTAATCTCTTCAAATAGCGCTTAGCGGAGATAATAAAGTAATAATTATCTTATGGACACATACAAATGTTAATATCGCCTCCCCCTTACTACACACACACACACACAGAGGTTGGGTTGGTCTAGTGGTCTAAGTCACCGTGCGCGGCGCTAACAGCAAGGTTGAGGGTTGAAGTCCCCTACAATATTAAAGGTATTTTTCGGCCGTCCCTATGGAAACTATTGTTATCGTAGTCCCTCCCTAGTCAAGCTGCTCAACTATCAGCTTGCGTTAGCCTACACATACTCTCACCAGCGCATCTGCATATATACAATGGTGGGAGTTCAAGCACCTCACGGTCTCCAAAAGCAGCATGTGACCTCGTAGTAAAGGCAGATAAAGCATGGTACTGTACCTAAGATAAGGAAGACTCTATAGATTTTCAACCTCATGGTTGCAAGAGAACACGCAAAGAGAGAGAGAGAGAGAGAGAGAGAGAGAGAGAGAGAGAGCTAGAAAGAATGAGTAATATCTGTAACCTTCACAAGTGGTAATAAAGGAGAGGACAGCCTAGGGTTACTATATATGGTAGGCCTCTCTCTCTCTCTCTCTCTCTCTTTCTCTCTCTCTTTGTGGGTGAACATGTATTTATGTGTGTGTCTGTGCATGCTTTGCATGTGTGTGTGTCTGTGCATGCTTTGCATGTGTGTGTGTATTTGGGTGTATGCTTATGGGACAGTGTAATGAGTGCGTTGTGTGTGTGTGTGTTTGTGTGTGTGTGTGTGTGTGTGTGTGTGTGTGTGTGTGTGTGTGTGTGTGAGAGAGAGAGAAGGGGGATGGGACGTTATTGATATGTAGAGGGTAGGCCTATATTGTGTGCGAGCCTGTCTATTAGTATATTACACTTCCGGAGGTATATGAACTCTGGTGTGTGTGTGTGTGTGTGTGTATGTGTGTGTGTGTGTGTGTATGTGAGACAGAGAGAGAGAGAGAAGGGGGATGGGACGTTATTTATATGTAGAGGGTAGGCCTATATTGTGTGCGAGCCTGTCTATTAGTATATTACACTTCCGGAGGTATATGAACTCTGGTGTGTGTGTGGTGTGTGTGCGTTGTGTGTGTGTGTGTGTGTGTGTGTGTGTGTGTGTGTGTGTGTGTGTGTGTGTGTGTGTGTGTGTATGTGAGACAGAGAGAGAGAGAGAAGGGGGATGGGACGTTATTGATATGTAGAGGGTAGGCCTATATTGTGTGCGAGCCTGTCTATTAGTATATTACACTTCCGGAGGTATATGAACTCTGGTGTGTGTGTGTGTGTGTGTGTGTGTGTGTGTGTGTGTTATCAGTGGAAGCTTGCATTTGATATATAACTATTTATGCATAATTATACGTGCTTTGGAAAACGGAATAGTTTATCTCTTCTCAAATTTAATTTATATGCAGTTACACGCTTTAGTAAAAACATTGTCACGAAGCAAAATGTGATAGCCTACTATTTATTCCTAACATGGTTCAAATGGCTCAGTGTTTGGCTCACAGCTAATAACCAAAAGTAATGTATTACTATGGAGTGCATACTTAAAATAATGTGTGAACAACCACGGTTATTATACAAATACAACTTTGGTGTAATTTAAGAATGTAATCGTATAGACATAATACATAAACCTATTAATAGTTTGATAAACAAACATTAAAATATGCATGTATGATTCTATGCACATGTATTTATTCGCAATAAAATGTTTTCAATTAGTGACCCAAGTCCCCGAGAAGCAACAATATTGGTCCATGAATTTATCAAAGGATATGCAATATTGTCCGTGTTTTCAGTGAGCAATACCTCGGAGAATAACGTCAGCCACACGGTTCATTGTTCTGGGATCTTTACAGAAATTCTGGTTCGGTAACCTTTAAATTAGTTTCACAAGGTAATTAGCCACACTAAACTACCTCTGGTCTCTAGTTTATAGTTTCACCTGGGAGTATATATAAATTTGTTTTTTTCATTAGCAACATACTTTTCGATAATTAATGGGAAATATGAAAGTACTATGTCACTATCATATTTGTACAAAGCTGTCATAATCAACACTACATTTAGCTAGACATACTAGGTAATAGATGAAAAATATAGATAGGCAAGACAATTTCCCTGCAACTAAGAAAAAACAGAATATACAGTAGATGCCTGTATCAATGTTAAAGTGCCTATAAATATTATATATATATATATATATATATATATATATATATATATATATATATATATATATATATATATATATATATATAAATATATATATATACAGTGTATCGCTGAAAAGGGAGGGAATTGAGTGGAAGCTACCTATACTGCTGTTTGCGGATGATACAGTTCTGATGAGTGATAATGAATGGGAGTTGCAGGGTCTGGTAAATGAGTTTGGAACAGTGTGTAAAAAACGGAATTTGAAGGTAAATACGGGGAAGAGCAAGGTTATGGTCTTCGAAAGGGGTGAAGTCACAGAGTGTGAGGTGAAGCTGAACGGTCAGGCTATGGAGATCGTCAACTCTTTTAAGTATCTGGGCAGTGTGTTGAGTAAAGATGGGACTATGGATGAAGAAGTGCGGGAGAGGGTACAACAGGGGAAGAGGGTTGTAGGAACGCTAAAAGCAGTAACAAGAAATAGGGTGGTCAGTATGGAAGTGAAGAAGTCCTTGCATGACAGTGTGGTAATCCCGACACTGACTTACGGAAGCGAAGCATGGACGTTGGTTGAGAGACTCAGACCAAGAGTGAGAGCAGTGGAAATGAATTACTTAAGGAGTGCGTGCGGAGTTACATGGAGGGATAGACAGACTAATGAGGAAGTAAGAAGGAGGTGTGGTGTGTGGTGGTAGATGTGCTGGAAAGTGTGAAAAGGAACAACTTGAGATGGTTCGGCCATATGGAACGTATGGAAAGCGAGAAAATTACTAAGAGGGTGTACGAGAGCGAGGTGGAGGGACAGAGAGGGAGAGGTAGACCGAATATGAGGTGGAAGGATGGAGTGAGGAAGTAAATGAACGAGGGCAGTGCTGGTTGGGGGGAGGGGCGTCGACTGACTGGGGACAGAGGTGCATGGGGGCGGTTCGTTCGTGGCCACCCCTTCGGGGATCACGGCGTCAGGCAATAGATAGATAGATATATATAGATATTGCAGATAGAATACTGCAGATGTGGTTGTGTAAAGGTGGAAAGGGAAAGCGGGAAAGTCGCTTGTATAAATTCGCCATAAGGGGGGGAGGGGGGGAGTTTCTGGACACCTTTCTCCCTCATGGTTAGACCCATCAGTTTTGAGATTTGACTACATTCGCCCCATTAGCTTGGCGATGTTAAGACCTTCTTTTCCATTTAGGTATCGATTTTTTCCTAGCGAGCAACAGCGAGCCTGCAACTTAGAAGGAATCAGTCATTGGCCGGGGCATTATTTTAACGAAAAATTTGCAAATTTATCTCGAAGTGGGGGCTGGGTGTATAAATATTTAAAAGTTTGATAGAGGTCTAGGGAGGAAATAAAGCATAATAGATAAATAAGTAAATAAACACATGAACACAAGATCTATCCTTAAGTGGGGGTCACCTGATTGTCTTCTCTTTCTCTGGCTTGTATCCATTCGGCCCCATTCAGCCAACTGTTTTAACACGTTTATCCCCATCCAGGTGTCAATTTCTTCCTGGCGAGCGATAGCGAGCCAGCATTGTATGGAGAAATCTGGCTTCGCCGGAGACATTTTTCTATCGAAAAATGTAAAAATTTAGCTCGCTGTCAAAATTGTTTTTTTATATATACAGTATATACTGTATACTGTATATACTGTATGTATCTATATAATATTTTCGATTGTCTGTGTGTGTGTGTGTCTGTCTGTCTGTGTGTTCTTAATAGGCGGCCGCAGTTATGGACCTGGGGAGCTGAAACTGTGCATGTGGGTGTCAATTGACCTGGGTCAGGTCATAGAGGGGGCGAGGCCACGATCGGAGGTCGTTTCGAGGCCGAAATTGAAAATTGAAAAAAAAAAAAAAAAAAAAAAAAATGGCCGTTTGGGGCAGAAGGAGGCCTCCGATCGAAAAGGTGTATGGAACAAAGTTGTTCGCAGCCCCCCAAAATGGGGGTACGGATGAGGTCAGATCCAAAATCGGAGGTCATTTAGCGGCCGAAATCGAGGTCGCCGTTTAATGAGGCACAGGGAGGTCGAGGCCGGTGATTATGGTAGTAGTAGTATTGTGATGATTGTGGTAGTAGTGATTGATGATGGTGATTATGGTAGTAGTAGTATTGTGATGATTGTGGTGATGATGGGGATTATGGTAGTAGTAGTGGTGGTAGTAGTGATGGTGATTATGGTGATTACCCGGGCAACGCCGGGTACCCCTGCTAGTATATATATATATATATATATATATATATATATACTGGCTCTCTACCGCTCGCCAGGAAAATATTGACACCTGGATGTGGGTAAACGTCTTAAAACTGTAGGCTGAATGGGACCGAATGGATACAAGCCAAAGAGAGAGGGAGAAAAAAAAAGCGAGGTGGGCCCCCTTACGTATGTCTTAAAAGTGGTGTTACACAAACGTTGCTAGCGGCTGAAATAATCAATAGAAATAGATACCGGTACCGGTATTGGCATTTATATTTGTTCGTCTTTGTAAACACACTCCCTTCACGAATAGTAAGCGATTTTTTTTTCATATGATCTGACATTCCCATAATCATTACAAAGAAATTTAAACTTAATTTTATTTTTATTTTGTCAGTAAACGATGCCTTTTTGTTTTTATTCTGGCTATAATTAACCCTTTCAATACGGGTGGCTTTTTACAGCGTATTCTTGGCATATTCACAAGTTTTATGCAGCTTACGAAGGATCTGTGTAAGTGAATATGGCTAATTAAGAATAGTTCGTAGCTTTTCAATTGCTAGGGGTCTTCCTTAAGCTTAATAAAATTGTCTAATAGTAGCCATGTAAAGTGAAAAAGCCGTCATCCATATTTAAATGGTTAAAGGTAAAAATTATTCAACTAATCCTCTGACTCCTACAGTTCCTTCCTAAGCTGAACAAATATCTTAATAAAATAAAGGTGTCATTATACACTGAATATAGAATAATCATATTCATTACACTAATATAATTGTTCACATCACCATCATATAATTCAATAATCCCTAAATAATCCACGTAAAAATATTCCCACTTCGAGCAATTAGTTGATAACCCCCCCCCCCCTCCCCACCTCTCTCTCTCTCTCTCTCTCTCTCTTCCTTATGCATCCATCTATCTATCTATTAATTTATACATGTATCTATCCATCCATAAATCGATCTATCGGACCTATCTATATAATTATATGCTTCTACTACCTTTATACCGGTATCTGTTTTCCCAAATGTTCTATCTATCTGTTTCTTCATCTATCTATTTATATATCCACTTCTTCATCTATCCATTTATCTATCGCTATTCATCCAATATGTGGGCACTTCAGTCCGCTCGCCTGACCCATTGGTTCCCTCAGCTATCTTTACCGCCAATATCAGAGAGAGAGAGAGAGAGAGAGAGAGAGAGAGAGAGAGAGAGAGAGAGAGAGAGAGAGAGAGAGAGAGAAAATACGAGTTCCAAACGTCAAGTATGTATTATGAAATATACATTTTATTTAAACATATCAATATTTTCACAAGAGTGCAGTCACTTTAATTTTGTTCTACCTATCTCAGACTAGTATTAAACCTAGATAGAGTTATTTGTTGTCTTAAGGGGGGTCACAGGCTTCTTTGTTCTTTCTCTGGCTTATATCCATTCGGCCCCATTCAGCCAACTGTTTTAAGACGTTTAACTATCCCCATCCAGGTGTCGATATCTTCCTGGCGAGCGATAGCGAGCCAGCATTGTATTGAGAAATCCGGCTTCGCCGGCGACATTTTTCTATCGAAAAATGTACAAATTTAGCTTATTCTCAAAACAAAAATATATATATGGTGGCTCGCTACCGCTCACCAGGAAAATATTGACACCTGGATGGGGCTAAGCGTCTTTAAAAAGTGGGCTGAATGGGGCCGAATGAATACAAGCCAAAGAGAGAGGGAGAGGGAGAGAAAGAGAAAAAAAGCGAGGTGGGCTCCCTTAATGTAATAGGTTTTATAAATACAATGCTCACGATCATTTGTCTCCAAGTACCTGCGATGCTATTTTATAATTTATTTTAGCTGCCATTATACGATTTTATGCAACTTAGTTATGACAGGAGTGAATGGAGAATGCTTGTGAATAGTTGAGTGAACACGTGGTCATTTGGAGTAAGGGGTCGGGCGCAAGTTGGACTAGATAATAGTCCATCAGGCGCCTGGCCCGGGGAGACGATTAATATGTAGGGTGCGCCTGGAAGTGTGGTGGGAGGGCTTGTGGCTTTGGCTCCGCTGCATGTCTGCCTGCCGAGATCGGAACCTCTCCGGGTGGTCGGGGGCCGGGGGAGTGCTGGAGCGACCTTGGTGACCCTGGTCTCTGGGTCTTCTCCTGGGTGACCTGGATGTGTGTGAGTTTGTGCTTTTTATCTGTGTTTATTTGTTGTTTTATGTTGTTTTTGTGTTTTCCCTGTTCTTGCTCTGTCTTGAGTCGGCTACCCCCAAAATGGGGATTGGGCCTGAGCATATAGATAGATAGATAGAATGCAACTTAGGAAAGACCTCTAACATTTATAGCGGTCATATGTAAGTCAACTAATATTTTGACTGCCACATATCCATTCTAAGCTAAATAAAATCGTCTAATAATAGCCAAAATATAATTGAGGAATGCGTCACAAAAAAACTTTAAAGTTAATGTATGGTGTCCGATAATGTTCCTCTCCATATCCCCATTTAAACTTGCTGGAGTTTCTTCTATATATTTTACAGATTACAAAACTTAAAACACATTACAACATTATCCATTTACATATTCTTATGTTGAAAATGCCAATCATCTCCGATGGTTATATTTTCATGATACAACACATATAAGAGTTCCATCATTCTATAAGATTGATTGTTTTATCAGTAAAAGGGCAATATGTGCGTATGGGGTGGGGTAGGAGTGGGTAAGAAAGAGTGTGTGTATATGTTTTTGTTATGCCTGCATGTGGGTGTTGGTGTGGGTGTGGGTGTGTGTGTATGTGTGCGTGTGTGTGAAATATGTGCATGTATGTGTACACTGAGATATGTGCATGTATATGTATACTGGAAATTGGTAACCACTATATGCTTCAAGCCGTTTCACCATCATGTTCACTGTCGACGAAAATTAAAATACCAATTTCCTTTCCCGAGCCAGAGTGCCGCTTTGACACTTTTAATATACATAACACTACACACCAGAGGCAATGCGAAAATCACTCCACAAAATTAAATATATAGTTGTTCCCCCCAGCGAACACCGGCAACGCTGTGCAGGTGGAGTATCAGGTGTTGCGTTTATAATTGACTTCGTTTGCCATTCCTCAGGTTTCAGTAGGCTCCTGTGGACACAGGTTATTTATTTTGTATTTTGTATTTTTTTTCTTTTGGGGGGAAGGGGACAGGGGGGGGGGGGAGGTGCAACTATATCTTCTCCATACCGAAGTACATACAAAGTATCCAGAAAGACCCTTTACACTAAAACAATATATTCAACTAATAATTGAAAGTACAACAAATTTGGGCAATATAATTACTGAATCTTGAGAATTTATCTCATACATTTTTCTGTGCATCTCGCTCCAGCCTCACTGACATACATCGATGTGAGCGCCTGCTTTCTCGTAACAGTCAAGCCAGCACTTCACCAATGCTTGCCCAACACTTCCCACCAGCTATATTGGAACTGAGGCACAGGCTTCTTCAATTGACCACTTGCGAATTTCGGTCTATAAGGAAGTTGGAGCTATAGACACCAGTATTTAGCAGAATTACCCGCTAAAATACAGTTGCAGTGCATATATAGAATTAGATAACTAAAATAAAATTCAGCCACTTATCCATCTGTCAACAAGTTGCGTAATTTAAGTATTTCTGTTAAATATTGATGTTATTGATTCCAACTTCCTTATAGCCCGATACTTGCAAGTGGTCAATTCTCGCTTTCAACTTTGCAAAGTCACGTGGCTTGCTGGAATATGCTTTGCTTCTGATGTAACCCCACAGGAAAAAATCATAGGGGGTCAAATCCGGTGACCAAGGAGCCCACTCGACAGGACCTCCTCAGTGCGCCAAACTCCAGGACTTCTTCCTGCAACGACTGGCAGCCCGGGTCAATGTTGATGAGGCCATCTTTCAACAGGATGGTGCTCCTGCACACTAATCCCGGGATGCTCGCACCTTCCTCCATGCCCATTTGCTGGACCATTGGATCAGGATCTGTCAAGTGGGCTCCTCGGTCACCGGATTTGACCCCTTATGATCTTTTCCTGTGGGGTTACATCAGGAGGAAGGTGTATACCAGCCAACACGGGACCTTGCAACGTTGGAAGAGATAATTGAAGAAACCTGTCCCTCAGTTTCAGAGGAGCTGTTGGGAAGTGTTGGGCAAAGAGTGGTGAAGCGCTGGCGTGACTGTTACGAGAAAGAAGGTGCTCACATCGAAGTCTATAAGTGAGGCTGGAGTGAATTGAACAAAGAAATATTTAATGTGAGAACACAGTAGCAGGGGCTTGAACGAAGGATGTCTGTTTAATCTCACAGTTAAAACGTTTGCTTTTATTATTCAACTTAATTAAGTTGAAATAAAATGTTGTTAGTATATCACGCCGATATACACAAGAAAATATATAATTATTCTCTCTGTGAATGTGTTTAATTTTCAACTATTAACTCAAGTGTGATATTTATACCATATATATATTTTTGTTATTGGAGATATAAAGCTCACACGACGGAAATAATTATATTTTGTAAAGTCACCACTGCTTATACTTCTTTCCCGAGTCCTCTTCACACCTGAAAAGAATACCAGAGAGAGTAGAAGCTCTGGTGTCATAACAATAATACTAGATTCCCGACCTGTGGGTATGTAAATAAAACAATAAATGGTAGGAAATTATCAGTATGTAGAGGAAAGACCAATACATTGAATATATATGGTAGGAATAGGTTCATGGGTGGAGACACTAGGTGTGGTTTGTGCAGAGAAGAGATCGAAAGCATGAACCATTTCATATTGTGGTGTCCAGCCTACCTAGACGTAAGAAGCAGTGAACCAACTCTACAACAACCATATGCAGAAGAAGAAAACAATGTAATAGGGAACTTACTGTTTAATGAAGAAAATATAGACAGAGTGAAGGAAATTGTGTGTAGAATGTGGAAAACAAGAGACAGAAAAAGGAAGGAGTTTAACTAAGAAGACAGAAGTCAGAAGGAAGTGAAACGCAAGAAAGAAGGAACTTAATTAAGAAAAATAACATCCAACGGAAAGAGAAGGAACTAACTTCAATAGGAAAATAAATATATAACCAACAGAAATAAGAGCAAGACACAAAGAAAAATAAACTATGTAGGGTAGGGCCGATAGAAAGCCATTTATGAACTTCCCGACCTTCAATTGAACTGAACATGAGAACGAAATATAAGCACTTTTAGCCCAGTAGTTTTCGTGTGTCTAATCACCCAATAACTGCTCATCTTCATTCCCAGATGTAAGACATTAAAATTATAGGGTAGTTTCTAAGGTATTTACACGGTTCATCATAAAGGTTGTCTACGAACCTTTAAATCCAGGTGTACCTTATGATTGCTTACCTTTATTATTCTAACACAAACATATTCAATAATGTTATTTTTGACTACCTTGTTTATGCTTGTATTACTTCCCCAACTTTATAGCCGTTTAATGAAATGAAAGTGCAATGGTAGTGGAGAGAGAGAGAGAGAGAGTACAAAGGAGTACAAAAGAGTACAAAGGAAATCAAGCAACAACAGATCTAGTGACCCTTCTAGGCTGCTTGTCCTCCAAAACACTGAGGATCAAGTGTCCAAACAATGGTTTAGAGTGGGTAAGGGAACATTGGAAAGGGAACTACTGCCCTGGAACTAATGTCCGTGGCAGGATTAGGAAGTTAGTAGGGGACAGATGGGTTAGTAACTGAGGGGGGGATAAAATAAAGTTATTCATTTACAAACGCAATCAGTCGCGGGTTTAATGCGAGATATTTGTCTAAGCGGAGTTTAAGTGAATCAACGGTGCTGCATTCTATAACGTCTCGGGGAAGCCCGTTCCACAAGTTGACAACTCGATTGAAGAAGAAATTCTTAGATTCGTGTGAGTTAAAAGATTTACCAATAATTTTGCAACCGTTTCCCTGCTTGTAATTAGATTGGTCGATAGTGAAGTACTTACTACAGTTCATATTGTCGATGCCTTAGATGATTTTGAACACTTGAATTAAGTCACCTCTTAATCTGCGCTGGGTTAAAGGAAATAGATTTAATTCTCTAAGACGCTCTTCGTATGGTTTGTTCTTTAGGCTAGGTATCATGTTGGTAACTCGACGTTGAACTCGTTCTAGCTTGTTTATATCTTTTTGGTAATAAGGGCACCAGGATTGAACGCAGTATTCCAGAAGAGGGCGGACTAAGGAATTGTAAAGGGTTAGGATAACGTCTTTGGATTTATGCTCAAATGACCTGCCTATAAAGCCAATTATTTTGTTTGCCTTCTTAACAACTTCTGAACATTGTTGACTCGGTTTTAGGTTACTCGATATTGTTACTCCCAGATCGGTTTCTCTGTTTACATTCTTAAGCTGAGTGCCATTCATCGAATAGTTTGCTTTCTCATTTAGGTATCCGATATGTAGTACTTTACATTTTTCCGCATTAAAACTCATTTGCCAAATTTGGGCCCAACATGACAATTTATCTAAATTGTGCTGCATATCGTCAACTTGTTCTTTTGAGAGTACGCTATTTGCAATTTTTGTATCGTCAGCAAATTTTGAGATTGTACAGGTGAGACCCTCATCTATGTCGTTGATGTAAATTAGAAAGAGAATTGGTCCTAGTACCGATCCCTGGGGTACCCCGCTACTTACATTGGTCCATTTAGATGCCTTACCGTTTATGACTACTCTTTGCTTTCTGTCGCTGAGCCAATTTTCTATCCATTTCAACACACCGTCTTGTATTCCATGCGCTTTTAGTTTTAGCAGTAAACGTTTGTGGGGAACTTTGTCAAAGGCCTTTTGAAAATCAAGGTATATAATATCTACAGCTTTACTCTCATCGTAGAGGTTGAGGATATCGTGGAAGAAGTTTAAGAGGTTTGTTAAACAGGAACGTTTTTTACGAAAGCCGTGTTGAGTATCTTTAAGTATGTTATTTTCCTCTAAGTGATTTACGAGTCTGTCTCTTATGACCGTTTCTAGCATTTTACATACAATTGAGCTAATTGGACGATAGTTACTGGGTAGGGATTTCCTGCCTTTTTTGAATATCAGTGTTACGTTGGCTAGCTTCCACTGATCAGGCATAGTCCCAGACTGCAAGGATTCATTGAATAGCAATGTCAGTGGTTTGGAGAGCTCATCCTTAGCTTCCTTTAGAACTCTAGGCGAGATTGTATCAGGTCCAGGCGTTTTATTTACCTTGAGTTTTTCTAAACAATTCAATACTTCTCTCTCTGTAACGGTGATATTGCTTAGAACATCTGAATTATCAATCTGAATCGGCGATGGTGTAGGGATATCACTGAGGTCTTCGGTTGTCAAAACTGATGCAAAGAAGGTATTAAGGGCATTACTCATTTGTACTTCGTCTTTGGTGTATTCTCCATTTTCATCAACTAACGGTCCAACAGTTGAAGTAACTACTTTTTTCTTTCTGATATAACTATAGAATTCTTTCGGGTTTGTTTTACTTTGATTCGCAACATGTAACTCCAGGGTCTTTTTACTTTGCTTAATTAACTTTTTGGGTTTGCGTCGTAGTTCTACAAATTTCACCCGTTCTTCTTCATTTTGTGAGGATTTTAATCTATCATTAGCAAATTTTTTAGCAAGCAGACAGTCTGAAATATCTCTATTCCACCATTTGGGCTTATCATTATGGCCTGGACGCCGTATTTTCGATGGTATGCAGTCTTGCACTGCCTTAAGGTAAGTGGTTGTGAAACACTCCCAAGATGTATTTATGTCGTTTTTGTTAGTCAGAAAGCTCCAGTCAGTTTCTTTAAGCTTTGATTTAAGTTTATGAAAATTTGCTTTCTTGAAATTAGGGACTTTCTCAATGCTGCTATTTGATTTGTTACTAGTAAACTTTAAAGTGAAAGTTATCGTACGATGGTCGCTGTTACTGAATTCATCACCAACATTCAAATTCTCTATTAATTCTTCTTTTGTTGCGAGTACAAGGTCAAGCACATTATTACCACGGGTCGGAGATTGTACAAATTGAAAAAGTGAACTCTCTTGCAAGTTAGCATAGAGGTCGTGTCCAGAGTGTGAAGTAAGAATATCGCCCCATTTAGTCACGGGTAAGTTGAAATCGCCAAGAATTACGGTATCTTGTATGTTAGTTATTTCTGCAATTTGTTCATAAATTTCACTGTCAGTTTGCACTGATTGAGCTGGGGGTCTGTATAATAAAGCTAGTGTTATTTTAGTTCCTCGTTTATTATTTAATAGTACGTAAGATATGTCTATATTCGCAATTTGAGGTTTTGACATTAAGGCGGGATTAAGACTTTCCTTTATAAAAAAAAGAACTCCTCCTCCATTTCTATTGATCCGACTTTTCTCAATTGTATAACCAGGAAGCGTATATTCGGCTAAAAAGTCTCTGTCTTCCGTATTTAACCAAGATTCTGTAATGCCGATTATATCATAATGTTCTGAGAGAGAGAGAGAGAGAGAGAGAGAGAGAGAGAGAGAGAGAGAGAGAGAGAGAGAGAGAGAGCAAAGTTCAGGGGTGAGCAAAGGTTGAGAGAGAGACCTACCCATTCCACCACCCCCTCCCCCCTACCTTAACACCCCCTCCCCCACCTCCCTCTCATAACGTTGCTGCTGCTGCTGCTTATTAGGCCAGGTGGAGAGCAGGTACAGCAGAACGGATACAGAGGAAATACAGCAGAACGCGCAACGAGGCGATAAAGCAAAACAGACATATATCAGAACAACAGACATGAAAGCAGACACAACACAACAGACAAGGTGATAGAACAGAACATAATATATACAAAGACAACAACATAAACATAAAACAGATACAACGGAACAGCATTAAAACACAGATACAGCAGAACAGATATTAAACAGACACAGTAGAACAGACACAGTAGAACAGACATAAAGCAGACACAACACAACAGACAAGGTGATAGAACAGAACATAATATATACAAAGACAACAACATAAACATAAAACAGATACAACGGAACAGCATTAAAACACAGATACAGCAGAACAGATATTAAACAGACACAGTAGAACAGACATAAAACAGACACAAAACACAGACATAAAACAGGCACAGCAGAAGAGACATAAGACAAGCAAAGCAAAACAGACTATGAGCAAACCCAACATAAAATGCATCAATCAAACATAACAGCACAGGTATGATACAGGCACAGCAGAACAGACATAACACACATATAACAAACACAGCAGAACAAACATGAAATAGACACAGTAGAACAGCTTAAGGGGGGTGACCTGTTTTTATTGTCCTGTTCTATCTTTCTCTGGCTTGTATCCATTTGGCCCCATTCAGCCTACTGTTTTATGACGTTTATCCCCATCCAGGTGTCAATTTTTTACTGGTGAGCGGTAGCGAGCCATCATATTTTTTATTTTTGTTTGACAGCAGGCTAAATTTGTACATTTTTCGATAGAAAAATTTCTCCGGCGAAGCCGGATTTCTTCATATAATGTTGGCTCGCTTTCGCTCGCCAGGAAGAAATCGACACCTAGATAGGGATAAACGTCTTAAGATAGTTGGCTGAATGGGGCCGAATGGATACAAGCCAGAGAAAGAGAGAACAGGACAGAAATAACTAAAAGCAGGTCACCCCCCTTAAAGCACAACAGAACACTCTAAAACGGTCACCGCAAGACAGATATGTAAGCCACAGTAGCATATTACCGTACATAATACACACATAACAGCACATACATACAGCTGACACATTATATAACAGACATAAAACAGACAATATACACATAGGTCAGATACAACCCAACGTAATCAGACACTACAGACCATACATAAAATAAGCACAGTAGAACACACATAAAACAAACTATACACAAGACAATACAGACACTATAATACATACATAGCAAAAAAAGAACAGACACAGTAGAACAGACATAACCCAGACACAACAGAACAGACATAAAACATACAACAGAACAGGCATAAAACACAACCTAAGACGACGTAAAACATACGAGAGAACAGACCTGACATAGTCACAACAGAACAGACATAATACAGACACAACAGAACAGCCATAAAACAGACACAGGAGGGCGGATATAAACAGGCACCGCAGAAGACATAAAACAGACGCAGCAAAACAGACATGAAACAGACATAGCAGAACAGACTACAAGTAAATCAACACATCATACACACACACACACACACAAGCTAATATACATAGACAAACACTATATAACAGACAACAGAGGAGACACAACCTAACATATATACCATACACAAAAAAACAGACATAAGGAAGACAACATAAACATAACCAGGCGCAACAGAACAGACATAACACAGACATAAACAGACAGAACAGAAAATTAAACAGACAAAATACATAAAAGAAACAGACGTAACACTGATGCAAACTAATAACCTTAAAACATAACCACAAACAGGAAATGAAGGAATATTTTATCAATATTTTCGTTTGGGTAATTACCGAAAGCTGATTTGGATTCGGGGTCTGCCGCCTTTAATATTTAGTCGTGGTTGTGTTCACTATTCTTAATAACAATAAATGGAAGTGTTTGTATCCGAATTTCTAAAGTGATGCAATATATAAATGCAATACAAAATGCAATATATAATGCAATGTAATAACACAATATATAATGCAGTACAAAATACATTATATACGATATTCCAATACAATAATGCAATATGCAATGCCATAAGGTAATATTCAATACAATAATTTATAATGCAATGCAATACTGCAATATAAAATGTAATTAAATAATTAAATATATAATGCAATACAATAATACAATACAATCTGTGTTAAACGTGTACGGTACCAAAACTTGTAATGCAGCAAGTCACCCAAAAATATCCGATTGGAAGAATGGCCAAAAACGTGGTAAATGTGTTTGGGCTGGACACATGGTAGTAGGAGGAGGCAGAACAACAACCACGCAGGCAAACAGACACACTACAGGGAAAAATAACAGTCGAACAAACAGACACTGCAGAGAGGAACAACATTTGGACAAACAGACAGGCAGATATAGCAGAGAGGACCAACATTCAGACAGACAAACAGATACAGCACCGACAACAAAAGAAAACAAAAAAACATGTTAATGGCAGGGGATTGGACGGACTGGGATAAGTGACAGAACCCATTACAACAGAGTCTAGAAGATAGGACATTATATAAAACACTATCAGCAGTAGGAACAATGAACTCCTAAATAGAGCAAGATCAATGTAGTAGGCAGAAACGGTAGCAGACAATAAACAGGTAAGCGGGTATGTAAAGTTGTGGTCAGAAATACTTAAACACTTCTTAACCCGGGAACGGCTGGAAGCCTCACTTAAACCATGGTATTCAAACACGTGCAAATATTCAAATGCCTTGCCAGTGCCAGGAAATGTCTCAAAATTGTGTGACACATAGAAAGTAGTGGCATCTCTCCATAACACATCCTCATCTCCTCCCCCATTCTCTATACCTCCCTCCCTCTCCATTTACTTACACAGATTACAGTAGTTCATGGGTTAAGGATAAAAGCCAGACAGTGAGGTTCCACTAGTGAAACACAGTAATTGGGGCTTTTTAGATTATGTACTTTTTCGTAATAGTTCACCAACACATCAAAACTGTACCTTCATAATGTGTCTAGAAATTCCTGCCCATGACTGTACAATCGCCTGCAGTGAAAGGTGGTACAATATTGTTGGACAATAATTCTAACACACATTTTCTATGAACAAATGCCCTGATTCGATGTTTTCCTACAAATCATCGTTAATTTTCTCAAGTTTATCATATCTTAGTGTAGTACTACCTACTTGTGAAGGCAATTGTACGGTTGCCAAGATATGAACCTTAAAGTGCTGTAAATTATACCCTGTTTCATTTCATCTGACGGTAAATTGAATCCCTTACAACTGATTTCTAGATAACTAATGGGAAAATGGGAAACTACTATGTCTCTGCTTCATATTAGTGACAAGTGTTCATAATTAACCTATAAAAAGCAAGCTGTGTGTAGTGAACACCACAGTTCTGGGCGGCAATATTAGGCTCCAATCATGCCTATAATCGTAATTTTACGATAAATATCGTTATTACTTATTCATATGCGCCTATTTTACATTTACTATGAAGATAGTGACCTGTAACAACAATAAAACAAGTGGGAATATAATTTTTCTGGTCAAAATCGCGAATAAACATGGAGCGGCCCATTCATGAATTGTGGAGCACAGTGAGGCAACACCTCCCCTCGCGAGGCCTCAAGCTTGACCGACTCATTCACCCACACCTTACCTCTGCCAACACACTCGCTAGGCACATATCCACAGCCTGCAACCAGTTTGCTAATTTTAGCACGAAAATATACCAATGAATTAGGGAATAACAGGGAAAATAGGTGATAATTGAAGGGGGGAGGGGAAAGGGGGGAAGGAGGGGATGTGGAAGAGTGATATGAAGTGTGGAGGAAACAAAACAAAAATATTGTTTTAAGTGCTACTGGGGCCTTTTAAAATGTTTTTTTTTAGGCCTTCCCTCTTAAGAGCTTTGCCGCCGTCACCCAGTAAAACCTCTTAAGAGCTTTCTCGCCGTTCCCGGGTTAACAACCGATTTCGCTATCAAACCTGCATAATAGCGGAGTAATCAAGAAGAAGACATAGCAGTTTACCGTCAGATGAAATGAAACAGACTATAGTAACAGGATATACCGAATTGCTCACACAGGTTTGTACAGTATATAGTTTAAAGGTAAGTTTATGAGTTTGCTTTTTATAACAATTTTTTTGAAGCAAGACATATTTTTGTTAATACGATGCATTCATCTGTTATGGATGACGTCAATCAAGTAAGGCAATACCCAGGGGAGGCCTCATAGGCATGTGATAAGGAGTTGCTGGAACTCTTGTTTCATATGTCTGGCTTCCCTCACTGTTTCTGTTTGTGTCTCGCTTACACAGAGTTATCCAGCTAGCTCTCACAAACACCTCCTATCCATTTCTCTACACCAAACACGCCTACCACTCTTATTTACAATAATGTACCAAACAAAAACAAATACAACATAAAATAAAAGCTTAATTTGGCTCTTTCACTCTTTCAACTTGAAGGGAGACACTTGTTGCAGGCAGCATTGACTTTTGTCTCCTTCATACACAAAAGACAGGAACAAAAAAAGAAGAACAAAACTCATCAGAAGGTTTTCCCAGTTCCATGTATTGGCCATCACACACTAACCGGCTTGGTAGTAGTTGGGTAAAAGAGGCGCTTGGCAGGTAGAAATAATAGGAGAGACTATAGTTAGGATGACAACAGTAGGAAGATAGGAGGGAGAGTAAGTGTGTATATAAGACAACAAAAGGAAGACAGGGTAGTAGGTAGACAGGAGGATGAGACTAACAGTTAGGAGAGTATGTAGGCACAATGGCCAGCTGGTATACGAAGATGTAGCAGGAAAATATAGAAGGCTCGCACATACGACAGTGGGTAAACAGGATACAGTAAATAAATGCAACATGTCGAACAAATATAAAGAGTAAGTCGTCTAATCTGAAAGTAGGTCAATAGACACAACAGTGGGCGGGTGCCCAACCCCGAAAGGGGTTGACATAGAGGAGCTATCCCCCCGCCAAAGGCGGCTTTCTAGGGCCTTTCCTAGCTGATGCTGAGAGGATTGGGTTCTAGTCATATGGTGATGGGCTGGTCTATCAGAGTGAGAACTGAGCGATCTCTGCCATACCCATAGCTTACTCCGACTGTTCCTTTTACTTATGTCTTTCCTAGATCTCAAGTGACGGCGTCTTTTCCGTGGATTGACCTCCCAATCTACCAAGATTGGAAGCCAAAGCGTCACATTTTTCCTTTGCCCCTCAACTTTCTCTTCATAATTGCTGAGGGGCACAGGGCCCTGGGTGGGGCTTTGGTTTCCCGGGCGTTTCCGCACCCTCCTCCGCTCCCCGCCATGGAGTGGCTTCGGTCACCCAGGCTTTATTGTGGTAGGCAGGGAGGGTTCTGTGGGGGCGCTCGGTTATGGCCTTGGCCTTGCTCGGGGCCTTGGGGCTGTTCGGCCAGGCAGCTTGGGGAACGGGAACAACAACAACAACAACAACAACAACAGTGGATTGGTAGACACGAAAGTAGAAAGATAGACATAACAGTACAGAACACATGTAAACACATACCCATGGAAACACATACTCATTGAAACACATAGACGTAGAACCGATGCACATATAAGCACATTTACATACAAACACATACACGTAGAAACACCAGCGACGCTTTAAAATATGTGGGGACGAAAACATAAAACTTTAAACTGATCCAGGGTAAAATGGAGATGACTATCGGGTAAAATAACACGGTAACCTTTAAAGCAGGCAGGCGATCACACATTATTTATGATGGTACATATTCCTCCATATCCTGTGTGTTCTAGTCCCTTTCAAAATGTCAATGACCCTGTACTCTATTACTAATTATCATTATTAATATTATACTATGGGAAAAACAGCTATAGGTGACAATTATCAGTATTTCAGTGTAAAGAATATTTTGATTAAGTATTATATAAACTACAGTATATTGACATATCAGAAGTTTACATTGTAATATTCGTAACATACATTTATATCTTACGTATTTATTATAGCAGCAAAATTATATACAATAGGTGATATGCATATTGCAATAAATTATAAATTATACTATTGAAATTGAAAACAGACTAATATACACAATATTTTATATAAATGCATATGATATTTGTAAATATAACGGCAACAGGAGCATATTGGAAGTCAGAAATGTTCAGTTTCATATGATATTTGTATTAATATATTGGTATTGCTATTTCCAACACGTCATAAATTAAAGGGACAGTGTTTGCCTATTACTGCAGGCATGTACGGTATATGAGCACGGCTAAACTTTATATTATTTTATTTTTTTACTAGAAATTATTTGCAATAATTGCACAAAGGTTCACGTTATTACAATTTACACATTTGTTCTATGTGTATGAAGGAGACAAAATTCAAAGCTGCCTGTAACAAGTGCACAACCTTCACTATCACCACCAACTCTACCACCACCACTACTATCACCACCACCACCAACCCCACCACTACCACCACCAGCACTAATATCACTATCAACTTCACCACCACCACCACCACTACTATTACCACCAACCCCACCACCAGCACTACTATCACCACCATCACATTCACTGCTACTAAAACTTCATACACAAGCCACCACCACGTTTTCATATCAATCGTAACTCCCAATTACCATGAATCCCACTACCACCACCAATATCACTATTATCACCATCAATATAATTATCACCACCACCATTACAATTACCACTACCACCACCACCAATAATACTACATCCACTTCCATAACCATCATCATTACTACTACAATCATCATCTTAGCGCCACCATTATCACCAACACTACAACTATCTCTCCCATCACTTGTACCAATACTTTTCTATCATTACCATCACTATTATTATTAGCATCGTCACCAATACCACTACAACTCCACCATCTCGACCACCACTACCTTCCACCATCTCGACCACCACTACCAACTATACTACCACATTTCACCACCATCATCACTACCACTACAACCACTAATATCACTACCAACATACTTCACCACCTCTACACTATCATCCCAACTATCACTACCAATATCACTATCATCACCGCCAACACCACAATTACCACCATTAATTTCACCACCAATGTCACTACTACAACCACCTCTCCACCACCACCACCACCACGAATGGCACCATCACCACCATTATCACCACGAATAACACCATCACCACCTCTCCACCAGCACCATCATAACGACCATTATCACAACGAATAAGACCATCACCACCTCTCCACCAGCACCATCATCACCACCACCACCATCATAACGACCATTATCACCACGAATAACACCATCACCACCTCTCCACCAGCACCATCATAACGACCATTATCACAACGAATAAGACCATCACCACCTCTCCACCAACACCATCATCACCACCACCACCATCATAACGACCATTATTACAACGAATAACACCATCACCACCTCTCCACCATCACCATTATCACAACGAATAACACCATCACCACCTTCATCACTTCTCCACCAACACCATCATCACCACGAACAACACCATCACCACCACTGCCAATATTATCACCACGAATAGTACCATCACCACCATCATAACTACCATTATCAACACGAATAACACCATCACCTCTCCACCACCACCATTATCACCACGAAGAACACCAATACCACCGCTGCCACCAGTATCACCATCACCACCTCTCCACCACAGCCATTATCATTTTGGCAATCTAATTACTAAAACGGAAGAAATACTACAAAAACTGAGACTACATTTTATACAAAATGGATTAATGATGAACGCTGATAAAACCCAATGCATATTATAGGTTTGACTCCTGTAAGGAGATAAAGAAAACCTAATATTTAGTAGTGGCCCCGTAATCATTGACGAACATGCCTATTACATAAGGCATCCTCTTCAAACACTAATCCGCCGTAGTTTGAATCTACCGCGCAGAGCATTTAAAAACTGAGGAGCCTTCATCATGAGCGCACGCGACCTCACTCATGGCTTCAGTCATTATGAATTGGGTTCTCACTACGAAAAAACTTCGTAAAAAATAAAAACAAAAAGAAAATAAGAATAACTTATCCAATAAGCTTTCCATCATATCGTGGATGTACTTGTGTGGATTTCTGACCAGACGCTGAATCAGGCGTCATTCCTCCTTCACTGACATATCAAGTAAACCAAAATCCTTAATACATCAACGAATGGGAAGGGGACGGTCGGGAGGGCCCCAGTCGTCAATGATTACGGGGCCACTACTAAATATTAGGTTTTCTTTATCTCCTTACAGGAGTCAAACCTATAATTTATTAGTGGCCCCTCCATCATTGACGAACATGCCTGATATCTAAGACTGGAGGGGGACATTCGTAATCATATCATAACTCTAGAAAAGCAGATAATAAAAACAACCACATAGTATTCTTACTTTTGAAAAATGTATTTAATACGGCGTAGGCCGGAAATATACAAGAAAAAGGGGTTCAGGCAGGTGCGTGCTTCAAAGAAGCCTGCCCGACAAAAATAGGTAACCCTGAAGATTCTGAACACAGATCTGTAGTTACAAAAGGCACCCCACTCAACGAGTGGTGACAAAAATAATAAGTTATAAGTTTATATGTGCACATCATAAACCCCAAAATACATGTGGAGATCAATTGCTAATGAACTCCATTGAACTAATGTTACATTGCTTTCGCAGCTAAAACTACTATAACAACACCGTTGTTTTGTACTAAACTTTGTACTAGCACAAATTCTCGCAGAGAAATTTTCATATCACATTTTAACCTTAAATTGTATCACAGCTCTCATACTCCGGCGGGGTCTAGGGTGTCCTATGTCAACTGACTGCACCCCCCCCCCCCCTTCCTTGAAAATAAACATAAGTGACTGCAGGGCCACCTAGACCCTCTGCCTTAAAGCTATACATGGTAAGGAAGGTTTGTCTAGAGCAACTGACAAGTATCTAGAGAGAAACGTATGATTAGACGCCCACAACTGTGTGGACGCAATATCTTCAACTGAAAAGTTTTTCAGGAAACGTAAAGAGGCCGCCCACTTGCGTAAATCGTGGGCCCTACCCACAACGCCGGGATTACTCTCTTTAATGACTTCTACCAGAAGAGAGGCTAATCGCCGTTTAAGTAAGCGTTTACCCGTACTCGCTACCCATAAAGCACCTTGGGGGTTATGAGGAGCTATTCTCAAATATTTGGTTAGAGCTTGCACTGGACATAAATTATGATGCACCTTTCCCCTTTTTAACGCCGGCACCGTGAACTCAGAAAACACGTGTGCACTATGCTCATTCTTGGCTACAAACGCCGGGGAGGGTGCAATGGAAATTGAATCATTAAGTCTACCAAACCTAAGACAATTAGGTGTGTTGCTCATCGCCGCCAGCTCAGACACTCTGTTTCCGGTGGCCAAAGCCAAAAGGAAAACTGCCTTCTTTAAGATTAAAGCAAAGTCTGCAGTATTTTGATACAGACGAGAATGAAGTAAAGACAAAGCTTTGTCCAGAGACCAAGTAGGCATGAGCTGACGGGGAGGTGGGCGGAGTTTAAAACACGCTCTCATAAATCCTGTTTCCTCCGCCACCGGTATGGATAGACCTGTAAGGTCGAAAAAGGGCACTCTAATCGCAGTTAAGTGATTCTTCAAAGTAACCACAGATAAACATTTCTGCTCAAACAGATAGTTCAAGTAATTAAAAACCAATGCCACTGAGGGTACAGTTTGTTCCGTTCTAACAATCCAAGAAGTAAAAGCTTTCCAATGAGATTGATATTGTCGCTTAGTAGACTGAGTATATTGATTGAGCAATTTATTGGTCACATCCCTACCGTATGGTGCTAGCCACTTGGCCTCCTGAATGTCCATAATGCAAAAGTCAGCGAGGTCTCTAGGTTGCCAATCGTGTCTAAGTGGAAGTACCCGACCGGGAGCGATACCGGGTCCGGGCACCACATTATTAACTGCTGGTACCACACCTGCGCCGGCCACAGGGGCGCGATTAGCGAGACTAAGCCTCGATAAACTCGTAGTTTGTTCACTACGTGGCACATTAGTGACGCATCTGGCGGCGGAAACAGATAGATGGAGCTCCATCTGTTCCAGTCTGTCACTAGGGCGTCTGGCCCCCCTGCCGGCGTTATCGCCCGGCGGGTGAGGTATAGAGGGAGCTTGTGAGTCTCCTCGGACGCAAAAAGATCCACTTGTGGATGGGAGAGCTCCGCAATCATTAGGTCGAAAATGGGTTGCTTGAGCTCCCATTCTACTGTCGTGCTCTGTCTCCGGGACAGAGCGTCTGCCCAGACGTTCGCTACGCCTGGGAGATAAGATGCGTGAAGATAAATATCTAGACTGGTGGCTAGAACAAAAATCTCTTCCGACACGAGTAGCAACTTCCTTGACCTCGTTGACCCTTGTTTCTGAATACAGTGAACTGCATTCAGATTGTCCATTCTGAAGGCCACTGACTTGCCCCGTAACGCCGGGCCGTGAGCCTGAAGGAAATACAAGGGGACTAGTAACTCTTTGACATTTATGTGAGAGATTTCTAAGTGGGTCCAAAGTCCCTGACCCTGGTGCCCCTGATTTGACTGAAATCCCCACCCTATGGTGCCTGACGCATCCGTGTCTACCCATACCGTTGGAGGAGGAGAGGTCCATGACATGATTGAGTGCAATGTTTCCCTCTTCGCCCAGACCGCTAGTAAGGTGTGGATTAATTTTGGTATGGGCCATAATTTTCCCGCCGGTAAGAGTGGGAAATATTTGTTGCCTTCCAATATTAATCGTTTTACTTTCAACCGGCCCAACTTGACAGTTAGCTGAATCCAGTTGAGAGAGCCGACCAGAGACTCCCAGACTCTTCGTGTCGTAGTCAGACTGTGAAGAAACCTGAACAGTTTCCTGCGAAACCTGTTGCGATTGTCCACACTCTGACTCAGAGTGAGAGCGGCGGTGTCCCAGACCAGCCCTATCCACTGAATTACTCTTGAGGGAACAAGGTTTGACTTTACCAGATTTACCTTGAAGCCTAGAGTTTTGACATGATTTAAAATGATATTGACATGTTTTATGCATAATTGTTGTGTCTCTGCCACCACCAGCCAGTCGTCTAGATACCACAACACTCTGATTCCCTGTTTTAACAACGGCATCAGGGCTTGCCGGACTAGTTTCGTGAATAATCGAGGTGCTAGGTTCAAACCGAACGGCATCCTCTGAAAAACAAAATTTTGGTGCCTGATCCTCAAGGCCAGAAACCTTTGAAATCTTTTGTTGACCGACACGTGCCAATAGGCGTCTGTCAGGTCTAGGGAACACATCCAGCCACCCGCCGGAAGTGTTAGCCTGATTTGATGAACTGTTAACATTCTGAAAGACTCGTTGTAAATGTGAAGATTCAGATAAGACAGGTCTACGACCGGCCTCATCTGAACACTGTCCCGTTTGGGAACCAAAAACAGTTTTGACGTGAATACAGGGTAATCTGGAGGGACCGGGATGATGACATTCTTGGCAATCATCTCCTGGACCAGCAACTCCACCTCTAATGAAACACAATTTGCCGTTGTCGGCTGACGTAAGCGAGGTCGCCGGAGCCACTGCCAAGTGATGCCTTTGCGTGCCACCATCCGTGCCCAGGTTTTTAACGGCCATGCTTGGTGACACGTTCGGAACGACCCAGTTAGCAGACAAGGGTTCGCCGGCTGTACTTCCCTCGGTTCCTCCGGCTCTAAGATAGGCACTGGGAGTGAGAAAGACTTTAGTTTTTTGATGGTGGGTTTGGTGGTGTTGGACGCTTCGCCGGCTGGCTGGTGTGGGCCGAAGACTGGCCCTGCCCCGGCTTATACTGGCCGCGTCCCCTCTGTCCTGAAAACCCTCTCTGTCTATGCCTGAACTGACCCAGGGGGGATTGGGAGGACTTAGGCGGAAGAAACGGCTTAGAACCCCCTGGCTGAGCTTTAGTAGGAGGCTTAGGTTTGGGGAAGTTAAATGCGGGTTTCTTAGCCTGTGCGGGACTGTGCTTCACGGCCTGTGCCATGTTAAACACTGTTCGCCATACATCAGGGGACATTAAAGAAGGTGTAAGTACTGGGGACATTACCACCTGGTTAGCAATGCGATCAGGCAGCTTGCGAACTAATGACATCCTAAGATCCTGTCGTGCTCGCACCGCCTCAAGTAAGGCTGTGCGTATGTCACCTAAGGATTGAATCGACGACTGAAGAATCAGACGCCGGGATAACTCAACTGATCTTCGAGCATCCGCGTCTGCGATTGCCTGAGTAGACCTGAGTAAAGACTTAGCCACCTGTTGAGAAACTATGTACTGTGAAAACAGGCGGAAAGCTTTTCCCCTTAGCCTAAATTCTCTGTCTAGGTGAGAAGGGGTAGGGGTAGTGAATGGTTCCTTTAGTTCACAAAGATTAATCTTAGGGGCAGCTAAAAAAGAAAATAAAGCTGACGGAACTCCGCCGGCAGAACCTACCGGCATGGAGAACCATGAATGTGTATCCTGAGGGATCTGGTGGGAAGATTTAGAAGTGAAAGTGGTTGCAAAGTTTTGAGCCTCTACCTCCCAATCCACCCAAGGTCCTGGTCCCAACTGTCCCACCTTCAACACTGGATTAGCTGTCTCGTCTGTGACGGTCTGTAAATCTAGTTCAGGAGTAAGAGCCGACAGAGCCTTAATATCATTAAACCCATCCAGCTTAGACCAGTCTGAAAAAAGTTTTGAAGCTGAGGCAGGGGGTAAAGCAGGCTTAGATGCATAAACAAAATAATCCTGATGATAATAACTAGGTATAGCCTTGATATTTACGTCCAAAACATTACCCAAGGCATCCAATGCCCTTAATTTCTTAGACTTATTTCCCTGGATAAACCACTCACGTGGTACCGGGAGTTCCCCTGACAAGGTAGGCTGGGCAAGCTCTGGCTTAGAGGGGTTCAAAGGGACCCATGACTCGTCTGGCCCATAAAGCAGGGGCATAGCTACCTTTCTAAGAGGCGCTTTGTCTAGAGGGGGTGGATTAACATCCGTAATGACCCTGACATTTGACGTAGTGAATGCCGCCGTAGCTGGCTTAGAGCTCCCTGCCGGTGACAGAGTAGGAGGGTTAGGAATCTTAGATAAATCGATTGACGTTATCAGAGGCCGTACCGCAGAACTTGTCAAGGGAGCCCCCAAGTCCATTGTGGGGTTTTCTCGTTGTTGATTAAAGAATTTTGATAGAGCATGAGTAAGTAACCCATCAATTTCTTGTGCTGTAACAAACTGGTTAGATGCAGAACTTTCAGGTGAATCAGTATTATCATGGGCGGCGTCCAGGCCTGAGCCTGACCCTTGTCCCTCCCTATCTGAAATTAATGACACTTCATCTTGTTCCTCCCGATCCTCCTGAGAAGACCCCGCCGAGGCAGGGGCACCTTGTTTCCAAGATAAATCAGGGATAGAGGATGGGGTCGCCGCGTCCCTGTGGACATCGGCTACTGTGTGACTCGTATGAGTCGGACGTGGATGGTCAGACCCTGGCTGAGCAAACCGCCAAACACCGAGGCTCTGGCCTACGCTCTCTTGAGAGTCTGAAACATTCTCAATTATTGAATTTCCTGAACTTTCCGTTTCTAGGGTTAAAATATCAATAGGTAAATCTTGTTTAGGGACAGGCGCTTCACTATACTCTGAGGCTGTAACAGAAACATTTTCAGGTGTAGAGGTACGATGAGATGCACTAGACTTAGTAGAATGTCGAGAGGACTTCTTATGGGAATCCTTTTTGGAGGATTTGTGGCTACGGTGTGACCGCGAACTAGACCTAGGTTTGGAAAAATCACCACCATGGCCACTGGGGGAAGCTTCAGTCTTACACTTCTTACTAGCCGGGGAAGAGGCCCGACTTGAAGACCGTTGTCTGAGGGGTGACCTTGACCTCGATCTCGCCTGCGACGAGGAGGTGGCTGCCGGGGGAGTAGGCTCTCTCGGGCGTTTAAACGTATCCACAGACGATACAGAACCCTGGCTAGTCTCTGTCGGCTTAAAACCCGTTACTCTAGAGGTACGTTTAGGGGGAGGGTGCTCTGACAGCAACTTATCCCAAAGTGGGACGTTGTCACATTGAAGTGACTTATGTGCGACAATGGTAGTATAGGCCGACATTTGTTGTCTGACCTCTCTCAACGCTACCGCCGCGGTCTTGTCATTGTCACACAGGACTTTATTGGCTAATTGGGAGCAAAATGAACAATTAAGTGTAACCCAGAGACCCCTTGAACGGTCTAGACATCTAACACACCTTATGCAAAGGGTATGCGCAAAAATTGGGATACCCGCGCAAGTAGGGGTAATGCACAGGGCAAAAACTGGGGCCACATTAGCCATGACAGAGACTGGTGTGAGGAAACTACCGCCGGGTCTGTATTGGTCCGCCGGAGCTCAGCTCTGGAAAAATAAAGAAAAATTTCCAGGAATTAATGCTCATAAGGTTAACCCAAGTGTTCGCATACAAGTGTTAATAACCCGCCGGGTAACGGGATGCAAAGACACAGCTAACACATCTCGCTACGCGGCTGGGTGTAAAGAGGCTAAACAAATCTTCTTAGCTAAAGAACATGAAGAATACCCTCTGATATAATGGTCCAGTATGGCACTTATAGTCTGTAGGAGGTGGTGACTGTCTCAAGATTCAATTTTGTAACAAAGCCCCCCTCATAAAGACGCCGGCCCTTGAAATATTTTAGTAGAATAGCCCAGGGCAGGAATATACGAGATCTGATTTTTTAACGAATTGTCCCAAACGATCGTCGTAAAAATAGAAGGCGGCGATACTGAAAGTATCACCCAATTAAGGTTAATCGAAATTGAATTTGTTTATAAATTCCTTAGTTCCTCCACTTAGGGGCACCCGCCGGGTGTGGGAATCGATTTGGTTAAACCTCACTGATCCTTCAATTGCCGTAAGAGTAAAGGCAGCGATACACAGAGTATCACTCAAATGGATTGGTTAACTATAAGAGACCTAAGTCGTTTTATCCCACCCTGCTCAGGTGAACCCGCCGGGTGAGAAGTCTAAAAGTTAACCCCACAAGTTCCTGACCCCACTTCTTTGTAAAAGATCGCCGGGGAGGAACGCCTAAACAACAGCTAGGTTTTCCATGTGGTTGTCGTAAACCAGGTAGAAAAACCTATAAA
Organism: Paralithodes platypus; assembly: GCA_032716605.1. Taxonomy (NCBI): domain Eukaryota; kingdom Metazoa; phylum Arthropoda; class Malacostraca; order Decapoda; family Lithodidae; genus Paralithodes; species Paralithodes platypus. Next base: position 82,928,721 of record CM064487.1, read on the forward strand.
AAACGAGTGTTCTCAAGAACGTCGTTTCTTTATATATATCTAAATATATATGTAAGGATGGGGACAGCCATCCCGCCGGGAATTTTAAAGGAGGCCTGAAACCAGGCACCCACAGAGACGCAGTCCTGGAGAGCCACAGACACCTCCCCACGCCGGGGAACCAGCCAGAGTTAAAAACCACGTGTGGCCCAACACTGCTCATCGGTCAGGATTTTTCATGGTGAAACCGAGAAAAACCCGCCGGAAGGCAAACCCCACCCTGAACAGACACCATCTGAACAATACGACATGAGGAGAGACACGCACGACTAACCAAGGTCACAACATAATCCGTGGAATTAGCCAATACACAACTAAACCAGGAAACAAATATAGTCCGAGGAATTAGCCAATACACAACTAAAACCCGGATACACATGACACAGTAGGGCATATTTAAAAATAAATAATAACACTAGACATGTGGCAAAGCTACGAGCGGCTGGCTAGGCCTAGGTAGACGGCATGAAAATAGTTGAAATATAAACACACACTGGAATATCACAACAGGAACCACCGCCAACACACCACTGAAGCGATAACTTCCCACCCCGGGAAGCCTGACACGGACCCAGAAAAAACTTCACTAAGTGAAGAAAAATACGCTGGGAACGTCAGCAAACACACAGCTTACCTCATCAGAAGGATAAAAGGCAGCAATAATTAACGCGTAATGAAAGCCGCCTGCATCACCAACTAACACAACTGTGAAAAGTTCACGTGTCCACAACAGGACCACGAGGGTACATCCGAAATAGATGCCCCATACATACGACCCAAAATACACTACACTGCGGGCAACCAGCCCAGGACACTCCTGCTACGCCTATCCTAACCTTACTCGATACATCCTAGAGTAAACAAATGAGAAAAAACTCACTAGGGACGCAACGAATGCGGAACCAGCGGAGCCTGAAAGGTACGTCCGGGCAGGCTGAGCGCAGAGCAAAGAAGGAGGAATGACGCCTGATTCAGCGTCTGGTCAGAAATCCACACAAGTACATCCACGATATGATGGAAAGCTTATTGGATAGTTATTCTTATTTTCTTTTTGTTTTTATTTTTTACGAAGTTTTTTCGTAGTGAGAACCCAATTCATAATGACTGAACCCATGAGTGAGGTCGCGTGCGCTCATGATGAAGGCTCCTCAGTTTTTAAATGCTCTGCGCGGTAGATTCAAACTACGGCGGATTAGTGTTTGAAGAGGATGCCTTATGTAATAGGCATGTTCGTCAATGATGGAGGGGCCACTAATAAATTCATAGGCACTCGTCAGATACTTTAAAAAAATACCCAGTAATGCCACCATACGCCTTAATGACAGCACTATTGAACCTACCACTCATGTAAAAAATCTAGGCATATATTTTGATAGACATATTAACTTTGATGTCCACATTAGTGAAATGAGTAAACAAGTAGTAGGGACACTTATGTATATCAATAGAATAACAGATCACTTTGACAAATCAACTAGAACAATCGTTGTACAAACACTAGTGCTAAGTATAATAAATTATTGTAGTGTAATTTGGGGTTCATCAAATGCTACCCAAATATCCAGAGTGCAAAAACTTCAGAATTTTGCTGCTAAAGTGGCTGACGGTAAGTCAAAAACGTTTGATCATGTCACTCCTATATTAAAGGAACTAAGATGGTTAAATATTAAAGATAAAATAACGCATGACACACTAATAGTTACTTTCAAATACTTAAATAAACTTTACCCAGATTATCTACTAAGTCTACCCACATTATTCAATGTAACAGCTAGCACAACGAGACAACAAAATGCGCTTTTTATTCCGAATGTTCAAACTGACATAGGGCAAAAATAATTAACGGTAAGAGGACCTGTACTTTGGAACAAACTCCCAGTTAATGTACAAACTTCCAGTAGCCTAGGAACCTTTAAGACTAATGTTAAAACCTTGCTGCTAAACTCTGCTTATAATTAAATTAATGTTCAAAAGAAATCTGTAGACATGACCCTCTCTCTATATACTGTATATTATGTATATATGTATGTATGTGTAATTGTGTATGTGTACATGTGTATGTATATGTGTGTATGCATATGTATATATATGTACAGTCAAAAACCGCAATTTCTGAGACACTTTGATAGGGCCCAGACATGTGGAGCGCATCGTTTCTGGACGACAGCCCACTTTAACTATCACGAGGCCGCATACCTATGACCACACGTGTCGAACCAATAGATGCTTCACTCAGTCTGTCATTTAAAATTATAATGCTGCTGCTATGCTATGATCCGCATTCATATATTTTTGGATATAGGCTACAAATGACAATTTTTTTTTTATTATGTTCCCTTACGTATCTACAGTAAATACGGACACGAATATTACCATAGGTTTTGAAAAATATATAACGAAAAGAAATACTTCCACATTGCACAGTGAATGAACAGGATTTAGGTGTATGTGTGTGTGTGTGTGTGTGTGTGTGTGTGTGTGTGTAAGTGCACCGATGTGTGTTGTAATAGACATAATGCTCTACAGTAGGTGACAAACACTGAAAACAGAAGTGTCTGCTTCATGACATACAACACAACGAACTATGCAATGTAATATTACATGTTATCTGGATATGAAATTCAGGTGTGAAACGGGAATGAGTTATCAGTAGTGATATATGAGGGGTATTATGTAATACCACACTAAGGTAAGCTGCGGACGCTGATAGGTTTATATATTCGGTATCAATTTAGTAAAATGTTTATATAACATTAAAGGGTAAAGACTATAATATAAACATTGTATCGTGATATTACATTTAGCAATGGCTATTGATATCTTTTCGATGTTAGTATTATAGTATCTGATATATTGCAATGTTTACACAGTGCAACAAGGTTAATAGCATGATACAACATTATGAATTACTGTATGTGTGAGTACTGGTATGTGTTGAATAGTAACTACTATGGATGACGTCTGATGAATCTCACACAAACACAGACAGAACGAAAGCCTGTTCATTTACTGCGGTTTGGTAGTGTTTGTTTACACTCTTAATTCTTTAATAGCTATCCGTGTTTAATATAGGCTAGCAGGGGTACCCGGCGTTGCCCGGGTTTAAATTTAATAATAATACTGTACCACCATAATCACCATCACTACTACCACCACTACTACTACCATAATCACCATCATCAATCACTACTACCACAATCATCAAAATACTACTACTACCATGACACCACTACTACTACCATAATCACCATCAGCAATCACTACTACCACAATCATCACAATACTACTACTACTACCATAATCACCGGCCTGCATATTTCCGAAGTCGAGACTAGTATATATCATAGGGGAAATTAGGACCAATCAGAGGCCGCAGTGGCAGTGATATCACCCACAAGGGGAGGAGCCAGTCTGTCTGTCTCTCTCTCTCTCTCTCTCTCTCTGGGTGAGGAGCCTGCCTGCCTCTCGTATGTTTATCTCTCTCTCTGGTAAATAGAAGAAGTAAGTCACCTAGTATAACAAGTTATCAATATTTATTCGCATAGTATCTGTCTAGATTAAATAAGCATCCAGAGTACAATATGTTATTCCCATTAATTATGGTTTTACTTGAAAAGCAATGAGTAAACAATGAAAATTTTGCGATTCTGGCATCTTTCGTCCCAAGATTTGAGGAGGAGGGTGTTGCCAGTTCTCCTTAGACAGTTAAATTGTTTCAAATAGTTCCTGTCTTATTTATCATTATCATTTAAATTTACATTCATGCACAACGTAAATAAACTATAAATGGTCACTTTTCACTCTCTCTTTCCGAATATGTAATGATCTCATTCCATAATATTATGTATGTAGGCCTACAGATGTATGTCTGTATGTATGGATGTATGTACAGTATGTATGTATACACTCAGGCACATACCCCATAGCTCTGGGGGTGGCTGAATCGAGACATAGACTAAGGGAATAAGTAAAGATCAATGATCGGAGAGAAAGTGATAGATTGATATGAAGGGAATAACAAAATTCACAATTATATATATCTCATCGTACATCTGGAATCACAGTCCAACCTTACAGGTGAGTGTAACCTTTATGCCAAATGTCTCACTTCATATTGTATGGTTTCTTTATGTTCAGCGCCTTTCACGATAAAAATCGTTAATATTAGAGAACAGGCTGATTGAACTCATTGTTTTTTTTCTTAAAATCATTATTTGTTGTGTTCCCAGTGTCTTGATCAGGATTATTTGTAACATTGTGCTTTATTTAAAAATTACATATTATATTGGCTTAAAGTACCGAGGGCGGTACAATATTGTACCGCCCTGGATATAATGGGGTTAAGAGGTGTTCAAGTAGCCCTAACCACTACTGTACTTATATAAATATTCATTAACATTGTCACATCATAACATATCGACTACAATAAAAGTAATATTTAGCAAAATATAGAAATAGCTTGTCATACATAAGAATAAAAGAAAATGGGAGTCTACAGAAAGTCGATTGGCTCACACAAGGCAATCCCCTTCACACCCAACCCTAATTATAAGGCCTAAGTAGCCTATAGGCCTAGGCCCAACTCACTAACACGTATCGTATAATTATATAGCCTACTAATTAACCTTTGGCTCTACCTTATGCACTTAAACCATTAACTATTTCATAACATTTGATGCTTAATATATTTTGTACTATCTGATAATGTTAATGTGTTAATGACATATAAAATAAAGTAATGTATAGGCTATGTATATAATGTATATATAACCCTTTAGATATATGAGTGACTTAAGTTCCTTCTTGAAATTATCAGCACTGGTTAACTGCTTAAGTGTCACAGGAATCAATATAGTTCGCCAGTGAAATAATATTGTGCCTTCTAAAATTGTCAAGGAATTTCTGTCATTGGCTGTGCAATACGCGTAATACGGTAGGCTACTCTTATTTACTCATAACCATAACATAGCACAATCATAATGTATCCTTAATGTAGTTAATATTTGAAATAACTTGTTATACTAGGTGACTTACTTCTTCTATTTACCAGAGAGAGAGAGAGAAACCAAAGAGAGGCAGGCAGGCTCCTCACCCAGAGAGAGAGAGAGAGAGTGACAGACAGACTGGCTCCTCCCCTTGTGGGTGACGTCACTGCCACTGCGGCCTCTGATTGGTCCTAATTTCCCCTATGATGTATACTAGTCTCGACTTCCGAAATATGCCACCGGCCTCGACCTCCCTGTGCCTCATTAAACGGCGACCTCGATTTCGGCCGCTAAATGACCTCCGATTTTGGATCTGACCTCATCCGTACTCCCATTTTGGGGGGCTGCGAACAACTTTCGTTCCATACACCTTTTCGATCGGAGGCCTCCTTCTGCCCCAAACGGCCATTTTTTTAATTTTTGTTTTCAATTTCGGCCTCGAAACGACCTTCGATCGTGGCCTCGCCCCCTCTATGACCTGACCCAGGTCAATTGACACCCACATGCAAAGTTTCAGCTCCCCAGGTCCAAAATTGTGGCCGCCTAGAACACACAGACAGACAAACAGATACACGAACTGATTTAATAATATAGATACAGGAGGGAATAACAAACAATGGTATTTTTGTAATTTATATATCAGATTCTGTAGTATGAATCGTATCGTAGCATAACAATTGTACCATCATTTTACATGGCAGACTGAGTGAAACATCTATTGGTTCGAAACGTGTGTTCCTACGTGTGCGGCTTTGTGATAGTTAAAGTGGGCTGTCGTCCAGAACGAATACGCTCCCAATGTCCGGGCCCTATCCAGGTGTCTCAGAAACTGCGGTTTCTGACTGTATGTATGTGTGTATGTATGTATATGTATGTGTATGTATATATATATATCTCTCTCTAAATCCTAAATCTCTCTCTGTCTGATTCCCACCCCAATTTTAATCCCTCATAATCCCCCGCGCTGTCATCTCTCTCTCTCTCTCTCTCTCTCTCTCTCTCTATTTATATATATATATATATATATATATATATATATATATATATATATATATATATATATATATATATATGTATCTCCAGTACCGGGTATGTCTTAGTTAAACAGCAGGTCTTTAAATTTAAATTTTAAATTGTATACACTGTTATGTTCTTATGTTCTTATGTAAATATATAATACTGTACTAAAGAGAACTTTCCATTGTTCTGCTCCGAAAATGGAATGTGTTAGATTAAGGATATGCAACCTATATATGGTGTCAATACAATGTATGAACACTCTCTTGCCCTAATAATTATTATAATTGTTTCACTAATATAAGTTATATATTCTTAGCAGTAGGTATTCTAAATAGTTACTGTATTTAGATAGACACTATGAAGGTGTCCTACCCTGAGCCAGGTGCAAGGGCTAACCTATTTACCACAGGCTTATCTTCCCTCTTAATCTACATAGATCTGAGCTGACCTACTTGGTACGCTGTATTTGTAATTACAGCTTAGGAATTGTGGTCCGTCACACCTGGTCTGAATACACAACTAACAACACATGTATTAATGAATTGTAAAATTGTCTACTGTATGTAACACTAAATTATGTATTAGTTCCTATATTATCTACTTTGAAAACACTAAACCCCAACTGTATATAATTATATTTGTAAATACTATGTAAGAATAATAACCACTGTCGGTGGAAATAAACTTTATTATTATTACTATTATTATTATTATTATTATCACCACGAATAACACCATCGCCACCTCTCCACCACCACCATTATCACCACGAATAACACCATCACCACCTCTCCACCACCACCATTATCACCACGAATAACACCATCACCACCTCTCCACCACCATCATCACTAATAACACCATCACCACCAATAACACCATCACCACCTCTCCATCACCACGAATAACACCATCACCACCATTATCACCACAAATAACACCATCACTCCACCACCACCACGAATAACACCATCACCACCTCTCCACCACCACCACCATTATCACCACGAATAACACCATCACCACCTCTCCATCACCACCATTATCACCACGAATAACACCATCACCACCTCTCCACCACCACCATTATCACCACGAATAACACCATCACCACCACCACCACCATTATCACCGCGAATAACACCATCACCACCATTATCACCACGAATAACACCATCACCACCTCTCCACCACCACCAAGCCAACCTGCCAAGCTTTTAACCTAATCCAAACCTAGCCTAGCCTATAGCCAGCCAATCTGTTGTTCTTATTAACTCTAGTAGATATTGTATTTAGTATCCTACTGTAGCTATATATATCTGTAATTTTAGTTGTTGCTTGCACGATCTTGTAGTAACCTTTGACTGATACACTTTTTGTGTTTTATCTAAAAAGAGTAGGCTACTGCTTTACTAGGCTACAGTGACACCAGGGCCATCTGTTGATACAGTATTTTAACCCCTTGTGTGCAGTCACACTTTATTTTTATATAATCTCTATTTGGTGAATTGAATATTTAGTTACATATTCTGTTATATACCGGTATATATATTTGTTTAAGGTTAGGTTATCACACCTGGTAGCCTATTGCTGCGTATTTCAATTTTATTATTTTCGGTTACGCTATTCAACGCTGGTAGCCTATTGGTGCGTATTTCAATGTTTTAAAAACTTTTGGTTAGGCCCTGGAAGCCTAATTCTGCATATCTCAATTTTGTTTTGTTTTTGATAGGCTATCACCCCTGATAACCTATTGTTGTGTATTTCAACATATTTGTTTTCGGTTGAAGTGATTGAAGTGTTTCTAAAGTGAGTGAAGTGTTTTAAAGTGAGTTAAGTGTTTTAACACCTTACGAGCGGCCTATGCGGTTTATTTATGTGTACCGCACAGCGGGGTGTTTTTAGCCAAAATAGGGCTGTTTACGTGATCATTTTCATGCCTAAATAAGACCCAGAACGTAAAACAAGTACCTATCCCTGAAAGGGCATAAACAGAGCTTTCGAATGACACCATAACGATCCTTGTATGATGGATAGTTTTCTTGCAATAACCGTGCAACGCGAGTGCAAAAAGCAGGTAATTCGGTACTTTCAGTACATAATTGAGTATGTAGCGAGTGAGAGAGGGAGGAGGGAGCTGAGATTTGTGTCAGTAGGTTCGCCGCGGTGGTCTGGAGCAGTCATACGCTCGCTAGTCTCCTGCCACCACTTGTCTCTCTCTCTCAGCCACATTACGTGCTGAAATTGCCACTCGAGTTATGTCGAGCGCCGCCACATAGTCCAGCTTTTTTTAACTCGACTTATGTTGCTCGCCGCTAAATAAGGGTTAAAGTGAGTTAAGTGTTTTAAAGTGAGTGAAGTGATCTGAAGAAACTGACTGTTACCATGCCTCGCACTTGTACGAACTGCGCCGGTAGGTTTGGTGAGTCCATGTTTGCTACTGTCGTTCTTCAAGTCTGTCGTCTCTGCCAGCAACGAGAGAATTTGACAGTGAAATTAGATGAAGCCTACAAGATCAACGTCCTCACCATGAAGCTGGAATCACTCCAAGAGTTTGTAACACTCAACGTTGGAGTACCACAAACTTCAATTGTCACCGCAACTCCAGCAGCCACCAACGCCCCAACGTCAACTGCCAACAATTCAACGCCTGCAGTAGCCATTTCAGCTGATGGTTCCGATACTCAAGAAACAAATAGTGACTCTCTTCCCCCGCAAGACAACTTCCGTGTCGTGAGGAACAACGTTTGCCCCAAGACCAGGAAACCCATACCGATTACCGAGTGTCAAAACCGCTTCCAGATACTCACAGACTCAGATGACGAAGCGGAAAGAGAAGAAGTCCGGCTCGTGGGAGACTCGATGATACGTGGTCAGCTCACAGAGTTTTGCGCCAGAGCACCTAAGACCAGGAAGCGTTTTTGTATCCCTGGTGGTGGTGTAGACGACGTAGTTGCTGCAGTTGACGAAGTATCTAAGCTGGCCCCTGCTAATACAATGTACGTCATCCACGTTGGATCCAACGATGTACAGCGAACCCGGTCGGAAGATTTGCTTTTAAAGTACCAGCAGCTGATCAAGTCGTTTAAGGAGAAGTCATCAAGGATCATCGTCTCAGGAATTGTCCCCCGGCTTGGTGTAGAGAGCCAATTTTACAACATAGCCACCAGCACAAATCGTTGTCTAGCGAACTCTGCAGGAAGGAAAACGTGGGATTCGTCGACACCTGGGACAATTTCTACTACGATGACTATTTGTTTTCGGACGATGGAGTTCATCTGAACCAGGTGGGAGCAGCACGTTTTGGGCGTCTTCTCAACGATGCAGTGAAGGATTTTCGGAGAAGAAATCGACTCAGCACAGGACAACCAGGAAGGAGGACCGAAGACAGCGAGGGCGGCAACCTGCGAAGGAATTAAATGCTAATCTGTCAAGAACCGCGAATTTGGATAAAGCTCCACCAACACGACCCAAATTCAAAACCGCCAGGGATAACGACCGAGGACCGATGACAGCCATGAATGTAAATGTAGATCCGACCAGAACCAAAAATTTGATTAAAGAACGTTCTGTGAGTTCTAAAACCGCAACTTTAAAGGTTTTCTATGCAAACGCTCGTAGCATACGCAATAAATTTTCAGATTTAGAGGAACTAGTGTTTACTGAAAATTATGATGTGATTGGTATAACAGAATCTTGGCTCAATACAGTAGATAGAGACTTTTTAGCAGAGTATTCACTTCCAGGTTATGTAATGTTTGAGAAAAGCCGAATAAATAAAAATGGAGGTGGCGTTTTATTTTATATCAAAGAAAGTCTTAACCCGACCCTCGTGTCAAAACCTCAAATTGTGAATGTCGACACATCTTTTGTGCTAATAAAGAATAATAAAGGTACAAAAATAATACTTGCATTAATATACAGACCTCCAGCTCAATCAGTGCAAACTGACCGAGAAATTTATGAACAAATTGCAGATGTAAGTAACTCACAAGATACCGTATTTTTTGGCGACTTTAATTTACCTGTGACCAAGTGGGGCGATACTCTTACTTCACATTCCGGACATGACTTGTATACGAACTTGTAAGAGAGTTCGCTTTATCAATTTGTTCGAACACCGACCCGTGGTAATAACGTTCTTGACATTGTACTTGCAACAAAAGAAGAATTAATAGAGAATTTGAATGGTGGTGATGAATTCAGTAACAGCGACCATCGTACGATAACTTTCACTTTAAACTTTACTAGTAACGAACCAAATAGTAGCATCGAAAAATTCCTTAATTTCAAGAAAGCAAACTTTCATAAACTTAGAGCTATGTTTAAAGAAACTGACTGGAGCTTTTTAATTAACAATAACGACATAAATTCATCTTGGAAGTTATTCGAAACCACTTACCTAAAAGCAGTGCAAGACTGCATACCATCGAAAATACGGCGTCCAGGCCATAATAATAAGCCCAAATGGTGGAATAAAGATATTTCAAACTGCCTGCTTGCTAAAAAATTTGCTAATGATAGATTAAAATCCTCACAAAATGACGAAGAACGGGTGAAATTTGTAGAGCTACGACGCAAAGCCAAAAAGTTAATTAAGCAAAGTAAAAAGACCCTAGAGTTACATATTGCGAATCAAAGTAAAACAAACCCGAAAGAATTCTATAGTTATATCAGAAAGAAAAAAGTAGTTACTTCTTATGTTCTTATGTTCTTATGTTCAACTGTTGGACCGTTAGTCGATGAAAATGAAGAATACACCAAAGACGAAGTACAAATGAGTAATGCCCTCAATACCTTCTTTGTATCAGTTTTTACAACAGAAGACCTCAGTGATATCCCTACACCATCGCCGATTCAGACTGATAATTCAGATGTTCTAAGCAATATCACCGTTACAGAGAGCGAAGTATTGAATTGTTTAGATAAACTCAAGGTAAATAAAATGCCTGGACCTGATACAATCTCGCCTAGAGTTCTAAAGGAAGCTAAGGATGAGCTCTCCAAACCACTGACATTACTATTCAATAAATCCTTGCAGTCTGGAACTATGCCTGATCAGTGGAAGATAGCCAACGTAACACCGATATTCAAAAAAGGCAGCAAATCCCTACCCAATAACTATCTTCCAGATTAGCTTAACCTCAGTTGTATGTAAAATGCTAGAAACGGTCATAAGAGACAGACTCGTAAATCACTTAGAGGAAAATAACATACTTAAAGATACTCAACACGGCTTTCGTAAAAAAAGTTCCTGTTTAACAAACCTCTTAGACTTCTTCCACGATATCCTCAACCTCTACGATGAGAGTAAAGCTGTAGATATTATATACCTTGATTTTCAAAAGGCCTTTGACAAAGTTCCCCACAAACGATTACTGCTAAAACTAAAACCGCATGGAATACAAGACGGTGTGTTGAAATGGATAGAAAATTGGCTCAGCAACAGAAAGCAAAGGGTAGTCATCTAAATGGACCAATGTAAGTAGCGGGGTACCCCAGGGATCGGTACTAGGACCAATTCTTTCTAATTTACATCAACGACATAGATGAGGGTCTCACCTGTACAATCTCAAAATTTGCTGACGATACAAAAATTGCAAATAGCGTACTCTCAAAAGAACAAGTTGACGATATGCAACACAATTTAGATAAATTGTCATGTTGGGCCCAAATTTGGCAAATGAGTTTCAATGCGGATAAATGTAAAGTACTACATATCGGATACCTAAATGAGAAAGCAAACTATTCGATGAATGGCACTCAGCTTAAGAATGTAAACAGAGAAACCGATCTGGGAGTAACAATATCGAGTAACCTAAAACCGAGATAACAATGTTCAGAAGTTGTTAAGAAGGCAAACAAAATAATTGGCTTTATAGGCAGGTCATTTGAGCATAAATCCAAAGACGTTATCCTAACCCTTTACAATTCCTTAGTCCGCCCTCTTCTGGAATACTGCGTTCAATGCTGGTGCCCTTATTTCCAAAAAGACATAAACAAGCTAGAACGAGTTCAACGTAGAGTTACCAAAATGATACCTAGCCTAAAGAACAAACCATACGAAGAGCGTCGTAGAGAATTAAATCTATTTCTTTTAACCCAGCACAGATTAAGAGGTGACTTAATTCAAGTGTTCAAAATCATCAAAGGCATCGACAATATGAACTGTAGTAAGTACTTCACTATCGACCAATCTAATTACACCCAGGGAAATGGTTGCAAAATTATTGGTAAATCTTTTAACTCACACAAATCTAAGAATGTCTTCTTCAATCGAGTTGTCAACTTGTGGAATGGGCTTCCCCGAGACGTTATAGACTGCAGATTCATTTAAACTCCGCCTAGACAAATATCTCGCATCAAACCCGCGACTGACTGCGTTTGTAAATGAATAACTTTATTTTATCCTCCCCTCAGTTGCTAACCCATATGTCCCCTACTAATTTCCTAGTCCTGCCACGGACATTAGTTCCAGGGCAGTAGTTCCCTTTCCAATGTTCCCTTACCCACTCTAAACCACTGTTTGGACACTTGATCCTCAGTGTTTTGGAGGACAAGCAACCTAGAAGGGTCACTAGACCTGTTGTTGCTTGATTTCCTTTGTACTCCTTTGTACTCCTTTGTACTGTACCATTATTACCACGAATAACACCATCACCACCTCTCCACCACGAATAACACCATCACCACCACCATTATCACCACGAATAACACCATCACCACCTCTCCACCACGAATAACACCATCACCACCACCATTATCACCACGAATAACACCATCACCACCTCTCCACCACCACCACCACGAATAACACCATCACCACCTCTCCACCACCACCATTATCACCACGAATAACACCATCACCACCTCTCCACCACCTCCATTATTTCCACGAATAACACCATCACCACCTCTCCACCACCACCATTATCACCACGAATAACACCATCAGCACCTCTCCACCACCACCATTATTACCACGAATAACACCATCACCACCTCTCCACCACCACCATTATCACCACGAATAACACCATCACCACCTCTCCACCACCATCACCACGAATAACACCATCACCATAAATAACACCATCACTACCTCTCCACCACCACCATTATCACCACGAATAACACCATCACCACCTCTCCACCACCATCACCACTAATAACACCATCACCACCTCTCCACCACCATCACCACTAATAACACCATCACCACCTCTCCACCACCACCATTATCACCACTAATAAGACCATCACCACCACCATTATCACCACGAATAACACCATCACCACCTCACCACCACCACCATCACCACTAATAACACCATCACCACCTCTCCACCATCACCACCGAAGCGAAAAATAAGAGGTGATGATTATGGCATGATGGCGTGAAAAAGAGGAATTTATGGCCCACAGCTTCCTAATTTCTGGAGGTCCGAGGCCTAAGGGATAGGTAGTCACTTTTTATGGACACCCTTTTCCCTCATGTTTAGCGCCATTAGGTTTCAGAATTGTATAATTATGTTTGCCCTATTAGTTTGTCGATTTTAAGACCTTTCGCCCCATTTCTTTGTTAATATTAAGACCTTTCGTGGTATTTAGGTGTCTATTTTTTTTCCTGGCGAACGATAGTGAACCTGTAATTTTGGAAGAAATCGAAAAATGTACAAATTAATCTACAAGGGGGATTTAATAGATTTTTTGTTTTTTAAAGTTTGATGGAGGTCTAGGAAGGAAACTAGAAAAAAAATGAATAAATGGAAGAAGAAAAATGAACCATTACCCCTTAATATAGCGAAATAGGGAGAATAATTGGTTCTTCACTTTTATCATATTAGTTTTCCTCCTACCTCGTGTTATCTTCTCCTTATCATATCTTCTCACTTCCCATTTCTTCGCATTTACTTCCATTTCTCCATTTATTTTCGTTCTCTACTTCTTCTCCCTTATTATCACATCATCTTCGTTTTATTCTTCTCCTCCCTTCTCTTCTTCGTTGACTTCTCCTTTCTTCTTCTCCCATCTTCTTTGTTTCCTTCTTCTTCTCCCTTCCTCTCACATCTTCATTCTCTCCTTTGCATGCTTATCATTAGCTGATCTGACGTTTTGAAAAGTTATTTTGCGTGTCTGTACTAGTTTCATTATTATTGAAGATTTTGAATAAGTTTCCAATCTTCGGGCATTGTTATAGCTTGACGTTTCCTTGGTTCTCAACCCTTTAAGACTCACACCATATTAGATGATTACCATTCTTAGCCAATAATTATGTGTTCACACACACACACACACATAGTAATCCCTTTAACATCTCTCCTATATGCTATCCAATTTCTTCTCTCCTGCTGACTCATTTCCCAGAGCTGAGAGAGAGAGAGAGAGAGAGAGAGAGAGAGAGAGAGAGAGAGAGAGAGAGAGAGAGAGAGAGAGAGAGAGAGAGAGAGAGAGAGAGAGAGATTTGATTTGATTGTTTTATTGAGAAAAGTACAAATGTTACACAAGTATCATAGTTACATTATCTCAAAAGGGCGAAGGTGCATACGCAATCTTCACCCTATTTCTGACTTAAACTATGTCATTACATATATAGTTAGATGAGTAATACATTGATATTGAAGATTAATTTTAACACTACCTAAGTTTAGTATATACAGTATTATAATAAAGACATATCTAAAATATGGGAGTCCCCGTTATAGACCTTGATCAGATTGTGTTTTGTTTTTTAAACACGCATGCTGTCCCACAAGACCCCCAACTGAGCCCCGACCGTGTTAATCCCTCCTTAAACATCTAAAGGGACCCTAACCGTCGTGACCCAGTCACCAGACCCCAGCACCCAAAACATACAGCCATACAGATTCAGATTCAGATTCAGATATTTTATTTCCATAAAATAATATTCGGAGGGAAGGTGCAAGTAGTCCTCCGGGAGGGATGTGTCTCATATCCGGAGGTACTTGTACATCAAGCCATTAGCCGAGAATATTGAGGACAATACAGCTGTATGGTTAGGGAGCGTAGGTTCGCTGACCCAGGGTGGCCTGTAAGGCACCACTAGAATGTACATGTGTTTAGTTGAAGAGCATAGCTACACATCAAATTATATGTTTTATAATTTTACATTCTTTTAAAAGGTTGTACATAGTTCCACTGTTGAACATCCATATTATCTGTTTAGTTACATTTTCAATTGTATTATTTCTATATTTTATTAAAGTTATACATTGCAGTATATAATGTTGAAGGGTGTGAGATCTTGGCCTATTGCACAGCCTACAACTCCTATCCTTCTCTGCAGTATTAATGCCTAATTCCCAGTAATATTTGTAGCCTAGTCTTAACCTAGTACATACAGAATCTTTCCACTTACTTGTAACATTCCCATAATTGAATTTAGTTTTATCTACCACCTCTCTGTAATGATGCATGGTGGCACTAGGCCTGGCTATATACTTACACTCGATATCTCTAGCTTCTTTTACTTCTTGACATTTCTTTATTTTGTTTTTTACCTGTTTCAAAGATAGGGTACATTGTACATCAATTTCCATTTTTTCAGTAGCATTTTTAGCTATTATATCAACTTTTTCATTATAGGTAATCCCTGTATGTGATGGTATCCATGAAAACACAATTTTTCTCCCTTTTAATTGGAGTTGATGTACAATATTCCGGCATTGGATAACAATATTTTCGTATACTGGTGTTTTACAGTTTAGGGATTCCAGAGCCCCTCTGCTGTCAACAAAGAAGCTTACATCCCCTTCTCCTCCTTCGATTTCTTTAAGTCCATATAATATCGCATACAATTCAGCCTGAGTTGATGATATATTATCGCTTAACCTATAATTATATTCTGTTTCTAGCCACATGTTGGAGTCTTGCATGTAATCTCTAATTAAAATCCCACAACCTGCCCTACCATTTTCCATTACCGACCCATCACAATAAACATGTGCTACTTTACCAGTGTACATTTTGTTTATTCTCTCTTCATAAATGTTTCTTAATTCTATTGTATTATACATGTTCTTTTTCTTTTGTAATGGCATAATATCTAAAATTACGTCTTTCTCCTCCCATGGTGGGACAGGTTGTTCATTTTCGTAATTAATACAGTTGTTTATTAAATCATAATGTTGTATTTTGTTCACCAAATGTTTCATATATCCTTTTTTGCCTTGTCTCCAGAAGGTGCGAGTATTATTCATGCAGTCCTTTATGTCTTTCAGTAGTTCGTTGCCACCTTTTAATCTTACATGTCTAATTGCTGCTACAATATTAGTTTGTTCTACTCTATGTTTAATGCTCGGTAGCATTGTTTCAAGCTTCATTGCATCAATCATTGCATTTTTTGGGCAGTTTAAAATAATTCTCATAGCCTCGTTTTGTATTTTTTCAAGTTTATCGAACCTTCCTTCATCAAGGCAAAAAAGGACAGGACTGGCATATTCAATAACTGACCTAATAGTACTAATGTACATCATTTTTAGTACAGGAACACCGACACCGTTACCACTCCAAGCTAAGGCTCTCAAGGGTTGCATTCGTGCCTTACATTGTGTAGTTATATAATTCACCTCAGCTTCTTTAGCTTCTGCTGTATAACCCACATACATACCCAAGTACTTATAACTATTTACTCTTTCTATATTCATGTTATTTATTTTTAGTTGCTTGTCAGTTCTTGCTCGACATTGAAATTTTGTTTTATCTTCATTTACTATTAATCCTAGTTCCTGTGTTAACTTCCCAAATTTAGTCAGCGCCTGTTGCATTTTATCAACCGTTTTGCTTTGTAGCATAATATCGTCTGCATAAATTCTAATTTTAACCCCATCGGCTAATTTTAGACTTGCAAGTCTATTCAATAGTACATTGAACAACATTGGACTTAGTACCCCACCCTGTGGTGTCCCTAAGTCCAAACTACCTTCTTCAGACAATGCTCCTTGATAAGAGACTTTAGCCCTTCGGCCATGTAAATAGTCTCCTATCCAATGAAGCATCCTTCCTGACACCCCCATACCTGCTAGTTCATGCAGTATAATTTCTCCGTTGGCTTTATCGAATGCACCCTTGAGATCGACAAATGCCCTGCAGTAGTCAGCATCGTGTGATAGGCACTTGATGACGGCATCAGTAGTTCCTTTACCTTTGATGAACCCATATAAATTATTACTTAATTTACCTCCTATAACATATTGCAATCTTTCTAAAAGCATTCTTTCCATCATTTTGCAAAAACAAGATGTTAAAGAGACTGGCCTAAATCCTCCTCCAGGCTTAGGGATAGGAATAATGATAGCAGTTTTCCATGCTCGGGGTAATCGACCCTCTTGATAACTCATATTGAATAGATCAAGTAGTGGACCATTATCAATGCTTGCCAAACAGTTTAGTATATCATAGGTTACTCCGTCCTCCCCAGGGGCTGTACATTTCCCATGTTTAATAGCTCGAAGTAGTTCATCCCTAGTAAACATTACATCAGTGTTATCCCCTGTATTTAAAGCGTTCATAATTACTTCTCTCCTGTCCCCTTCCCATTTATTTACTGCCTCTTTGATTTCCTGAGGTATACTGTCTTTGCTTGACGCGAGTGACCATTTCTTCATTAGCTCGTTAGCGAATTTTTCAGGAGTCGGGTGTGCCACATTATCGATTTTCTTTCCTTTAACTTTTTTAACCTCTTTCCAAATATCACCTATATTTTTACTATTTCCGATATTATTTGTAAAATTCGTCCAATACTCCCTTCTAACTTCTTTTCTAGCCTCCCCGCAAATTTTTGCTGTCTCCAGCAACGTGTTTTTTGCTTCGTCCTCCCTTCCATCGTTTACCCATTTTCTATGCGCGACCTTGAGCATTTTGTTCCAACCTTGGAGGACTTTATCGTGGGCATATTTATTATTGTTCGGCCGTTTTCTTTTCTTTGTCGTCTGAACATTACGGCTTAATGAGGTTTCTATAACTTTAATCATGTCATCATAGAAAGATTCAATTGATGTAGGATGATAATTACTGTACCATTTTTTAATATATTCAATAAAGTTTTGTATATCGTCTTTTGGAAGCCTTAGTTTTTTTCTATTGGCCCCGAAAGCTAGTTTCCCTAGTGGAATTTTAATATCAAGAGCAAAATGATCACTGAGTAGTTCAGCCTCTACTACGCAGCTTCCATCCAGCCCTTGTCCATTTAGTATAAAAGCGTAGTCGAGTCTCCCTCCCTTAATATGGGTTGCTTCTTCCGATCCTAGTAATTTAATGTCTTGGTAATCTTGTACAAATTGATAAAATCTTCTACCATTCGTATTTATTTTCCCGTCGAATTCAAATTCATTATATCTAGCGTTTAAGTCCCCAGCGACAAGAGTAACCCCATTATACAAACTATCAGGCAGAGCACTGGCATGAAAACAGTTTTGTGATATATATACGTTAACGATATTAAGTGTACCTTCTTTTAAATATAGTTTTACTGAGACTGTTTCGATCCCCTCTGATTTCATGGGCGCCTCTATTAATTCTGAGGGTATGGAATTTTTTACATATGTGGAAACTCCCCTTATATTATCATCTGAAAATAATTGATATAGTTTATACCCATTGAGTTTTATTATACTACCATTCCTATCCCCAGTTTCCTGGAGAAGAATTACGTCAGTGTCGAACTTTGTTACATAATAATGAACATCGTGCATTCTACCACCTAAGCCATTCACGTTCCATGATATTATGTTTAGATGTTTATGATCCATTATGGTGATCAATGTCCATTGATCCAAGAGTCAGCCCATCCATATATTTAGTAAACTTATCTAAGCATGCTTGGATTTCTGTCCACCCCTCTACCACTTTTTTTTATTTCTTCATTATTGCCGTTTTTGCAAGAATTTGTCCTACGCTGCTTAGCCCATTCTCCATAAATTTATGTTGTTTCAATTTCACTTCTTTCCCTTTTATATTTACTTCACAAGTTGTTCCGTTTTCTGTAGTTACCTTACTGTCCTGGGTTTTGGTTTCCTTCATTTTCTGATTTCTGGTGTTAGTTTGTTTTTCTGGACTTATGATTTCCACTTTACTTTCTCCCACTTTGTTGTCGCCATTTACTGTTTTTCTTGTAATTTTATTTACTGTTTTTTCTAAGTTTTCTATTCTATTTCCCAACTCACGGATAAACTTGAACATTTCCTTTGTTTCCTGCCACCTGGCCTCCTCTGAGTGGTTAAGTTGGCTCACCTGTGTGGGGTTGGTACTGCTACTCTGGCTGGCTGGTGAGGGGTCTCGGTCGTCAGCTGTTGGTACCCCTGGTCTCCTCCTTTCATGGTCGCTACCACTTGACCCTTGTGTTTGAGGAAGCTGTTTTGGTATTGCCCCTGTCTTTGGGTCAGAACGTCTTCCTCCAATCCATGGGTTTTCGTGATCAGGTGGCGGCGGTGGTTGATGGTAGCGTGGTTGATGGGACCCCCCCTGGTGTTGGTATGTCTCCCCCTCCTGGTAGCGTGTATGGGATATGTCACGGCCAAGGTCACGGCCACCGTTACTCCCAGGTTTCTTGGAACACTGGAAAGACCGCGCGTTGTGTTCCCCCCCACAGTTACAACAGTAAGGCACCACTCTAACGTTATTATTTATTTTGTCTCTACATTTGGCAGAGGGATGTCCTCTACCACAAAATCTGCACCTTGCATCCGCCTGGCAGGACCAAGCTTTATGGCCCCATCTACTGCAGTTCAGGCATAGGTCGACCTGTTCTTTGTATGGAGCTAAATATTTGTTACCTATGCCTGTCACAAATATTTTTTCGGGCATTTCCCCTTTCACAAGCGCTACTATTTGTGATCGGTCTTCCCCTTTTATTTGATTGCGCTTTGCCCATACAAATCGTGAATCGTCCAGGATATACGTAGGGTCAAGCCACACCGGATAGTTGAATATAATTACCTTGGTGTATTTCTCGCTGTCGTCAGGAACTTTGAGTGTGACTCCATTGTACCCCTCTGTTGTTAATAATTCTACTGCTTCTTTGCTCCCCACAGTCAGGTAGGGTCTGTGTTTTCCTTCCTTGAGAAGTGGTAGGAAGGATTTATGCTCCCTCCCTAGCTTGACCGCCCACAGTACTTTCTCTTGGAAGTTCATTTTCAAATCATGGGGGAAGAGAAGTCTAGGCCGCTTCCCTGCCATATCGTCGGTAGTTCCTGGTCTCACCTCACCCTGTGCTGCCCCCTCTCCTAGCCTCTCCACGTCCCCATCTCCTCTCTCTTCTCCACGCGCTGCTTCCTCACCCTGCTTCTCTCCACGTGTCGTCACTCTCCTTTCTTCATCCTTCGTCTGATTCGCACCATTCTTAATTTTCTTACCGTATATTGGGTCTTCTTCATCGCTGCAGATGTATTGAGCCTCGTTTGGTTTCCCTCTTCTCCGCTTCTCGCTCCTACTAGTCACTTGGGTGTATGGTTCCTGGGTGCACTCCATCTCAGTGTCCGTTTCATAAAAGTCTTTCTCCTGGGTGTTATTGTGCCCTTCTGCTAGCAGAGCACTGGCTTCCACATTACTAGTCTCCATTGTCCCTGTTTTTAAGGGTAAATGGTGTTGGACTAGCGGCAGACAGGCCGCCTGCCCACCTGCGACTTTCACTATTCACGGCAATTCAGGAGTCACGGGGAGAGCACTGTAGGGTCCCGAGGTCAGAGGTCGACTGAGAGAGAGAGAGAGAGAGAGAGAGAGAGAGAGGGAGGGGGGGGGGTAACTGGGGAGGGAGAGGAGGGAGGATGGGATGAGCAAAGCCTATGAAGATAACCGGAACACTTAAGAAATAGATACATGCGCCAAAAAACGGTATTTTCCTAGAGATAAGATAATGAAAATAATACTTAAAATTATAAGAAAAAGGGTACGACGAAAAATTATACATTTTCTAGATTACTTCAGATAAATCTAGCGATATAGTTAACTATCTCGTCAAAGTCAAAGACCATCTGGACATGAGAGGCACTCAATTCCTGGCAGCAGCCTCCACGATCCAGGACCCCACTAAACTACATGGCAACACACCCAAAGACACCAAGAAATATCAAAACAACACCCAGCATACGGTATCACACACAATTACTGTCCTCTCTCCCTCCCTGCCCACCCCGAACCAACTTCCAGAAGCACATCCATACTCATATCTCTCGCCGATCCATCCACTCACTCACAGACAACACGCAGCTGCAAGCACGACCTCCCGAAATCCATCCTTCCAAATCCTCCCTTCCTCGCGAGGACAGAGTCCACCTGGCCAGGCTGAGATGCGGACACCATCCAGCTCTCCTGAGCTATCAGAAGAGACTGAATGACTCCGTCGTCGACACCTGCCCGGAATGTAACACAGCACCCCATACCATTAAACACATCATAGAAGATTGCATTTCACACAACCACATACGCCAACAACACAATCTACACTCAATGAGAGCTCTGTGGGAAAGCCCGATCGTGGCCATGGCCTTCCTCAGGGACTCGGGGCTGTTCGGCCAGGCAGCTTAGGGAACAATAACAACAACAACAACTATCACTGTACCTATTATATATCCATACATCTATCTATCAATTTATTTATCAACCTACTCGCTTTCCTCCAGTAGGCCTGATCCATTCATATTACTTTAACCCCTTCCATACCAGTGCCTTCCTTTTAACTTTATTCTGGCTACTATTAGACAATATTAACGAGTTTAAAGAGGGCCTCTAACAATTAACAGGCTTCGAACTACTCACTTAACCATTTTTACTACCACAGATCCATCTAAAACGGCACAAAATCGTTTAGAATACAATGAAAAAGACGTCGACGGTACAGAAGGGGTTAAACTTGGCTCTCTTAGCCTGGAGAGTACGGCTATAGGGGAACACATTACGTTGATGGAGACGGGGAAGAAATAACTTTCCTCTTTGTGTTAGGCACATTTTGGGAGTTCATCTTAACTAAACTCGATTTATCTTAACTCTAGCCCATATTACTGTATATTGGAGTTTATCTTCTTCAGTTATCATTTTGTTGTATTGGTTTTACTATTTTGTTAGCAATATATTTTTCAGTTTGCCCCTTAAACTTAAAGACACACATCGTCAGACACCCTTCAAGCTAATGAACCCCCCCCCCCCCGCCTAGTTTCTCCCTTATTGCAGACTCGCAATCGCTTGCCCAGATAATACTGACACCTGAATGGGTGGAAACGACTTACAATCGCCATCGCCAAGCTAGTAGGGAGAACAGGGATAGTTTAAAACAAAACACAAAACAGACTACCTCTGGATATAATAGGGCTAACCGTGTAAGACAAGTGGTCCCCTAGCAGCCTCCTTCATCGTCACCATAATCTCCAACGCATTGTTTCCTTCTGGGATATCCCAGATTAGAGATCAAACAGCTCACCATCCATAGCAGAAGCACCTCCATGTTACTCTGCACTTACACGCTCTTTGTTCGAATTATAATGATCCTTCTACTACATGAAAGTTTCTATTATTTATATTTTTCTATATTTTTAAGCCATTGGTGGTGTTCCAGTAGCAATAGTCCCTCTCGCTTGTCTTCAGCATATTATTTGTCATTGTTTTCGTTTATTCTCTGTACATGACCATACTACAACGAAATTCTTGGAAAAGGTTATCTTTTGGACCGAAAGTAGTCCCATCGATCTTTTTAGGCCTAATAGGTCCAGTAGAGCATATACATCCTTGATATATATATATATATGTCATTACGAGCTGAAATGTATAATAAGGGAATTATATAATACGATAATAATAGTCTCCCTATAAACGGCCCGGCCACCATCTTCGCTACAGTCGTATGTCTGGACACTGTCTACTGACTTGAAAGTGATGTGAAATAATCAACCAATAGCAATGGAATTCCCTGGATGACGTCACACCCAGTTAGCCAATCACCTGTCACACGCAGCTGCGCACATCCATAATGCAATATATTGGAGAAGGTGAGGGTGGCTGACTAGTGACTAGTGTACCCACAATGGCGTCTTCAGCTGGATGACTCGCATACGTCTTTCGATATGTTGTGTGTGTACGTGATTTTCGTTCATATCCAGTGGATTTAGATATTGAGGACTTTCGGAAGTGAGTATTTACCTATTATCCAATAATAGGGTCAGTTAGGGAAAATTATGATTTGGCTCCTGCTGTCTACTTAGATGAGGATTTCAATACATCCGGGGGTGGGGGGGGGGGGGGGGGGGGGTGAGGGGGGGGGGGCTTGCCCCCCCTCAACTTATTCTGTGAAACCGGATCTAGAATTTTACCAAAACACAGTACATAACAGGAATTGGTACGATTTTAGTTTCTGGACACCTATTTGACAGGTACCGCCAACGATTTAACACATATTTTTTTTCGGTTTCCACTCATCCAACACCAAGCTACACCCTTTTCTGGTGTACGAAACACTAAAAAAGCAATGGGGACACTTTAATAATGATAATATGAGACGAAATATAAAGACAACTCTGTTGCATTCGTGGAAGTAGCGTTGCTTTGTTTACTTTACGCTCGGAGTGACTTCCCGGAGCCTTGGCGGTCGACTTACAATGGCTAAGCTATAACCAGTTGTTGGGTACATTTTTTGATAAAGACTTGCGTTATAGGCCGTGGGATACAGGACGGGTTGAGGGCGGGCTCTGCCCCCGCCCCCCCCCGCCCCCCCCCCCCCCCGTGCATTATAATAATCGTCATATATGTTGCCATCAGGGGGCAAGTAAAACAGCTGGCCGTAACCTCGAGCGTCTTGGGTAAACAAACCGACGATCCATCCGAAGCGACGACGACGACGACTTTGTAAGTGCATGCTCTGTCTATTTTCACAACTCACACCAATAATGCCAAAGGAAACACAAAAGTAAAACTTTATACATTTATTTACATATAACACAAATTAATTCTCCAAACTGTAATCAGTAGTTCACCAATTTATATAAATATTAACCCGAGGAACCTCCCAGGTGTCCCTCCCATAATTAACCGTAGATGGCTATTAATGAAATAATTAAATACTCCCCAGTAGAATGGGTAGTCTTGACGTACCCAAAGACTAGACCTTGAAGTTCTAACAGCGATATGCAACACCTCCAGGGAACAGTGGTGAAGGGGTGCCAAAGCCACGGGACAGGGTACTGGGATGACCTGGGAAGCCTCTTACACTGGGTTTAGGATGCCTCTCCAGCCCGGCCCTCGACAAGAGTAGGATCCTTAAACAAACAAAATTTAATTAGTTCATATAAGACCAAATCAAATTTATAGAATTTGTGTTTAAGCTAAATTTAACTTCTAGGCTAGTAAGATCCTGTGTATCGGGAGGAACTGTTTTTGAGATGCCTATTTACTAAGAAACATTGAACAATATCTTTAACCTAACTTAACCAAAACCTAACCTAACCTAACCTAGTATATTAGTGGACTATTTATGAATGTAAAATGTAAAAATATATAGTAACATTGCCAAATTATTGAGATATATGTACAGGTCCACCCGCTACACAGGATTATACCCTAAAATCGTACCCAGGAATTTAATAGTCAAAGATACTTGCTCAATGTACAATGTGCCTTTCTCTATGTACGTACATAATTATAAAATACATACATATATTCGAAAAACTCTCCTTCATCTATACTGTTCTTACTCATATTTTGTCTTGCTTACATTCATGCATGTCGAATTCCTACAGTGAAGCCATGGTTCCTATCATAGTACTAAATAGACTATATAATTATAACATCATTGGTCTTGGTAGCTACCCCATAGTATTCTAGTTGATGATGGTCTGACACAATTAAGTACAAGCTAGAGTATGCCGTTTAATATCATACGGAAACAAGCACCGTTAAATTGCCAAACAAACCGTTCACTTACTTTTTAGAGGAACTGTTTTATTAGCAAATTAATGCTACACCAAGATGTACAGAGTCAGCCAGAAGTTTATTCGGTAAGATTAGGAGTAGTGGGCGTACCACTACCGACATACAGCATAACTCATCTATAAAACATTAACCTAACCTAACCTAACCTAACCTAACCTAGTACTACATGAATACTAGGTTAGCTTAGGTTAGGTTGTTTGGTTAGGTTAATGTTTTATAGATGAGTTATGCTGTATGTTGGTAGTGGTACGCCCACTACTCCTAATCTTACCGTTTATTCTACTACAAAGATTGGAAGCCACAGCGTCACATTTTTCCTTTGCCCCTCAACTTTCGCTTCATAATTGCTGAGGGGCACAGGGCCCTGGGTGGGGCTTTGGTTTCCCGGGCATTTCCGCACCCTCCTCAGCTCCCTGCCATGGAGTGGCTTCGGTCACCCATGCTTTATTGTGGTCGGCAGGGAGGATTCTGTGGGGGCGCTCAGTTATGGCCTTGGCCTTGCTCGGGGCCTTGGGGCTGTTCGGCCAGGCAGCTTGGGGAACAACAACAACAACAACAACAACAACTGCATGATAATTAATCACACAAACATATTTGTTAGAAAAAATAGGACTCTAAAGGCTATCAACCCTTCTGGATTATTAAGCCAGCACACTGTAAGTCAAGAATAACGTCAGGACTGGAGCCTCTTTTCGATAACTCCACTCCCTTCCACACAAGCACCCACTGTTTCTTTATGGAAGGGTAAAGGAACGTGTTAAGAACAGTGGTAGTGGTGCTCCTGGTGTTATGGTAGGGTTGGCAAGCATGCGGGAGAGACAGTTACTAGAACTGATTCGAAACATCACAATTCGGTAACGTTTCATGATGCGCTTTATAATAAATCCAAGGCAAACTAACAGTAATCTTACGGGCATCTATACTTATAAGTTATATAATTATGTTTGTGGAAGTTACGCAAATTGATGATGTAATAATATTAAATAAACTTCCATCAGTTTCCTTTCGCAATTACTTTAATTATTGTTCGTATGTCCAATAATTTAATGTTTCACAAAATATGACGTATTGCTTCAAAATATGCTTCATATGAAATAAATAAGTTTACACATGTACATGAATCATGTTTGTTTTATAGGGAACTTAATTAATTACAAATAAAACAAATACCTTTCCGTACAGAAGCGGTCAATTATTGTTATATTCATTAATCAGAACAATAAAGCTCCAAAGCATTTATCAGTATAATATACCACAGTACTGTCTCATCTAGGTTCGAACCAGTTTTCAAATTCTCTTGATATAATTATCACCGACTGAATACGTTTTAACACTTGCAATGCGGTAATGTACATTTTCTTCAATCTATTTGGCTTAGTATTTGACAATTTTATGCAGTGTCGAAAAGATACATTAAAGTCAAATGGTTCGAAGGATGACTCCGTTAACCTGACTACAATACAACCATCATTCCTGCGCAAATGAAAAGCAAAAATGTTTTAAGTTAACCAGAAAAAAATCAAATCAATATACGGTTATGAAGGTGCAGAAGGATTAAAATTTAATCCTTCAGTACGATGTTCTATTTCCAATTAGTTTCAAGCCTGAAAAACTAACTGCATAATATAACATTTGGTAAAACAAGTGTTGCTATTTAACTAAATCAAAGGAGGATGCCATTAGGCACATAAAAAATTAGCAATGCGTAAATGCCACAACCTACGTTACGTTTATGGCATTCAGTAATGATTAGCATATCATTATTATTCACAGATATACTGTACGTTTCCAGCATATACTATCACTAATGAATATTCAATTTTGTTTTCATTAATATAAACAGCCTGAATAATTACACTACTAAGCACAACCATTCTAAAGCACCATACTTGTCAGCAAGGGTGAGCTTTGTCAACGCATTTACTGTCATGGTAGTTAGTTTAACCCCTTCTGTACCGATGTTGTCCTTTTCGTGCTGTATTCTGGCAATATTAGATGATTTTGTTCATCATAGGAAGGACCTCTAGCAATTAAAAGACTATAGACTAGTTCATTTAATCCTCTTAGCTGCCACAAAACCTTCTTAAACTTATAAAAAATTGTCTAAATTTAGCAACAATATAATATAAAAGACGTTGTCGGTACAAAAGGGGTTAATAGGTGGTACACTCTAATATATCTACATTAAAACTCTCACGATTTATAATGCACTTAATACGATCTAAATCATTCCATTAATTTACTTTTTCATTGATGAATATGAAATCTATAATGCTAGTAGAATGGTGATAAACAATGATGGTAAGTGCGATGATGGGCTGGTAACGTTGATAAATTCAGTTCTAGGGCTACCAACAGATGGAATGAGTATGTAACATTCGTAATTATCATCGTCCGTTTACTTAATAGTTTACAAGGTTTATCAGTGAATTCCCATGCGATAGTGAATGAAATGAGTAGATAACTACTGCCTTTAAGAAACTATATCAAGCTATCTTTCATAAATCAACACTCAGTACCTTAATATGTGTTCGACAAGTTTTAGACAACGTTTGCTCAACCTCTTTATAAAAAAAATAATAATGCCTAAAGAAGGAATATAATTCTTTCCCACATCCGCATTTTCTATTAGTTTTCTTTGATGGTAAGAATTGAAAGAAAATACATTTTTTGGGGATAGACTAAACAAAATAAGCTATAGTTGTCAGATTCTAACTTAACTGCATCAGTGCCTTGGTCGGAATACTCAAAAGATGCCATAAGTTACGGAGAGGTGAGAAGCATAACAAACCAATGAATTAACCCTTCCTACCCGGGCTGCATTAGGTAAGGACAGCACGAAAGAAGGGCCGCTACCCGGTATGCCTTATCTAAGGCATGAGCTTAATAGCCTAATTAAGCTTGGTCCGAACGCCGTGCGTACGACCTATGTCAACAAACCCAAGCGTTCGTCACCGCACCTCCGAAAACAAGAAGGAGAAGACTCCTCAATGTTATTGTTCTGACGTCATGACGAAATTAGTGTCTAAAAAGCCCCCATATTGGCAACATCTCTGCAATATTGGCTCCACTGAAATTGTCATCACAACTGAACCAGTTGACTTACAGAGCTCTACTAAATGCCAAAATACAGATTGAAAACCGCACTACGATTATAGATGAGTGGGAAAGTTCTAGCAGTGAAAATAAACATAAATACGGTAGCCTAGGCCTAGACGTTTTTCGGCCATATCGCCCGGGTAGGGGCGACCGTCATTAGCTAAGACAGCCCGGGGAGGAAGGGTTAACAGAGTATTCTTTGCCCACAACGTCTTAAGTTAACTTCCTCATACTCGAGAAAATCTATCATAAGTGATGTATCCATTTATGACTTGTTTTTAGTATTAACCTAAGAAGTGCGCATGGGGGGTATGAGACACCACACTCCTGTGCTGACGTATTTGAGCTGTTCCCATCACTAACATCGTTATTTTACCATAAATAGCATTAATACTTATCCATATGTGCCTATTATAGGTTGATTATAAAGGTATTAACCTGTTACAACAATAAAACAAGTGGAAACAGTGTTTGGATGGTCAAAATCGGCGATACAGGGCGGGAGTTACATAATGTATGGCTGAGGCAACCTCCCTGCCCTCCTCCCCTCCCCTTGTCTGGAGAGACACTGTTACGCAATAGTCTCTCTCTCGCTCTTTCCCACGCTTGGTAACAGTGATGACAACGCCCTGCTACCAACTCGCTAATGTTAGCACGAAAATAGACCACAGAATAAGGGAATAACAGGGAAAATAGGTGATAACTGAAGGAGGGGAGGAAAGTGGGGAAGGAGGGGAGGTGGAGGAGTGATATTTGGCATGGCCCAGGGGCAAAAAAAATAAATAAAAACAAAATTTGTTTTGGAACACTATCGCTCCAAAAGTGAGATATTCATGTATCGCTGTTGCAAATTTGCAACTACCACTTTAAAAATCCATATCTCCATAACCATTTGGTATTTTTCATTATCCTTCCTACACAACATTAATCTATCATTCCTTAGTATACGCTCAGGTTTAAGGCAAAAGTAAGTTATTCTATCATATTTAATTAACAAAATAGATATAGCCACAATATATTCAAATACCAGCATCAAATGTGAAAGTTTTGCAAAATTGGAAATATTTCCTATCAGGTTTCAGAGCCTCTAGTCCAGCATAGGCCTACCCTACCCCAACCAATATGGCCGATCCTGTTAGATTAGGCTTACATGCATATACGGTCGAAATATCATAGACCTAGTTACTATATATGGCTCACAATCTGCCTAAATATGCAAGTTTTGCATTAACACAAAAGGTACTTACTTCCTATCGCGGTTGCACCAATGCAACCGGAAAACTTGCTGAGCTGGAGCTGGAGCGGCGTAGGTCTACTCACCATCGAGGCATGCCTCAGACTGCCCTGGCGCAGTCCGAGAACCAAGATATTGCCCGCCAGGGCTGAGTGGCACGAAAATAATCGTTTTTGCGCATGCGTTGGTTGCACAAATGCAACCTCGATAGTGCACCAGGGTATGGATTTTGTTTTCCCCTTACTCTTAACCCTAGAAGGGGAAACCCCCCCGGAGCGGTACACAAAGCTGAAACGGGGGTCTCAATGACCCCCCGCGGGGAAATAAAAGAAACACATTTTTCTAATGCTTTATTGATGCCCAAAATGGTTTAGTTGTATACATACATCATTATGCTAGCTTATTATCACAGTTTATAGAATATTTCCTGAGTAGTTGCGTGTTGAGGCACTCGTGTTCCAAATTATCCAGGAAAAAAAAGGGTGTCCACTAAAAAAATCAAATAAAAATAAATTACCGACCAAATTATCTGATACTTCGCAGTATGAAGGCGTGATGATGGGGTAAGTTCCTCCTAAAACCTGGAGGGCGTAGACCCCAGGAACGAGACGATCTGGAAGAAACAAAAGAGAGCAGGGACGCTATTTGTTCATCCGACAGGTTCTTGGGGTCAGCCATGGCGGGACTATTCAAAAGCAAGAAAATCCAGAATTAGGAAAAATATTCATAAAAAATAGTTCCTGGGGTCAAATGCCTATGAAATTGTTATGGGAAGCAGGGGAATATATATGTCAATCATATAAGCATAATACACCATAAATCTATCCGTCAACATAGCTTGCACAAGCACGAAACCAAACAAATCGAGAACGAAAATGCTTACCTTATAAGGGGAATGGTCGGGTCAATATGACCCAAACTGGCTGGTAGGGCTGCAAGGGGCGGAGCTTCGGGCTTGTAGGTGTGCACACGATGAGCGGTGGGTGTAGACTGCCGTTCCCTCACCCAAACTCGTGGCTACCGGGCCGCGTCACGCCACAACACCAAGAAACAAGCCCGCGCACGATATTTCGGGGTCGTGGTGACCCCGGTTTCCCCTTCTAGAGTCTTCCCGCAGTCCGCCGGGGGAACTCTTAAGAGTCTCCCGGCAGTTCCCGGGTTAATGACGCTAAAATGACGAGGTCGGCATTTAGGCGCCGTAAATGTACTGAACCCCATCCATGGTGTCTTGAATACGTAGCCCAATATCTAGGCCGAGTATTACAAGCTTACATGCCTAGATTACATTTCATATGCATAAATTAACTAGTTATTTTGAGTAATAAAAAATGTATCAAATTATAAGCAATTATTCTATATCCAAGATGAATTCTACTAAAGAATGAAGCAGTCAAGTTATATATAGTCGAATTCAAAGCACAATAGTATTTTTACATGCTAAAGGATGCAACTAAGCAGTTCGCTGGGCCAGTTCACAATATATTGGTGTGGAACTATGCTACAATGCCGTGGAATGCGGTCTGCCAATTCCATGTTCAATATTGATGCTCAATAGTTTCTGCAAGAGCCAATAATGTCAACAAACTGCAGCATGCAGTGATAAAAGGTATGATGTTTAGTGAACAATGCTGACATTCTCATTAAGTATTCTAAAACATTGTTAGCGGTAGGGTGGCCCACGTAGTTAATCATTGTCTCAGCCTAGCATGTGGGGTTAGGGGCCCTCTGTCAATATCTATGCAGAAGAACGAAGCTGCGGATCTTCATGACACTGGTGTACCCTGTCTTGTTATATGGCTGTGAGATAGGGACACCCAGCAGTGACTTAAATATATTGCATCTACTCCTTTGGTACCAAATGTCTCTATAGGATCATAGACTACAACTGGAAAAACTACATATCAAATTAACATCTAATCTCCGACATTCACTTGAGCCATCTTGAATGTATAGATCATGAGCGCCAACTTCGGCTACATGGGCATGTGGCACATCTCTCTGAAGTTGACCCTGTTTGCATAGTAGTTTAGGTGGGTAATATAATATCCCTGAGTCTGAGTGGAGGATACATCTGAGAAGACCACATTTCTCATGGATGGGGCAAATCAATCAATCGATTATGGAGACCTACTTGAGATGGATAGAGTCGCAATCTAGAATCTTGCCTGGGGAGATCACCAAGAGTGGAGTTTGAAATGAATGCTGATTGTGCCATCACAGCTTGAGTTTAATTTGATTTACTGATTTATTTATTGATACAGATTATGCAATAAAAAAACTTGTATCTTGTAGAAATCGAACTTCCCATTGAAAGTTCTTTCAGAAACCCACATTTCATTATACTGTAACAAAAATTAAGCCGTTGTATAAATAATTACACACACACACACACACACACAGAGCCAAATACTGAAGTAACACTAATAATATGGAAGCAAAATACAAATATTTACCTCATCCCATATTTAATATTTAACTCCCAGAACTTCAAAGAGCTCCTGTTAAAACACTGTAATACTTCATAATGTTAATACCCAAAACACTTATGTATCCAAGGATTATCACCACGCTATAAACAAAGCTATAATCTGATTTGGTGTTTTGCAAGGATACAATACTATTTACAAACTAGTCTGCAGAGGCGGCGTTTGGTGAGAATTATATGCGTAACTAATGTTCACACATTATTATAAATTTTAACCCCCTTCAATTAGCCAATGCTTAAATTACTTTTAATGCTACTGTCAGATGATATTACTCATCTTTGGAATGACATCTGTTACGACTGAGGTTTAAATATATCAGGGCTCTTATTCATTGGACTAGTAATGGCATAAATGCTACAACGGAAAGCGCTAGATCCAACCTCTGATGTATATTCCCAGTGAACAAAGAACACAAATACTCTCCAGAGTTCTATATGCAATAATAGGTTATCAAACTCTCAATAAATGTGCGTCTACTCTAGGCTTAATGTTATGTGAAAACAGCCTATTACTACCTATAACCGAAGGTGCTTGGTTATGGTATGCAAAGTAAGGTGGTAAGGGAAGTTACAGCTTACGTTACTTTAATCAATAAATGTCAGGCACTCCTGCATGAAAAAAAGTGCACTAAAGTCCTTCAACACCAACAAGGATCTTCTTTAAATGTTAGATGCTATCAAGATGCTCGAATCGGAAATGGAACCCAAAAAGGCAGGCAGCGGAACAATGCTCGAGCAGGCTATGCTCACAAAAGGCAGGATAATTTATATAATGCAGTCGGAGCCAAGAATATCCTAAACGCTACAACAATAGTAATAATCGCCACGACAATGCAGTATTCCTATCAACAAAAAAAGCCTAAGTCGTTTGTGTCTCAATACATCAAACTAGGCTGCGAAATGCTTGTGTAATCATAAACGGGTATGCATAATAAGAGTAATTGGTTTAATATACTTAATGTCTACTATGACTGATAAAGTCTAGCTAGAGTCAATGATACGAGATACTGATGCGCATGGCATGCCGCATAGCCTAGTGCAAATCTCAAGTCTGTGCGTCAAGTATTACGTTATAGTGAAGGGTAGCTCCCTTGAGAAACCTTAATACCGAAGTATTAAGCGTTCTCCTGGCGTACCTCAAAGACAAACAACCGAGCTTAGAACAGTGCAGAATGGTATAGGCAAAAAGCCCTCATTCGTGCATACTCTACTCTCAATGGCACACAGACTAGAATTTACCCAATCAACTCCAGTTCTCAGGTATGTCGTGCAGCTTTTAACTAAAGCCAGCACCCATCGGAAACAATACCTTATAATATCAGACTCCTAGTCTAGCATTATCTAATCCAGCAGAACACTAATAATTACAGGAAGCAGTACTGAACAATATGAATGCCAACCAATGCTTCGTGATCAACTTATCTTAACAACTAAACATACATGGGTTATATAAGACATTAACGCACAATACAATTGGCCAGCATGAAGCTGATTATGCAGAGTTAACCAGAGGGGGTATAATATTAATAAAAGGTGGTGAAAGATATGGAAAATGAGAGAGATAGGCAGAGGAAAAGGTTCTCAGGTGCAGAGAGGGGTACAGATATCAAAGGGATAAGAGGGATGCGTTCTAGAAACCAGATCTGAGGGAGAGAGTGGCAAGAGAGCTGTATATATACTAGCACTAGCTCGCACCGCGTAAGCAAAGCGGTAACAAGTCCTCCAGCTAATCCCAAAGAGGCCAACCAACCATGACGTCACCAAGCATGGTAAAAAACTCCTCCAACCAATCCCCAAGAGGCCAGCCAGCTATGACGTCATCGAGCATGGCAAAAAACACTGCGCGCCTCCTCACACTGTGTTCTACTCTCTCTCTCTCTCTCAAATCCTATCATTACTACTTAATGATAAAACATATACTTTGCAATTAAATATATAAAGCCTTGACATGGGCGAAAACAAAGAGCCTTTCTGGACTGCCCATGACACGAGCTTTCATATGAAATAAAGCACACAATAATACATCAACTGTAGCCACATCCACTGCCCTGGCGATCCTAGCGAGTCACTGTAGGACAAGCCATGCGGTTCTAACGGAGTGATTAACGTCACACCCCCCCCAAGATTTTTCTCAGAGGCCCAAAGCTAAAAAAAAATCTGATGGTTAGAACCCATGCTACATCTCTACTTCCCATCACCCAGCGGCAGTAAAATATCTGGCATAGTTCTCAACAAGACATTTTACAAAATTATAACCCTCCCCAACACAATAGGTTAAATCATATGTAGTTATGCTCCTCAAGAGCGAGCTCCTCTAGCCCAGCATTCTGAGAGGAGTGCAACTCAGAATTACTGCTATAACATACTGAAAAAATTCAACTATCAAAGAAAGAGTTTTTATTTGATTTTTATGTTTTTAATTTGTTTATTTCGGCTGCACTATAGGGGCAAGCCTAGTTTTTTCTTCTATACCAAACGCTCAACTCCTGCTTTACGACCCAATACGCTGGGCTACAACCGCGAGCCAACAAGCACCAAACGCAAAATACTATTGAAACTAAAGCAGGAGGCTACCCGTGTGTCAATCTACCCAGGATCATCTACCCTCGAAAGACAATCTGCAATCACGTTGTCACAACCGGCAATATGGCGTATGTCCAGGTTATATTCCTGTAACATTAGCGACCACCTGGTCAGCCTCATATTCCGATTGTGAAACTGGTTCAAGAACTTGAGAGGGTGATGATCTGTGTAAATTACAACGACTAGACCATAGGCTGGAACATAGACCTCGAAATGCCTCAGTGCAAGTACAATTGCCAGCAGCTCCTTCTCAACAACAGAGTAGTTCTTTTGGGCTGAATTGAACTTCTTCGAGTAGAAACTAACAGGATGTTCCAGCCCATCATCGTCCCTTTGCATAAGGACGGCACCAGCCCCCACACCACTAGCATCCGTTGCTAGTTGGAAAGGTAGGCTAAAGTCAGGGGCCCTGAGGATCGGGTGAGTGCACAACAGGTGTTTTACTACTCTAAACGCCTTCTCACACTCAGGCGCCCATTTGAATTTCTTATCCTTCGCTAAAAGATCTGTCAGAGGTGCTAGCACAGTAGAGTACCCCTTAATGAAGCGTCTGTAGTATCCGATCATACCTAAGAACCTCATGATCTGCTTTTTGGTGGCCGGCCGGGGAAAGTGATCTATCGCAGCTATCTTGTTCTGTGGGGGGCACACCTGACCCAACCCCACCATGAACCCAAGATACTGCACGGACGCCCGCACGAAATCACACTTTGCCAGGTTGACCACCAAGCCAGCCTCACTAAGCCTCCGGAACAGGAGTTCTACGTGCTCACAATGACTCTTAAAGCTGTTGTCATAGATAATAACATCGTCGATGTATACTGTGCAATTAGGAATGTCTGCCGTTATATCATTCATCAAACTCTGAAAGGTAGCGGGTGCGGGTGCCACATCCACTGCCCTGGCGATCCTAGCGAGTCACTGTAGGACAAGCCATGCGGTTCTAACGGAGTGGTTAACGTCACACATCAAGAATCAGAGACTAATTCAAATAGCCCTCTAACATTGACAGATATCTCTTAAGTTGAAGTAAGTCGTCTGGAGGAAGCAAGTAAATAGCAAACATCAGAGTCAGTTGATTGAAAGAGTTAATTAGTGTTTTTCGTACGTATCTATGTTAACAGCAAGTGAAGGGGTAATGAGATCATTGCTATCTTATCTGCCTGCTAGTTGTCTAAAAATTATGTATTATTATTATTATTAAAAACATAAACTACATTTTTACCATAGTTTATAGCATATAGGAAGGCATTAATTAATATTATCTCAAAATATTCATAATGTCCAAAGCATAAATTTTAAGATAATACTGTTCATATTTGTTTTCACCAACGGACCAACTAATTTACAAATAAGCCTAACTAATGAAATCAATGAAAGTAATGAATACATGTGGTATCCAAGGACTCGAACCAAGGAAGTTAAGATTCACAACCTCCATTGACTTAATATAAGTTCATTGGATCGTAATGGCAAATTACTCGTTCTGTTGGTTATCAAATGAAAACATTGACTAGATTTTCTTATAATACATTCAAAATACTTTTGAGATAGCCTATCTTGTTAGTAATTTTAGGTAAAGATTCTCTCCCCCAACTTGACTCAAGTATTAATCATTAACAGCTGAATGCATGAAAGAACAATTTGTGGCCAATCTACTGAGCCAGGGCCCTCTTGAGAGGCTGGACACATAATGTACCGACCGTTCTATTATAATGTAAATGAAGAGGGCAATTGAAAGAAAGTTAACAAATTAAAAGGGAAAAATAGAATATGCAACGTAAAAGCAAACCCATAAAAAGAACGTCTAATAATTAAAACTGTAATACCACGTAAAAAGTATCTCTATTAAGTTCAATATACGATTATCATATACAAAACTAAGTAGTCCAAGTAGGTCAAATGCGGTGGCCTTAGATCATGCAGCAGCTATGGAAGCATCCCTTAAAGTGGTGAGGCCTACCAGTGGAATATTTATGTCCGACCATCAAAACTGTTGAACTGATATCATAGTCGTGTACGGTCATGGTCTGGAATACTTGAACACCTCTTGATGACATAAACGAGATAGTGAACACTGACCAGTGAAAGTCGGTAAGCAAATTATAAGTTTTTCAAAATGCGTTATTATTATTATTAAAATAGGGATTCGCACCAAGCCTAAAAATACTATGTTGCACCAAAATAAAGTTTGTGGAAAAAAACATCGGAGTTGTTGTGGGGCTGGGCGCAATACGGAGTAGATGATAAGAAGACTAGGAAACACTAATTAAAGAAGCTGAAGGAGACGGGTATGGAGGAGAAACCGCATAAGATGTGGGAGCGAGAAAGTGGGGGACTCTCCAAGCATATCAGCTAAGACAAGGGGGCGATTAAGGGAGGATATGAAGGGGAATGCCTGCCGTCGGGCATTGGAGAAACGCGGACAGTCTATCAGGAGATGCTGGACAGACACTGGAATATGGCAGCAAGGACAGAGCGTGGGGACATCACAGGATGTGGTGCCTGGTGTGGCTGAGCCGAAGACGGGCTAGAGCGGTCTCCCATCGACAATTGCGATGAGAGGAAGACTTCCAAGGTAGGACGGAAGGTTTGACAGAACGCAGTTTGACATCAGACACCCTCATGGAGGTCCACTCGTCCTGCCAGCGCTGATGTAGTAATTGATTAACATGTGGGAAGTAATCAGATGCAGGAATACGCCGTGGCACGAGTCGGTTAGAGGTAATAGCAGAGCGGGCGAAAAAATCAACTCGCTCATTGCCAGGCACTCCAACATGACTCGGGACCCAACAGAAAGACAGGGACTTTAATTTAGTAGCGATGCGGAAGAACCATTCCTAAATCTCCAGCACTAAGGGGTTAACAGCGGGAATAGACTGAATACTCTGAAGAGCACTAAGGGAGTCACTAAAAATTACAAAGATATGCAGGTGTGAAAAAAAAATAGTACGTAGGGCAAATAAAATAGCAAATAACTCGGCCGTAAAGACACTAGCACATGATTGGATGTGACGTTGGAAGGTCCGGTCCGGGAACACAACCGCAAACCCTGTACCGGCGGAGGTCTTGGAACCATCAGTGTACACTGGAACGGCTGAAGAATGGTGTAGCATATGTTCCGCAAATTGAGCATAAAGCAACTGTGGGGTTGAAGAAGCCATGGAGGGGGAAAGGGCAGCTGTACAAACGGTAGGGTGAGGGAGTAGCCATGGGGGGAACTCTGACTGTCGGAGGGGTAGCACTGATGGAATGGGAAAAGAGAAGGAGGCTGGTAAAGCAGAGACCCGACCGGGGAACGAAGTAGCAGACGATGATGGGGCTAAGCCGGAAGCCGTGGGAGGAAAACCAGCCGAACTGTGTTGCAGAAGGCGAAGATGACATCAAAGGGTCAGTTTATCCTGCCTGGATGATAGCGGTGGGACACCTGATTCAGCATAAAGGCTAATAACCGGAGTAGAGCGAAAAGCCCCCAGCGACAAGCGCAGACCATGATGGTGAAGGGAGTCTAGGCACTTAAGGTTTGTACATGCAGTGGAGGCATATACCTGGCAGCCATAATCGATCTTGGATAGAATAAGCGTTGTATGGAGGCGCAGAAGAGTCGTCCGGTCCGCACCCCAAGACAAGTGGCTAAGGGTTTGTAATAGTTGAAGCCGTCGGGTGGTGGAGGTCAGTAACGAAGTAATGTGCGGGTACCATGTCAACCGAGTATCGAAAATGAGACCTAAGAATGGAGCTGAGGATCTGTAAGGCAGAGGGCGGTTATACAATGTAAGAACAGGATGCGGGACTGTATGGCTTTTTGTGAAGATGACGGCACAAGATTTCGAGGGCGAAAACCGAAAACCATGGGCCGTAGCCCACTGCGCAGCTGCATCGATGGCCTTCTGCATGAGATCTTTTAGGGCAGCGAGATCCGAACCCACAGCGTAAATAGCGAAGTCGTCCACATACAAAGAAGCACGGACACCAAGAGGGAGAGAAGAAATAATACCATTAATAGCTAGGATAAAAAGGATGGTACTTAGAACACAACCCTGTGGGACACCGTCGTGTTGGGGGTATGTTCGGGAGAATGTATTCTGAAGCTTGACTCGGAAAGTACGATCACGGAGAAAGTTCTTCAAGAATACTGCCATGTTGCCAGACACACCAGAACGTAAAAGGGTATGAAGGATGTTGTATTTCCAGGCAGTATCATAAGCTTTTTCAAGATCGAAGAATACAGCTAAAACTGACTTAGTGTCCGAAAAGGCGTCGCGGATAGACGTTGCCAATCTCAATAATGGGTCCAAAGTACTACGGCCCTTGCGAAAGCCATATTGAAAAGGTGACAGGATGCCTCTTGATTCTAGTAGCCACATTAAGCGGGAGTGAACCATGCGTTCTAATAATTTGCCTACACAACTGACCAGGGCAATTGGACGGTAATCTGCTGGTGCATGGCCCGACTTACCCGGCTTAAGGAATGGGAGAAGGATGGCATGTCTCCACTCAGCCGGAAAAAAGCCTGTGGACCACAGACGGTTGTAGATAGATAAGAGAAAGCCAAGCGCAGGTGGAGAGAAGTGCTTCAGCATCAAGTAATGGACACCGTCAGGGCCTTCACATGTATCCTTACAGGCTCCCAGGCTAGACTCAAGCTCAGCCCGGGAGAAGGGGGCATTGAAAAACTGATCAGATAATAAGGCGAAGTCAAGTCGCTTAAGTTCAGAACGGCGTTTATGCATCTGGAAGGAGGGCGGGAGATGGGAGCCAGTGCTAACATCACGGAAATGTTGTCCCAACAGATTGGCCACCAGAGACGGGTCGCCCACAATGCCAGTGTTGGCATGGAGGACTGGTGCCGGCATAGGCGCATGTTTCCCTGCAATCTTCCTGACGCGAGCTCAGACTTGCGGAACAGGTGTATCTGCGGTGATAGTAGAGGCATACGACATCCAGCTAGATTTTTTTGCAGAGCGGATTGTATGGCGGAAGACGGCATTAGCCTGTTTGAAAAGAGTATACGCATCCCGCTCATATGGAGAGCCTCGTTTCCGACGGAAACTCTTCCACTTGGCTCTTTTATTGCGTAAAGCTGAAGTGCACTGAGCAGTCCACCACGGTACACACTTAGAAGACATACTCCGAGTGGTGCGTGGAATACAAGTATAGGCAGCATGGAGCACAAACATCAGGAAACTGGTAAGCATGGCATCAGGATCCGGGAAAGCAGGGGTCGGATTAGACGGAACGGCGAGATCAGCGAAAGATGACCAGTCGGCACGATCGAAACACCAACGGGGAGGGCGCGGCACTGGGGAGTAAGACGTAGGGGAGAGGACAATCGGGAAGTGGTCAGTCGCACAGTAATCATTAAAGACCTTCCAAGTAAAATCCAAGGATAGTGTAGGGGAACACAGAGACAAGTCAATACATGAGAAGGTACGGGCGCCGCTATCAAAATGCGTAGAGGCCCCAGTGTTGAAAAGAAATAAATCGTTCCTACGAATCAGAGCCTCAAGGGAACGACCTTGTGTATTAACGGTAGAGCCACCCCACAGGGAATGCCTGCAATTAAAATCCCCTAAAAGGAGGAAAGGTGGAGGTAATAGAGAAAGGATCCTGTTTAATTCTGGAACATCGATCGGGATCGAGGGGGAAAGGTATATGGAAACTACTGTAAGCCAGCGTGAAAGAAACACTCTGGCAAGCGTGCATTTAAGAGAGGTATGGATAGGTAACGGAGACACTGGGACATCATGATGTACGAGGAGGCAAGTATCATACTGGGATTGGGGAGAACTTATATAGGAAGTGGAGTGGTTGCATTGAGGCAGTTGGACAAAATTCAAAATAAAGCTATTAGATTAATCAATAACCCTGCAATCACACAGGACCTTCCTACATTATTCATACGAAGAAACGTTGCATCCCTTGCATTATTCTACAGATATTTTCACAACAATTGTTCCGAGGAACTTGCTTTAATTGTGCCGCCTTTCCACATCTTTCCCCGTAGAACTAGGGCAGCTGAGAGCGCCCATGAATTTACACTTTCTCCTCCACAATGCAGAACTTCTGCTTATCAAAATTCATTTATCCCTAGAACTACTACTCTTTGGAATTCACTTCCCTCGAATTGCTTTCCACAAACTTACAATCTACAAATGTTTAAATCCAGTTGTTACAAACATTTTATGAATGGAGGATGCCTCTAGGCATATGGACCTTTTTGTTTTATCTGTGTTTTTCCTCCTCCGTTCATTGTCTCTAAAAAAAAAAAAAAAAAAA
The DNA here is from genome assembly GCA_032716605.1 of Paralithodes platypus. Taxonomy (NCBI): domain Eukaryota; kingdom Metazoa; phylum Arthropoda; class Malacostraca; order Decapoda; family Lithodidae; genus Paralithodes; species Paralithodes platypus. The sequence goes on from CM064487.1 coordinate 82,969,378, forward strand.
GGGAGTAAAAAGGTATTGGGGGGGGGGGGCATTAGATAAACGCGATTCTTGTAAGCTAATAACAAGTGGGCTAAACCTAGAGATAAGGTAACAAAGATCAACACGATGTGCTGCAAAACTACGAATGTTCCATTGTAAAATGGACATTAAAAAGACAAAAAAGATTAAAAAGAAGACGCGTACAAGAGGGAAGAAATTACGTACACTATATACAACATATTTACAAAATACAGTTAACACCGTGGGTAGAAAATATAGCCAAGAGAGGCTAACGATGGGAAATAATAGCAGGAATTGGAGAAGACGTTGAAGGGGAAGACTGGAAACCGGGGGGCATAGGGAGGTCTAACAGAGAAAGAGGAGAGGAAGGAGGAGGGCCGGAAGAGGTAGGAATGACGGACGGCGGGTGGGAAGAGAAGGAGGGGGTAAGGTCAGGAGAAGGAAGAGGGGGAGGGTCAGGAGGAGGAAGAGGAGGGGGGCCCAGAGGAAGGCCAGAAGGGGGAGTGGAGGAAGAGGATGGGGCAGGGGAAGGCGGGAGAGGGTTAGGGGGGAGAGAAGAGGGGGTAGGATGAACTTCGGCATGAACGGTTGAAGGCGGTGGGTGGGAAGAACGGATAAATTCATCAATCTTAGGTAGGGTTTCGTAGGAGAAATCTAGGGACGCAGTGACGGGAGGAGGAGGAGACTGGACGGAGGGAGGAGAAAGGGAAACAGAAGGACAAGTAGGCGACTTCTTCTTCTCGCAGGGACTTGAGCTCCGTACGTCACGGAGACCACCCTTACGTTTAAAAGAGGAAGCGGGAGAGGAAGAACGGAGTGCAGGAGCCCGTTTGGTAGAGGAGAAGGGAAGTTTAGAGCGAGTAGAAGATTTGGGGCGACTAGAAGAGGAAGATGACGGAGAACGGGGGGGAGGCTTGGAACGGTGAGAGCGTTGAGGGAGACTAGAAGAGGAGGAACAAGGAAGAGAGCAAGATGAAGGGGCAGAAGTAGGAGAAGGACTGAGAACAGAGAAAGTGTTAGACAAAGGTACAGAAAAGGAAGAGACGGAAGGACGAACGGAGGAGACAGAAGAGGAGGAAGGAGAAAATCTGGGAGAAGCACTGGTAGAAGGAAGAGATGCAGATGACAAAACTGGTGCGACTGGGGGGGCGGAAAGGGGGACGGAGGGAGCGGAGGCGGTGGAAGGAATTGAGGAACCAGAAAAAGGGGGGGGCGTGGTAGAGGGAGGCGAAGAAGAGGAGTGAGGAGACAGAGTCTTGGAAAATGACTGAGGGGTGAAGCCCAAGCGACGAGCCTCTTGGCGGGCTGCGGTAAGCGTAAGGCCGTGTCTCGCTTTGAGGACAGCAACCTCAGACTCGAACAGATCAACGGGGCAAATTTTAGAGTCGGCCGAATGAGGCCCGCGGCAATTAAGGCAGAACTGGGACGTTGACTGACATTTTCCAACGGCATGTCCGGACTGCGCACAGCGCGGGTAGAGTGGGCTCTCAGCGGCTGTATGGCAGAACTTTGCCGGGTGGCCGAAACGCCAGCAGCTGCGACACTGGAGTGGACGGGGAAGAGACGCAGTCATGGGGAGGCGAGTACCACCGACAATAACATGGGCAGGAAGGGAAAGTCCATCAAAAGAGATCTTGGCAATGTTTGCAGGATTGCGGAGAAGGTCGCGAAGAGGGATAGTGTAGCATACCACACTAACCACCTTGTGGTCTTGAGCAACAACGATGTCCTTGACGAGGTCGGCGCAATCCGCGAATGGACGACCCCCGAGACGGATGGAAGCGGGGATCAGGACAGTCCCTGTACAGAAATTGAGTCATTGATCTTTTTGAGCCGGGATGGGGGTGCCAGAACAATCGACGAACGAGGACATAGCAGTAGCCTGAAGTTCGTTTTAGACGGCGGGAGTGGAAGGTAACGTCCTTTCCCACCTGTTGAAGGAGACGCAGGTGAAAGAGGAGGTCATCACCGGCTAGAGGCGCAGATGCAGGGATGGAGAAAAACTTGGTAAAGGAAGGAGGCGCATAGAGAGAGGACAGAGGGAGGACCGAGGAGCGAGGACGAGACGAGGACGAAACTGGAGAAGAGGAGGAAAGAGAACGAGGGTGGGAGGGCAGAAAAGGGTCGAGGGTGACAGTACTAGAGGGAGAAGAGGAAGAAGAGGAAGATGTAGAAAGAACTACAGGAGAGGAGATGAAAGCCTGGGTAGTGGAGGGAGGAGAAAGACGTGACGAAGACAGAAGGGTAGTAGAAGGATTCGGAACGGTAATGGACGAGAGGGACGAGCGATGATCGAGGGATATTGCAGCGGGCTGGTCGAGAGCACCCAAAACCATCCCCGACTCACCGTGCTCCCGCGGTGAACCGGACTGACAGCCAGACAACAGACCCCCAAGTGGCAGGCTGCATGCCACACGGGGCTCACTCACCGGAACCACTAAAGCAGAAGCCATAAACAGGGAAGAACAGTGAAAAAAGCATACGTCGTCACCATAGCAAGAGAAAAGGGGGTAAAGCATGGAAGAAGATACTGCGGTTACCAGGTGCCCCTGGCAACGAAAGGGAGAAATACCTCCGCAGGGCCACGAAACCCAGAATGCGGCCAATTGAGATGGGACAGGTCTCGGCTTTGAGCTAGGGACCTTGTACAACCCGGGCATTTGTCCTGCAGCTTTGTCCCACGGAGAACGGGGCCGGCGTAGTCACCTGACACACTCACTGGGAAGAGAGAAGGGAGTCAGAAACCCCAAAGCAACCCTATAGTGCCTATCCTCCAGCAACGAACATTGCGAGCCCTGGCCGGCAGCACCTGTCGCCAGGTGGACTCTGCCAACTCAGCAGTGATCAGAGACACCAAGGCGAAGCCCTAAGGAAACTAGAACCTCCGAAGTAGTTAAAGAGAAAGGAAGGAAGCAAACAGGGAAGTCAACCGGAAGGGAAGGGAGGGACGGGACCACAAAAGTTCAAGGGTGGGAGACCGGCCTCTGATGGCTGCCCCAGGAGAAAGCGGAAGAGAGAAAAACGAAAACTAGAAAGGAGGAGAAAGAAAAGGACATGGCAAAATTAGTTGGAGGTGATAGGGAGAGCGGCCAAGAACCTTGGCCGCTCCACCTACAAGCCCGGAAGCCCCCAAACAGCGGCAACGAGTCATGTGTCAAGGGGGGAAATGCTTTATGTGATTCATATTTGTTCCTCCTAATATTATCCAGAAACTCCTGTTCACGAGTGTACCTGTCACAAAGCACAACTGTGATGTATAATCGGCTGTGGTTGTATTCCAGGGTAAAGCAGATTGCATAACCCTTCCCTTCCACTTGTTGTTATTGTTTTTGTTGTTGTACCGCAAATATAGTGAGAATAAGACAAATTCAGGACAAGATGGGACAATTCTCTCAAGCAGCGAGCACAATGGCCTGTCTCGTCGCTGGCCGGGTCATTAGAATGGTTCCTAGGTATTGTTTGTTTATTACGGTTTTCACTACATTGTTCCTGCTGAAACTTTAATCCGAGTGCTGACAAGATCCGAGGAGTTTCCAGGATTATGTCTGGTGTAAAGAAAATTGCATAGTTCTATGAAAAAGAAAAGTGCAAAGTCCAAATATGTAAACACAACTGTAAAATGCGATGGAAAAACATATGGAGGTAAGTAGCCCAGAGGAAAACCAAGCGAAAACTTCAAAATAATTGCAAAAGCGGCTATTTTTGTAACTTTATCATGAGAAACCTTACACATTGAAGTACAGCCGTGGTTAGGAATTTCTGGACAATATTCTAAAGCACAATTATGATATACTGGTGAACTATTTTGATAAACTGATCGAGCCATAATGGTTAAATTATTGGGATTAATAAATGAATGCTTGTCGTCTTATCTTTATCACTAGGAAGTGTTCAAGCATTCTTAATAAATAGAAATAAAAAAGTAAAACAGAAAGAAAGACAGGGGATATCTAATTCGCTTCCACATAATTATCGACGCTCCTTTCAATAGTCTTTGTTTGATAAGGGACAAACATCTTTTCAACTTGGGGAAACCCGTACAATCGCATCATATTATTCATATTCTGCCTTGCATTCCACAATTGTATTCAGCTTAAGAACGATCTCTAGGTATCAAGCAGGGTAAAAGCCAACTCATGTTAACTGATGTGTATACACATTTGACAAACTGGGTAAAATTGTCTTATGTTAGCAAGATTGACATCAAAACTAGACGAAAACCGTTCGCCATGCAAACACTAATGCAGCCCCCGGTATCCATGTTTCTTCTCCAAACACATATCAATATACCTCCCTCTTTCTTTTACTTTCGCCAGGAGGCCAATGGTTCAGCGTGGCGATCAAAAGATTGAGTGGACGACCAAAAGTTTGAGTAGGCAACTAAAAACTCAGAGGGGCGATAAATAATTGTTTGGTTAGCCAGGAAATTGATGGGGCTCCAAAATTCGGTTAGAAAGCCAAAAACGTCGAAACACTCAAAAGCTCGTTAGGGTAGCCAAAAGATCGACTGCATGACCAAAAGTTTGTCTGGGTAGCATAAAGCTCGTCTGCATGACGAAAAGTTCGTCAGGGTAGCCAAAAATTCGCCAGGCATCCAAAATTTCGTCAGGGCAGCCAAAAGTTCTTCATGGTAGCCAAAAGTTCGCCAGGCAGCCAAAAGTTCGTTCGGGCAACCAAAGTTCGCCGGGCAGCCAAAATTTGTTCGGGCAGCCAAAACTTCGCCAGGCAGCCAAAAGTTCGTTTGGGCAGCCAAAAGTTCGTTCGGGCAGCCAAAAGTTCGTTAAGGTAGCCAAAAGTTCATTCGGACAGCCAAAAGTTCGTTCGGGCAGCCAAAAGTTCGTTCGGGCAGCCAAAAGTTCGTTCGGGCAGCCAAAAGTTCGTTCGGGCCGCCAAAAGTTCGCCGGGCAGCCAAAAGTTCGTTCGGGCAGCCAAAAGTTCGTTCGGGAAGCCAAACGTTCGCTCGGTAGCCAAAAGTTCGTCAGGGCAGCCATACGTTTGTCAGGGCAGCCAAAATTTCGCCAGGCAGCCAAAAGTTCGTCAGAGCAGCCAAAAGTTCGTCAGGGCAGCAAAAGTTCATCTGCGTAGCCAAAAGTTCGTCAGAGCAGCCTAAAGTTCGTCAGGGCAGGCAAAAACTCGTCAGGGCAGGCAAAAACTCGTCAGGGCAGGCAAAAACTCGTCAGGGCAGCCAAAAGTGCGTCAGGGTAGCCAAAAGTTCGTCAGGGTGCCAAAAGGTCGTCAGGGTAGCCAATATTTCGTCAGGGCAGCCAAAATTTCGTCAGGGCCACCAAAAGTTCGCCATGCAGCCAAAAGTTCATCAGGGCAACCAAAAGTTCGGCAGGGCAGCCAACAGCTAGACCAGGTGGCCAAAGTTCAGCAAGGTGTTCAAAAGTTTGGCCGGGTGGTCAAAAGTTTATTGAGGTGGCAAAAAGTGGACGGAACAACCATAGGTTCAACTAAGGAGGCCAAATGTTTGGATGAACAGCAAAAAGGTGTTTGAGGGCGACTTGGCTGCCAGACAACCAAAAGTTCGATAGGGCGGCCAAAAGTATGGTTGGCCGGTAAAATGCTTAGTTGGAAATAGTCTAATGAGGGGAGGGAGAGAGCACCGAGCTCCTAGAAAATAAATAGCATCGTCTTTCCCATATCTCTAATTCAATGTAAGAATTTGTTATGAATAACAGACCGGTTATTGAACAACAGTGTTTAGAATTCAGGTGGAAAATTACCCCTTCTGTAGGTTGGGTGAACATCGAGTCCTAGTAATTTTGTTCGACATAGACCTAAAAATATCTAAAGTATATTCCTTCCTAGGTAAACAAATATTTAATATCAGTTGGAGTATATTAATTTAATGATAAACTAATGGTGGGAGTTATGGGATTAGGGTCTTTGGGGGTAGAGGTGGGGATGCCCTAGAAGCTTAAAAAAGTCGTCTTGTGCTTCGATATTGGATTATTGTATATTTTGAGTTTCACAGCCAAACCTGGCTCGGCTTCTGTGATATATCCTGCAAAAGGTGTATTTTGGGTAAATCGACCTCTAAAGAGAGGGACCTAAACCTTGGGGAATATACGAGTAAAAGCAGTGAACGACAAGAAAATGAATGTCTTCAAGTGCCTGATATATTCCAACAACAAAAAGGACAAACAATATTGCATTCTGCATTATGCATACCTCCAAAAACGGAATTCATTTTCGTTGCCACTATATACATTGCGTCTTTCCTCCGGGAGATACAATAAGACCGTTTTATCGAAGGGGTTAAAATACGGTCCCTGAACGTATAAACTTCAGATATCTGTTTACGGTACACGGAGGATATTTTCGTTGCAGCCTCTTAAAGATTGTTCGAGCATTTGTTGCAACATTTCTGTAATGGAGCCCAACTGCCATCGGTATATAATTTGCCAGAACAGTTATTTCTCTCGTGTTTTCTATTTTATTGTCCACTCCGAATTCTCTATCAATAAATAAAAGTGTCCAATATGAAGCTGTGTAATGGATTTGGGAACTGGTAGTGCTGATGAAATTTATGATGGTTTGCCAGCATTGCAATTGAATATTTAACATATTTATTACTGTAACTATGTTTATAAATTAATAAGGTAAATATATGGATAAATAAACAGAGAGAGAGAGTTGTATTAAGTATGTTGTTTTTGTAATTGAGCAATAGAGTTTTACCAAATCACATCAAGCAACGAAAACATTATAATGACAGTACCGGCCTCGGAGTAGTCATAACACATATTAAATGCCTTTGAGTCTTAAATATTTAAAAGTAAAACGCTGAAGCATTGTGGATGTTTGGTAGCACTGTCTTGTCTCGTTTGGTTCGATACGGATTCAAATGTTTGTATACTTATTATGGCTTGTGGCGAAACACTGACTATATATTGACTGAATTCAACACTGTGGCTCTTGTATGTGTTCTTGCTAATACTCGAGGATTGTATGCTGATAAAGAAGGACCTCTGGCAATATAAGGTGCTAAACTTAACTCATTTGTCTATTTTACTCCTAAAATCCCTTTCTAAGCATAATCAAATCGTTAAATAATAGCCACAACAAATGCAATAAAACGTCATAATACTCAATGGGTTGACAAAATACTGAAATCACATACCTACTGATGATCTGTAGAAGTGGTGAATAGGTACACTAGATTCCTAGTGGCTACCTTGTTCTTCCTTGTCATTAAACTATTTATCTTGAGTTTGTCATCTGCTCTCTCTTTCAAGTAAAGGATTGTGACGTACGAAAGACCAACTAAGCCCTGGAAAGCGTGGATGGAAGTAGGCCGGTGAATGATGCTGTCTATCACTAACCAAACTACCACGATACCTGCTGAAAGAGAACATTATCTATAGGTCACATGTTATTATGCAAAAATTATATTACGTGTTCTATCATGTGTAAGATAGTGTAAGATACAATTTTTATATACACGTATACACGATAATAAACTATATCTGACGCATACCTGGACAAGCAAACAAGCTAACAATGAGAGCAAACAACTATTTGGGAACAGAAACACTGGCTATTTCATAAAACCAGGAAAGCTGGTTGTATTGGTAAAAGGATTGGCTGCAAATTTTGGTACTGGACTGGCAAGATATATTATCCAGTGGGACTGGAGACAATAAATATAGGATGCTGAACATACAACGTAAATTTAATACCAATAAAAAAAACTTGAACAAAATGGATGTAATGTACAGACACACACAGACTATATATATATACCGGTATAATGTACAGACACACACAGACTATATATATATACCGGTATAGCATCAACGTTGTAATGTACAGACACACACAGACTATATATATACCGGTATAGCATCAACGTTGCTCTCAGTGTTAGTGCTTTTAAACGAAGGGCAAATACAGACACAAATATTAGATGTGAACTCAATATATATCAGAGAGGGGCCAAGAATAATAGCTGTTGCGCGGAATGAGGAACGACCGGGGAGAGGTGTTTTCAACGAGCCACTAACTTACTGTCGGTGTTACGAGGCCCGTAACTCCTTAAGGGGAGATTTCCACTTGAGGGATTTTTTTCTTGACCCCTTTCTCCCTCATGTTTAGCCTCATTGCTTTTGATATTATAAAACGTTTGCCCCATTAGTTTAGCGATTTTAAGAACTTTCACCCCATATTAAGACCTTTCGTGCCATTCAGGTGTCGATTTTATCCTGGCGAGCGATAGCGAGCCTGTAATTTAAGAGGAACCGGCCTTCGGCCGGGACATTTTTCTACCGAAAAATTTACAAATTTATCTTGAAAGGGACTCAAGGGGTGTAATTTTAAGCTTGATGGAGGTCTAGGGAACAAACTAAATACATCCCCTTAAAGGGGTAGTACTCGCTTTTTCTGGACCCCCTTCTCCCTCATGTTTAGCATATTAGTTTTGAGGTTTTAAGACGTTCGTTCCGTTAGTTTGGCGATATTGACACCTTTAGCCTTATTTTGTTGTCAATGTTAAGACCGGTGCCGATTTTTTCCTGGCGAGCGTAAGCGAGCCTCTAAATTTAGAAGGAACCGAACTTTGGCCTGGACACTTTTCTATCGAAAAATGTACACATTTACCTTGAAAAGGGGCTAGGGGTGTTTTTCTAAGCTTGATGGAGGTCTAGCGAGGAAACTCAAAAATAAACCCAAACCCAAGCAGTGCCTCCTTAACCCTCTCAGTACACGATCACGCTATTCTTTATCATATTCTTTATCATATTCTTTATCATATTCTTTATCATATTCTTTATCATATTCTTTATCATATTCTTTATCATATTCTTTATCATATTCTTTATCATATTCTTTATCATATTCTTTATCATATTCTTTATCATATTCTTTATCATATTCTTTATCATATTCTTTATCATATTCTTTATCATATTCTTTATCATATTCTTTATCATATTCTTTATCATATTCTTTATCATATTTTGGCTACTATTAAACGATTGTGTTGAGCTCCAAATGGGTCTGTGCGAGTTAAAGAGATAATTCAGATATGCTTTCCCCCTTCTATTGCTAGAGAACTTCTTATGCTTTATTAAAATGATCTAGTGTTGACAATAATAATGAAAATAAACGCCATGGTTATGAACAGATTAACATGTTACAGTATACGAAGGCGCTGCTCTTCATGTTATTAGGCTATCATTAGACGATTTTATTCCGTTCATAAAAAAACCGTGTAGGAGATAGAGTATTTATATTATAGAAATGTATGATATAGACGAAGTTGTGGAGGTATAGCCAAAATCAATAGTCCACCGCAAACGTTGATGATAACGGGAGTGATATCCATTTAAGGGGAGGTTTCCACTTGAGGGATTTTTTGGAGAACTTCTTTTTCCCTCATGTTTAGCCCCATTGTTTTTGAGATTTTAAGACGATTGGGGCCATTAGTTTGGCGATTTTAATAACTTTCACCCCATTTCTGTCAGTTTATACCTTTCGTGCCATTTAGGTGTCGATATTTTCCTGGCGAGCGATAGCGAGCCTGTAACTTTAGAGAAATCGGCCTTCGACCGGGACATTTTTCTACCGAAAAATTTACATATTAATATTGAAGGGGGTCTAGGGGATGTAATTTTAAGCTTGATGGAGGTCTAAGCAACGCAATAGAAACCTCCCCTTAAGGGGGATGGACGTTTTTATTTGTTAATTTATGTATCTATATAATATAATTTTTAGTTTCATCCCTAGACCTCCATCAAGCTTTAAAAAACACTTCCTAGACCCCCTTCAATATTAATTTGTACAGTTTTCGATAGAAAAAATGTCCCGGTTGATGGCCGGTTTCTTTTAAAATTACAAGCTCGCTATCTTTCGCCAGGAAAAAGTCGACACCTAAATGGCACGAAAGGTCTTGATATTGATATAGAAATGAAACGAAATATTATATAATCGACAAACTAATGGACCGAACGCCTTAAAATCTGACAACTAATGGGGCTAAACATGAAGAAGGAGGGGGACGAGAAAACATCCCACTTCCCTTAAGAAGCACGGTAACGGCAATGACCTGAAACAAAAGTAACTATGGTCGGTGTCTTTTCAACTAGCGATAAATTGAAAAGTTCCCATCTAGATTTATCAGCTATTTTGAAGATTTTGTAGTGAAATATGGTGCTAATTATATAAACTTGGTCTTAATATGATGCAGAGACACAGTAGTTTCAGATTTTTCAAATACGTATCGAGAAATTAGCTGCTGAGAGACTCAATTTACCGTCAGATGAAATGAAACAGAGTATAATCATGAGCTCTTAGAAATACGTGAGGATTGTCAAGTAAAATTGATAGTAACTTAGAATTACACAGTATATGAACAAGATGGTCAAAATCAGAGGTTCTCGAAGAATGCCTCGCATATGTTAACCCATTCAGTACCAGGGACGTCATTTACATCATATTCTGGGAACTATTAGAAGATATTGTTCACCGTAAGAAGGACCTTTAGCAATAATATGGCTTCAGACTATCTCAACCAACCCTTCCAACTACCACAAATCCTTCCGAAGCTGAATAATATCGTCTAAATATAGGTAGAACAAAATATAACACGCGTCGTTGGTACTCAAAGGGTTAACCACGACTGTACGAGTTACCGGCAGAAAGGTCTTGAAAAAAGGGACTGAAAGGGAACTATTTTCATTACTTAGGGAAACATGGTGGATTACATATTCTGAAAGAGTGGGTAAGAAATTATATATGGAACTTGTGTAACTTTCTTACCAGATAATCATGTTAACCTACTCAGTTACAAATTAGCTATATTATTAAAACTGGGAAAATTATACTATTTATAATATAAAATGTATATTGGAAAAGTGTTGGACTGGTTATTCATATCATGTAAACATTATTTTTAAGTTTACGGCGATATATTCTAAACATAAAATCTAAGGTTTGTGGCTTCATGTTGTTCTGACTGATGTATGGCGAACTGATACCATTCTCTTTAACTGTTAAAGGAGCGTTGTCATCATTATTTGAAAGGGGAAAGGGAATTGACAGGGCAGCAGCAACTACTGTGGTGTTACGGTGTTCAGTTTGCGAGCCAGGTTCTTTGCTCATAATTTCATATGTAATTTTGAGGCCACCTGCTAAAAGGTCAGAGACCTGAACAATCCGGCTTCATAAGCTAGAGGTTAACAATTGATATCACTGGACATAACACATGGGGTTATAGACATACTGAACAAAAGTATATGGCATTGGCAATATCAATGCAGAAGGACAACGTAGTGCATCTTCAAGACGCTGGTGGTTTTGAGACATGGATACTCGACAGCGATATGGATATAAACGTCAACTAATTTAGTACAAAATGTCTTTGCAGGATCATGATTATTATTGGATCATGGTTATCATATATATAACAAGCATCATATACTCAAATTTGATATCAGATATATTGCTTGCATAGTTCATGTTAGTCATGTTTGGTTATATGTAGTAGGGTCATTTGCTTAGAATCCGTGACAATATTGTTCCTACCTTTTTCTCTCGATGGATTTGACCACCTGAACCATTTTAAAGGAAAATTAGCTCCTATGCCCCTCTGAAAAATGACGGCTAACTCTGCTAGAGCCCAATATTCAAAATGGCCACCAACGCCATCTTGAAAAACATGAAATGTAATATCTCTGGCATCAGATGAGCTACAAGGACGAATGAGGTGTCCTTTTCCACTAATTCTGGCATTACAAATCCACTGGAATGGTTATTGTATTGTATTGTATTGTATTGTATATTGTATTGTATTATACTAATTATACATACTAATCTGCCACTTCAATGTCACTACATGATTCACTGTATGAGCCACTATCAGAATCACTGTCCTCACTTTCGCTGCTATCATCACTGTTGTTCTCTGCCTGCGTGTATATCTAATATTACTTTTTTACTGTTTCAGATGGATCGCATGCCCATCTGATGAAAATCGCCGACTTGTGAAGTGACCGAAATAATGGATAATAGAAGAGAGAGTGAAGAGTTACCAGACAAGACATTAAATGAATACGAGTGCATTTTACTCTGTGGTAAGCGATGTACTGCAGATGATCGTTTGGAAAACATTACACCTGAGAAGTGGGAATCCATCCGGGAAAAGTCTTTACAATGGAAAGAACTTGATAAGTTTCAACATATACATGAAAATGTGGATTAGGAGAAGGGACCAAAGGGTCACCACATGCATAGCACTTGTTACGCATCATTATCCAGCAAGTGCAAGCTCTCTCAAGCCGAAAAACGCAAACACAAATCCGAGGAATGTCTTGAAAGAGATGAAGCATCAGATCAACAAGACCCTTCCCCAGAGGCCAGTGCACCTAAAAGGCTCCGCTCCAGTATGGGTGTCCTTCATGATAAGACTCTATGTGTGTGGTTGCTTGAAAGGGGCATACAAGAGTAGTGATCGTGACAAGCAGATTTTACTCCTATCAACAGTAGATGCCTGGACTAAATTCAAGTTACATACTGTCCGTCTGGAAGATGAGGTCATGAGATTGAGACTTGACACTCTGATTGCATCCATCCCAGATAGTCAAACAGCATTTGGGTTGGAAATCCGCTACCATCGTGCGTGCTGGCGCAAATATGTAAGTGACCACAAGCCCCTTTCAGATGAAAGCACTCAACATCTGCAGCGTGTAAACCTCCGAGAGGCCCAAGCTCTCTTCTTTCATCATATTCGTCAAGTCATCTTCAAAGACCATGAAATTCGCACACTGCAAGGCCTGCTGCAGGACTATAAGCGCATTATCTCAAATCACGGACATAACTCAGTAGTAAAATCCAGCTACTTAAAGGAAATTCTCGTCAATGAATTTGGGGAAGACATCGGATTTCATGAACGCATTCATAAGAATGTGAGTGAACTGGTATATGATACGACAGCAGCAGGTACATACATCGAGGCGGCAATATCTTCATTGGGTGTCAGCAATGATCAGTTGGTGATGAATGTTGCGGCACGACTCAAAGAGCAAGTCATCAGGACAAATACTATTCCCTGGCTCCCATATATACACGAGTTGGAGAGAGAAGAAGACCTCAGTGAGCTCCTGCTGAAGCTGCTCACATGGCTGAAACACCCAAATAAGTCTGCAATTGATGACAGTCCATCCGTCCAATCGATTGCATCTATCCTCACAAGCTACATCACTGGAAAACGCACTGCATTTGAGATAAATCTCTCTGTCTTGCTACATGGACTGACCAAGAGTAGGGAGATAGTCGACATAATGCACAAAGATGGACTGGGCATCAGTTACAATGACGTACTTATGCTGCGAGATTTTTGGGTGGTCAATGACCTCAAGTGCTCATCTGATTGCCCCTTCGAACTAGCTGAGGGTAAGCCTGCTATCGCTATAGTCGACAACGATGACTTCAAGAGCGACACACTGACCGGTGCTGGCCAGTCACACCGCACTAATGTCATGTTTGTGCAGCCAGAATAATTTAATACAGAACTTCCTTCCGAGAATCACGATGATAGACCAGTTCCCGGTGCCAACTTTGCATCAAACCTCTCAACAACTCTCAAAGAGCTCGGAAGTGAAATGCAAAAAGTCAACCCATTAAAGACAGCGAAGCGTGGGGAACCACCTCTCAGGAAGCTACCAACTGATCAAAGTACTCCTCCTCCTGACACATCGGTGCAAAGAATTTGTGGTGTGATCCATGCATTGGCCAGGGCGCAAGATGACCGAACGAGACCTAAGCCAGAAGAACAGACTGTGCCTGGGTTTTCAGGGTTTCACGCCAGCATGTCAAATGCAGATGAGAAGAGTCGAGCAATATACCACATGACCTATCCCAACCCACCCAGTAAGACAATTCTCAATGATGTGATGTGTAAGCTTGCAAAATCAATCGAAAAAAAAAGATGCCTTTTGCAATAATTGTTGGTGATCATCCTGTCTACGTGCTCATGCTAGAGTTGAAAAGTAAGATTGCTGAGCTGTTTAGCAAAATCTTACCATTCATGGCACCCTTCCACATCCAAATGTCGTTCAACTACACTATATACAAGAGGTTTAAGGGATCTGGCATCTCAGATGTGTTGGTGGCAGCTGGTGTTATAGCAGACGGGTCTGTTGATCAGACCCTTCGTGGAAATACTGTTAAGCGTGGGGTTGCTTGCGACTATTCTACGAGACTCTGGTCCACCATGTCATAGACAAACGTTTGGAAGATTCCCCTCTATCTGAAGAAGTAAAGGCATCCCTTGCCAAGCTTCGACATCCGATTGATGCACAGGAACTTGCAGATGAACATGCAGAGCTAGAGAGAAATGCCGAGCTGAAGAACCTCGTTGATGCTCTCTTCAAGGACTTTGAGGGTGCCCCACAAGCAGAATACTGGATGTCATTCATGGAAATGGTTGAGGTTCTAACTCAAAATATCCATGCAATCAGAACAAGCAACTGGACTGAGTTCAAGTCCTCACTCAAGCTCATGCTTCCTTTGATGCAAATCTATGATAATGACAAGTATGGTCGGCATCTCCCCGAATTCACCGCAGTGCTTGATACCCTTCCTGTCGATCAGGCTGCATTCATGGAGAGTGGTATGTTTGCATAGTCAATGACAGGAAAACCATATTCGTGTGTCGCCCTCGACATATGGATAGAGTCAACAATGAATAAGGGCTTTAAGCTGAAGTCTGGTTGGTTGGCCATTCTGAACAATGAAAAGTAGCTCCTTTCAAACACTCGGAATGTGAATAACATCAATCGGGTGAGAACAAAGGTCCATCGCCATGCTAATCGCAAGAAACAAGGAAAAGGGAAGCATGCTGATTGCTCGTCGAGTAAAATGAAGAAGGATGAACAAGCTGTACAGGATACTGAATTCTGTACTGTACTGAATTCAAGTGTGATCCATTTGACCATACAAACAAGACACTTCGATCCCTACAGTCAGGAATCCCAGCCTCAGACGCTCTCGCTGCCGACTTGAAATCGGCAAAGGAGGATGGCACAAGCAAACTGAAGCAGTTCTTGAATGAGAGAGTGTATTCCAAGACCAAGTCTCTCAACGACAGAGTTCCCCATAGCAAGCGTTTGAACTTTTCAACTCAGGAATTGAAGAAAGCAGATGGTGAGAACTTGAAGGGAAAGACTGAGGAAATGGAGCGTAATACCTTGGCCTCTGTTCTCGGACTGGTTGAAACGAGTGGTGCCCTCAAACTTCAAGAAGTCCTGCAGCATCGTGTTACAGCCGAGTGCCTTTCCATCTTCAACGTCAATGGAACCATCCGTAAGGCACAGAAAAGCAAGCTTCAACAAAAACTAACTATGACTGTCATTCCAGAGCATGATGTATACACGTTTATTATTGATATGGGCCTCATCTGGCGCCTAACAACTCCTACCATTGAAGACAGAGAGAAGGGAGATGGTACCAAGTATACCTGGGGAGATTATGCAGAGAAGTTGGTGCACTTTGTTCTAACGAGACACAAGCATGCTGAGCGCATCATTTGCGTCAATGATTCATATGATCAGAATTATACGATCAAGGACAGTGAGAGAATACTGCACCAAAAACACCTGCCAATCAGCAATGTCTTCATGAAGACAGAAGATAAATTTCCTTCTAGTAAAGTTTTCCATGCTCTCCTGGGTAAACCTGAGAACAAAATCCGCCTTCAGGCATTTCTTCAGTGATTTGGAGCGGTTTGTCATTCGATATGTCTATGGTGATACCAAAAGCAAGACCCTGGGAGATGCGAGGGCAGCGAAGTGGAGAGCTCAGAAGAAAAAAAGCACTATCCGACTTGTGCCTGACTTGGACAGTCTCCGTCCACACTTGGAGCATGCAAACTATCTTGCATATTTGCAAAAGCATTACCAGCTCCAAACTCACCCCTCACCGATCGGCCATGGATGGCATCTTGTAAATGGCCTATGTCTGCCTGTCCGTTTAACCCAGCCCCCACTTCCCCCATCCATACCACTACCTACAAATCCGCAGGCGGAGAACAACAGTGAATGATAGCAGCGAAAGTGAGGACAGTGATTCTGATAGTGGCTCATACAGTGAATCATGTAGTGACAGTGAAGTGGCAGATTAGTATGTACAATTAGTATAATACAATACAATAACAATACAATATACAATACAATACAATACAATACAATAACCATTCCAGTGGATTTGTAATGTCACAATTAGTGAAAAAGGACACCTCATTCGTCCTTGTAGCTCATCTGATGCCAGAGATATTACATTTCATATTTTTCAAGATGGCGTTGGCGGCCATTTTGAATATTGGGCTCTAGCAGAGTTAGCTGTCATTTTTCAGAGGGGCATAGGAGCTAATTTTCCTTTAAAATGGTTTAGGTGGTCAAATCCATCGAGAGAAAAAGGTAGGAACAAAATGGTCACGGATTCCAAGCAAATGACCCTACTAATGGGCACTTAGCCGGCTTCCCTCAAGCTGACCCTGCTCATAGAGTGGATTTGGTGACTGACAACTCCGAGTGAAGGAGATTTAGAGGAATACCACGTTATTCATGACTGAGGTCAGTCGGACATCATATCGAGAACTACTTGGGATGGATCGAGTTATGGCCTGGGATCCAGCCTGGTGGGACCCCTAGGAGTGGAGTCAATGATCGAGTGTAGCTACGCACAGCCTTTAGTGATTGAGTATTGTGATGTCTTTCTTCATATTATTGTGGCTATTATTGTACAATTTTACTGGATTTAGAACAGATGTGTGATTTAGAGATAATAGTGATAATCTTTAAGGAGAGACTTGTATTTATTTGTTATTTTATATATTCAGTTATTACTGTCTTTAGTATCCTCCCAAGACCTCTATCAAGCATACAATAATACCCCCAAGACCTCCCTTCGAGACAAATTTGTAAATTTTTTGGTAGAAAAATATCCCGGCCAAAGCCTGATTCCTCCTAAATTACAGGCTCTATATTGCTCGCCAGAGAAGGGGATCCAGAAAAACCAAACCTGCCCTTAAATCAAGCATTCCTACCTGAATAAATTCCACACATGGGTAGGTGGTATCGTGCTTAAAATAAAATACAAATAGCGACCGAGTATAGAGGCATTGTTCAACGGCTATATATCGGTATTTAGTCATTATCTAGCCTACAGTACAAATTATCAGTGTAATTTTGAGGATTTGTAGCCTAATCATTATCAAACATGGTAATATGCTAAAAAAAGAGCAAAATCGTTAACGGTCAGCCAGCATAAGATAAGAATGACGTCAATATAACATATCTTACTCCGGTGCTGTGATGCCAAGGTTTATCATCCATAAAAATTGTTCGCGTAACTCCTGCTGACAAGGCAATTGGGGATGAGACTCGAGATACGAGGAGGAAAAAGACGAGAGGTTGGATTAAACTATACTGAAAGGAGGCTGTAACTTAAAATTAGGCCTGTGTGTGTGTGTGTCTGTGAGAGAGAGACAGAGAGAGAGAGAGAGAGTGTGTGTGTGTGTGTGTGTGTGGAGGGGGGGGGGGATTGATGAGGATTAGCACAGCTGACTGAGAAGACACGAGAAACTAATTTAGAAGATGGAAGAGGAGTCTAGCAGGCCGGTGTCACATGAGCAGCTATACTAACGGATTTACTCGGAGTCAAGGCATCAGAGTAAAGGGTAATGCTCTATATTGAATCTATTATATTATTCCCTTTGCCTGTATCATGAAGTATTAGGTGCTTTACATGTGTGTGTGTGTGTGTGTGTGTGTGTGTGTGTGTGTGTGTGTGTGTGTGTGTGTATTATGCTCTAATTTGATTGAGCAAACATAAATTTGTATGTGTGTGATATGGTATGGTGTGATGTGATATGTGTGCATGCGAGGTTGCACGCATGCACTCGCGCGAGTGTGTTAATCTGTATGTAAAAGTAAATGTATCTCAAAATGACCTGATAAGTCGTAACAGAAAACTAGATTGCAATACAGTTCCCCGGTATAATTGCTAGTGTGAGATCAGTCATAAGCTGGGGCCAAATGCAGATTGTTGAATAAGGGATCTACTATAATATTCTGTTAACCCCTTCTGTACCGGCGACGTCTTTTGTATACTATTCTAGCTATTTTTAGAGGATTTTGTGCAGTTTAAGAAGGATCTGTGGTAGTAAAAAGGGTTAAGTGAGATGGTTCGAAGCTTGTTAATTGCTGGAGGCCCTTTTTAAACTGAATGAAATCGTCTGTTAGTAGCCAAAATAAAGTTAAAAGACGGCGCCGGTACAGAGAGGGTTAAGCGATTCTTCACGATGGGACCGAGTAAATACAACCCTAACAAACCCAAGCGAATAATGCGGTTGAACACACACCACTCGGGGACTGAACCCTGGACTTCACCATCAGTAGCCAAACGTCCTAGTCACTATACCAACACTTATATTAATCACCAAGCAACACTAAGACAGATAATGCAGGGAAATTACTTTCTGCAATCATATGGTACAGGTGAAGAACTGGAGTACTATAGTCAAACTCAACTGAAATGAGCTCCAAGGAGGTCAAGGTCGCCCTGTGCGGTGTTGCCACATGTCGACCAAAACAAACCTTTTAGAAAACGGGAAACCAAGGAAAGCCACATTTAGAAGGGAAACTATAAATAAATGTAAAAGACGTTTTTATGTCTGGAAGGGTTATTGGTATTCTTGTATAAAAGTTACAGAAACAAAATAATAGGTAGGCTATATTTGTATATACCTATTTACATTGTACAGCATCTCCCTTGCCTGGCTATGAAGATGAGAGTAACTTTTGCGAGTTTTTCCTTCCATGGTGGTCACGCTATGAATGAGGGTTAGTGACCGTCTGACCTGGATGATGTTGTCGTAGTTTGAGGCCATTTAAAGCGTTGCCATTACTCGTATCCAGCTCTCTCTCTCTCTCTCTCTTTTGATGGGATTACATTGTGCTATATTGCATTTTGGAGATTGTGTATGTATGTGTGTGTTTGTGTGTGTATCTGTAGGGGTGTGTGTGAGTGCGTGCGTAGCCAACAGAACCGCATTGACATTACTTGGCAACGTCGCATATCCTACCATTCCTTAAATCTATTTATTGCTGTCCCCAGAAAAATGGCAGCATGTTCTAAATAGCGTGCCATATGTTGTATAAATTCCTTCTATATATCCTTAACATGATATGTTTCTTAACACCACATAACCTTTAAAAATTGTAATATAATATAATATATATAGTCATAAAAGCTAAAATTAATTTGTTAATAGCCTGAACAACTAACATTTGTTGTTAAAGCTTTGAATATTTGACAACACCGCACAGGGCGAGGGACTCCACCTTGTAGCTCATTTCATAGGAGGATGACTATACACTGTTTGCTTGTACGAGGACGCCATTCTTCCATTGGTAATGCCTATCATTAGATTAGACAGTGGGAGTTAGATGGTTAATGGAGATAATTTGTACCCTTTTGATCGCTAAATATCTTTCCTAAACTGAATACAACCGACGTTTTATATCCATAGTACATGAAGAAGTGTGTTATGGTATACTGAAAGGGTTATTAACTGCAAATATACAGCACTGCACGTGGGGACGAACACCAGACAACACAAACAATAAAAGTTGAGTTATTAATGAGTGCTGCTGTCCAGCTTTGCACTAGGGTTCAAACAAATATTTGTTTAATTTAATGTCTGGAACTGTTGAAACTGACAATGTGAGCCTAAACGATACTTCAAAAATAATGAATGCAACTGTACATACTGTATATTCACAAAAGGATTGACCACAAGTAATACAATAGATATCTGCATTTCTAATACACGAAACAACCAAACCCCAAACATATAATTCAGTATAATAATGATTTATGCAACTGTGCTCCAGGGAATGAGAAACCTATAATATTTCTCAGCAATAGTAATTCTGGGGACAAAAACAACCCACACCCAGACAAATACCACAACAACATTCATTCATGTGACTGTACTGGTCGTGGCGAAGCGAAACCAAACAGATAATACTTAGTCAATATCGTTAGTCCAATTATTAGCATGGAGTCTATATTCCATGTTATTCTGGCTAACACTAGACTATTTTGTATAATTTAGGAAGGGCTTCAAACAATGAGAGGATATAATCTATCTTAATTATTCATATAACGACAACAGACCAATCTTATCTAAAATCATCTATCAAGAGCCAAAATAAATTGAAAGAATTCGTTATAGTATACTGAAGGGATGAACTGCAAATAAATCGCAACCCAACTATAACAAACCAATAATGATGTCTGCATTTGTCCATAATGACATGATCTCAAACAAAAAATGCAGTAAAACCAATTATTCAACTGTACGGTGTGAAACAAATCACACCAAACAGAAAGGCCGCGTATAACACACGCTAAAAAAAAAAAAAAAAAAAAATACATTAACTAAATAAAACGCGCACGCGCGCACACACACATACAAACACAAACACACACATACGTTCTGGAATTGTCTGGCATGAAACCGAAACCCATGTTTTGTTAATGTTTGTTAAGTATATTTGATAACTTACAACTGAAGAAATAACCAGAGTTGAGTTACAAGTAGGACACGCCATTTGACAGTGACTATATAATTATTTAGACAGATCGATCAAATAAAACAGGCATTATTTATTATAAAAATGTTGCCACAGCCAATTTCGTTTACAAAACAGAAAACGCGAACCTAAATAAAACAGTCAATATAAGTTTCTGAAAATGCTCAGAAGACAAATTCAAATAACAATATTATTTCAAAAGACTATACTGACAGAGGCAACGTGAAGCTCAACAAGCATGCCGCCAACTTCAAGTGAACAAAAAACACAATTTAAAATATAAAGTAACAATATTAATGTCTTCATTTGTACACACAGACAAATCGAAAGAATAAAAAGGACATTATTTATTTCAGCAACCATACTGCCGGAGTCAACTCGAAGGTCAACAAACATGCAATCAATTTCGTCAACAATGCAGGAAAAACTGCACCAATATATATTTGGACAACTATGCTGTCGGAGCCAACGCGCCTCCTAACAAATATGAAGTGAATTTGGTGAAGTGCAATAAATTCCCCGGAGCCCTGGTGCCACCCCGGGTTACAGTTATACCAGGACCCTCATATATTGTCATTTGCTGGCATACACAAATATTGACGGTGTATGCGAGCCTGAATCTGTGTTTCTCTCTCACTAATAAATAAATAAATAAATAAATATATATATATATATATATAGAGAGAGAGAGAGAGAGAGAGAGAGAGAGAGAGAGAGAGAGAGACCTGAGGGGGATTACCATTCATATAGGGCTGTCATTCACAATTATTGAAAGAACAGAATTCAATATTTGCATGGTGCTGGAGTCAGATTTACATTAATACTGGCTTGGCTGTCCACCTCTCATGTTTTCTTGGCCTAGTCTAGTCTAGTCTAGGCTTGGCCTATCTATATAAGTTACAGGGAATCTGTGTAATTATGGATTGCACTGGATTACGGTGGCCCTCATTTGCTTGCCTTTGGAATAAGCAATAACACAGCTCATAGATTGTGCAGCACAATTTACGTTTTACCCCGATCACTTCATTAGTGCCCGTTCTGTGTCATTGACCAGTGCATTGTTCCACTACATATACTGTACTTCTTACCTATAAATTGGTTAATCTCTTCTATGCCTTTCACCCTTCTGGATGCTCAGGCCTCTAATTGCCACCTAGGCCGTGGCCGAGTGGCTTAAAGCGTGGGATATCATTCTGATTGACTGCCGTTCGAATCCTGACCGAGTCCTAAAAATGTATTCTGTAAATCACACGTATTTGTGAGCTATTCTATAATTAAATATATATACTGTATATATTTTTCGTACATATTTTTAACGTGTTGATTTGGGTGTTGATGTGTGCATAAATATATTTAAAAAAAAAATCTTTAAGAAGTATTGCGTACGCGAATATTTTTGTAGTTGTAATGCTTGCATCCCCAAAACGAACACCCACAACAACAGCTACGACGACGAGGATAGCCACCTTAACACCTTACGAGCGACCTAGGCGGTAATTTCTATGTACCGCCCAGCGGGGGATTTTGACCATAAATGGGGTTGTTTACGTGCTCTTTTTCATGCATAAACAAGACCCAGAGCGTAATACAAGTATGTATCCCTGAAAGGGCATAAATTGAGCTTTCCAATGACACCCGAACCATCCTTCTACGATCACTGTTTGTCTTGCAACGATCGTGCAACCGAAGGGCAAAATCGCTAAAATACGGTAATTTTCTTACATTTCTTATTCTCATTTCTTACGTGTGTAGCGAGTGAGAGAGGGTGGGGGAGGGTACAATAAATCTCAGTAGCTCCACGGCGGCCGTGGCGAGCGGTCAGGTGGTAATCTACGCTCCTCCCACCGCTCCGCTCTCTCTCAGAGCACATTATGTGCTCAAAATTGCACTCGACAATAGCCGGGCCCCGCCACATAGTCCATATTTATTTCACTCGACTATAGCAGGGCGCCTTCAGTTAAGGGTTAAGGATGCCAGCCAGAGTCTATACCATCCACCATTTTCCATGGAGCAAAACAGGAAATTTACCCTGCAGAAACCTGCATCCCTGACACTTCCAACAACAACAACAGAATCAACAAGGTCACCACTAACAACATCAACGAGGAGGAAAACAAACAACCTTGAGATGCCGAGAACAAAAGAGCCAGATAGGAAAGTCCACCCTATGCCATCCTCTCCCAAACAGCGGGAGAGCCCCGTCCTACATGATGTCACAAGCTCCACCTCTCGTGACGCCATGCCACCTGGGCTGCCTGACACCCGCCCACTAGTAACCTCTTCAAAGGAGCAGACTACTTTCCCTTGTGAGGTTGGCAGTTTGGTACTAGTTGGAAGGGTATCATTCAAGCATCCAGACAGCCTTCGAATCCAGGGGTCTGATACTAGTTGGAAGGGTACCGTTCAGCACCAAAGCCTTCAAATCCAGATGTCGTCAATGTAAACACAAGGGTGGCGCGAGGTCCTGACTAACCTTCAGTGACAAAGCACAAGCAATATCCACTTGGTGTTCCACTCACTCGGACGTTGATTACTTGTCTCACCTTTCCTATATTCATGTCTAGTCATGTTTGTCCTGTCTGTCCTCTGCAAAGAGACCCTCAAAAGATACAACTCATGCATGTTGGTCAAGCTCCGACGCCTTCATGTCCTTCTCCAGCTCCATTCCTCACCCCTACTACTTCCTCTGTTCCCTTCCTTGCTTCGAGGCATTAAGTGATCAAAAATATTACTAGTCTCACCTTTCCTATATTCATGCCATTTCATGCAAACTATTGAAATAATAATACAAATATTTCCATCATAATTTTTTTTCCCAGTAAATTTAATTATTAATTATCGTATGTTTTATGATTTAGTGTTTCACACATGATGTCGCATTGCTTCAAAATATGCTTCAAAAGAAATGAACAATTGTTACTATTAGCGACCTGTCTTTTATTCATATATGTTATTACATAATAAATCAAGCTGAATCGAAACAAATTATTTTCGGTCATGGATTTAATTTTAATTAAACAGAATAATACAGCTCCGAAGCATTGTTAATTATTATGAATCACAGTACTGTCTCATTTACTGTAGGTTCGATCCAGTTTCAAAATTCTATCCAGATTCAATTGCAGCACTGTTAACCAGAGAGTGTGTATAGGAGAGGGGTGTCTTCCTATGTATTCTATTAATACAAAGGTGACTATAAACATTGCCAACTACCTTTTTTCGACATATTTTATCAGCGCCATCTATTGCAGGGTTCCAGAACTACTCAAAGTGATTAAATCTACGGATGTATCCTCCATGCTCCGTTTATTTTTATTACGTACCCTTCTCTCTCTCTCTCTCTATTATATATATATATATATATATATATATATATATATATATATATATATATATATATACCGGTATAAGGGGAGGTGTGGTGGAGTGGTCTTGCCATTGGCCTGGTAATCCCAAAGGTCCCGGGTTCAAATCCCGATGTATCAATGGGAAGATATTATGGGGATGGAATTTGTGCTGTACCTAGTATCAGTGCATTACCACAAGCCCACCGAAACGTCAATAAAATACCCTCATTGTTCCCTGATTAAATAGCACTGTATGAATATTCCCATATTCAAAATATGCTATAGGGGTGCAATGCCTGGTGAGCTATCTGCTCAACAGGTGGCGTTGTGTGTGTGTAAGTGTGAGACTCCGAGTGTAGGGGGTTAGACAGTGAAGCACGGGAACGAGGTGGCTTCAGAGATGGGGTCGTTTCGGGCCATGAGTGAGCACCGTGCCTCATGTGAAGGCAAGATGGCAGGTGCTCGTTGTACTCTACGTGCTTCACATGTCTCACTCCCTAGACTGGAACAAGACCTCACGGGCTTCACTGTTCATTGTAAAGCGGTGAATGTTAAGGCTCTCAGCCTATGCCCGAGAGGAAGTAAGTTGGAATATAGAAGAAAAAAAAAAATATATATATATATATATACTGTATATATATTTTATTTTTATTTTCGACCAAAGTTTGAGTGTGGCTGTGTGTATTTCCAAGTTCGTAACTGTTAGGATATATTACAATGTAAATATTTTGTCTTCAATTGAGATTATTGTTATTCATATACATTCATTGTTAATACATTTACAGTCAATATCAAATAATCATCAACAGCCTTCATGATTAATTGCAAACCATCTCCTTATCCTCAAGGTCAACCACAGCCTCGATCTTACCTCATCAGTCCTTACCAAGCTGAACCAAGCCTCCGTGATGACTCATCACGGAGGCTTGGTTCAGCTTGGTAAGGTATGTCATTAATGGAGTATTGTTCACATGTCAGTGTACTTTAGAGTGCTTTTGCATATCAGTGTACTCAGTAATCATTGTAATCAGAATAACTATGGCTGACATGGTGATAGCAAACAAGTTACATGTGTGTCTATTGACTCTACACGAGGCACGCGTACACCATTGCAGCCAAGGGAAAGGAACTGTCAATAAACAGACGACAGAAGTTATTTTCCCGCGATAGGGAGGGGCTATGCGCTACCGCTACCTATTGCAGGGTTCCAGCCAAATCTGTTAAAAATGGCCAACTACTATTAACACGGCTGATTTTCCCAGCACGCCACTCTAGGGTAATCTTACTCTATGCTGTTAACCCTTTGAATATGTGATGGCATTTTAAAAACCTAGTTTGGCTAGCATTAGACAATTTTATGCAGCGTCAGAAGGATACATTGGAGTAAAATGGTTCGGAATATGACTCCATTATCCCGACTGCAACGCAACCAACTAACTGAAGGATATCGCTCGAGGTTATCCAAGAAATAGTCAAATTAAGTTACCGTAGTGAAGAGGTTAAACCGCAACGAATCTCAATATGAATATTATATCAGGTTCAACAAACTTTAAAATCTTTCATTATGTAGGTTTGGTAATATTTTTAGTCAGGCTAGTATTATGACTCCCACAGGTCCATTCCAAACTGAATACAATCGTCGAATGATAGCCAGACACAATTATAGAAAAGCGTCATGGAACTAAAGGGTTAAACACTCGTATGGGCCAAAAGGCCTTCCACAGATTTCCATATTTCTTATCTTCTTATGTCTTATTTCCAATAAATTTTAAGAGAAACTAACTGAACAAGGTAAAATTTGGTGATACACTTGTCGCTAATATTAAATGAGCAGTTCGTAAATACCACAACCTACGGAACGTAAATTACATTATTCAATGAAAAGTAAATATAATAGGATATACGCTTTCAGTATTCCTCATTAACTCTCGCATAAATTATTACTAATGAGTATTCTATTCGGTCTTCATTAATATAATTAGCCTGAATAAAGCATCGGTATACACAGCCAAGCCATTTGTAAAGCACCATACCATTCTTCAAGGACAGGATGTATCAACTCATTATCATGATAGTTAGCTAATTGGGTGGTAACTCAATTATATCTGCAATAAATATTTCTATCGATTAATAATTCGTTTAATACGATCTAAACAATGTTATTTATTTAACATTTTGTTGGAGAATATAAAATATACAATGATTATAAAGCATTGTTAACCCTTGTCTAGCAGGGGGTTTTGGGCTTATTTGGGCATATTCAGGCCCTCCTGAATGATAAATCAAGTATCTGCATGAAAAGAAATGTATTCAGCAAAAAACTAGGCGCTAAAAGCTTCAAAATGAGACCAGAACGAGCTATGTAGCACTCGTGGTTCTCATGGTGGTACCACCAACATGGGAGTTTAGCATATAGCGGTATATTTTTCCCAGCTATGCTCACTACTGGCTACACTGCCGGCCTCTCGAGAACACAGGGAGGGTGAGTTAGTGGGCGGCGGTAAGCCCTGGGTGTCGGCCGTGTGGCCTGCTGTGCTCCCGGCCATTTGCATTCTATTTTAACCTTTTAGAAGCCTTAAGGGGACCGACCAGTTAATTACAAACTTCCAGGTCTTACTATCAATTTAAATGAAATTTGGCACAGGTGTATATGACCATAAAACTAGATAAAAAAAAACATAATTTTATTTTATTTTTTATTTTTTCTTGCAATTTAGGTAAAAAAATGTTGAAAATCATAGTACTGCAGAAAATGATAAACTCCTACAGAAATCCCCATAGCACATGTTTTATGTGATCAAACAACTCACAAAAGGTGTATCTATAGTTTCTATAAAACACATTTTATATATTTGGTGTATTTGTTCGATTTAGGTGATGACGGATTCAGGCGAATATATTTATAGAAAATTACAACTTTGACAACATATTGTGAACAAATTTAAATTATTAGAGTAAATTTGGTTTATAGGCCTTTTAGTGTTTTTAATTACCTTTCCAATGGTATATACACCATTCCTATATGTCCAATAATAACTGTAAAATAACATCCGATAGTGCGGCAATATAGGTTCTGAGAAAAACAGGTGAAAGTCACAGGTCATTAGGTGAAAAAATTTACTTTTGTTTTTTAGATTTACAATATTTTACGCAGGAACATGGCAAAGTAGAAGATAAAGCGTATGGGAGGTTGTAGAGTAGCTTACGCGCTTTCGATTTATGTAGGTATGCTCCTCGTACGACCAGTAGTTACTGAGCATGTTAATTTCAAAGTTCGCTATATAACGTTTTTAGAATTACAGGAAAAGTTTGGAAAACATAAAAAAATACTATTTCCAATGGGTTTTCACTAATAACATTTCACTGGCTTATGAAGGGATGTTGACTCTTGTTGTGTAGACACCTATTGGTATTTTCAGGATTTCGATTTTTTTAAGCCTAAATTAACCGGTCGGTCCCCTTAATAATGCTCCTAACTTGCTGCTTTTTGGATACGGACTTAAGTCAGGCCCCGCTCTTTAAGTGTTAAATAATAATGGTAATTATGATGATGGGGTATTAACGTTGATGAAGCCAGGTCCAGGGCTACTAATACGCAGAATGAGTAGCCAGCATTTTCTTATTGCCATCGTCCGCTTATAAATTATTGTACTAACCTTTAAGAAACTGGATAATATCAAGCTATTTTTCTTAAATCAACACAAACTACCTTAATATGTTCGACATGGTACAGATAACGCTCGCTCAACCTCTTCATAAATAAATGAATAGTGCCTAAAGGAGTACATTTTTCCCACATCGACATTTTCTATTCGTTTTCTTTGATGGTAGGAATTGAGAGAAAACTAATTTGGGGGGATAGACTAAACAAAACTAGCTATAGTGCCTGGGTCTGGATACTCAAAAGATGCCATACGTTACGGAGAGGTGAGAGGCATAATAAACCAATGAATTAACAGAGTTGCCGACGACGTCATAACTTCCGCATAACCAGTTGTAACTTGTCTTTAGTATTAATGATGCTAAAAGTACGATATAGGCAAGTAGGATACGGCGATTTATGGAATGTTTTGAGTGCTGAACCCTATCCATGGTTTAATGTAAACTTGCCTCAATATCCACAATTAGGCATTGGAAACTTTGCATGAATCGATTTCATTATATATGTACAAAATCACTAGTTACTTTCATAAAACAAAATTATCAGATTGTTGCAATGATTCTATATCTAAGATGAATCCTAAATGAGCAGGCAAGTTATATTTTTTAATTCTAAGCTCAATATTATTTTTAAATGTTCAAAGATGAAACGTCAGCAGCTCGCTAGATCAGTCCACAATAATATATTATCTTGAATAATACCTTGTGAAAATTAATTTATAGTGTTTAACATTAAAAATTCATGTAGTGAATATGTACACTTTCATTAAGTTCAATCACTTTACCCCATTTTCAGTACCAATAATGTTTTAATTGAACAGTGTGGAACTATGCTACAATGTCGTGGAATTTGGTCTGCCAAATCCACGACCATTATTGATACTCAGTTGTTTCCGCAATAGCCAAGAAACTTCAAAAAAATGTGGAGCATGCATTCTGATTAAATGTTTGATAACATTGATATTGGTAGGGTGGGCCACGATGTAAATCATTGCCTCAGCCTAGCATGTGGGATTAGGGGACCTCTGTCAATATCTATGCAAAAGAACGAAGCTGCGGATCTTCAAGATGCTGGTGCTTCCTGTCTTGTAATATAGTTGTAGGCTATGGATACCTAATAGTGACTTTAAGAGATGTATCTACTCCTTTGGTTCAAATTTCCTTCATATGAACATGGGTTACCATGTGCACTGGAATAACTGCATAGAGTAGTTACTCGCAGACATTCACTGCAGACATTATGGATGTATAGTTCGTGAGCGCCAACTTAAACTATAATGGGCACGTGACACGTCTCCCAGATATTGACCCTGTTTACGCAGTAGTTTTGGTGGGTAATATGACTAATATCCCTCAGTAGATAATACCTCCAAAATGACCACGTTTCTCATGGCTGAGGCAAGTCAACCAACCATGTAGAGAGCTACTTGAGATGGATAGTGTCACGGTCTAGATTCTTGGCCGGGGAGATCCCCAGGAGTGGAGTCATACGTCAGTGCTGCTTTTTGTCATCGCACCATAAGCTCTGTTTGATTTATCAATTAATTGTTACTGGTATGCAATAAATAGTCCCATATCTTGCTAAACAAATGGAATCTTCCCGTTGAAAGTTCTCTCAGTAACCCACATTTGATGAAACTGGGACCAAAATTTAGCCACCTTATACATGACACACACACACACACACACACACACACACACACACACAAATAATGAATACATTATATAATAAATATTTAAATAAATATACTTGCTCCCAAAAAATGCCGGGAAACGCGCTCGTGTAAACACTAGCTTTCTAAAATACGGTGAACCGGAAAAAAAAGTCATACGTAATCAAAGTCATACGAGATATGTCATCTCTATCCTAGAATAATCATCAGCTAACGAAATACATAATATCTAACTGACCAAAACTAGCTCTTGTGTAATCTCTTACTTTGTTCCATATTGTATTGTAAGTTAATATAAGTTAAATAATGTTATACATTATTACATAGGATCTATGTTGCCCAAAGATAGGTGTGCCAAACTTCAGGATTAGGTTATACAAAATAGTTAAAGCATATAATGTTCTATAAAAAAACATTCTAAATCTCGAGCGTTACAGATATATAGCGTGTTAAAAATGGCATTTTCCCATGTAATTCCTCATAAGGCTTGCCTATATGTCAAAGGGCCTATTTCACCCTCATCTTAATGTGATTATGTTGCCATGTTACAATTAATTACAGTCTGTTACAGTGGTGCAGGGGTGGACACTATATACAATCTGTTACAGTGGTGCAGGGGTGGACACTATATACAATCTGTTACAGTGGTGCAGGGGTGGACACTATATACAATCTGTTACAGTGGTGCAGGGGTGGACACTATATACAATCTGTTACAGTGGTGCAGGGGTGGACACTATATACAATCTGTTACAGTGGTGCAGGGGTGGACACTATATACAATCTGTTACAGTGGTGCAGGGGTGGACACTATATACAATCTGTTACAGTGGTGCAGGGGTGGACACTATATACAGTCTGTTACAGTGGTGCAGGGGTGGACACTATATACAATCTTTAATATCTCTTTAACGGTTGGACTTTATAATTTTTGCTATAGAACATCATAAGCTTAGAATCATCTATATAATCATATCCTCAAGTCTGGCACACCTATTTTAGGACACCCTGTATATGTTTAATATCTTTAATATAATTATGTACACTTTAATGCTAATGTCAAATGAACTTTGGAATGACAACAAGGAATCCAAGACTAGCTGAATTAGACATTTAACGTTGACAGGCTTTTCCTAAGTTGAAATAAATCGTCTCAAGGTGAAATGTTTAAAGCCAACATTATAGTAATCTGACTGAACGAGTTAATTGGTGATTTTTGTTGTATCTATCTCCGTTAACGGCATGTGCAGGGATAATGTGATCACTGCTATCCTACCTGCCAGCTTGTTTGTCCAAAATATATCTATTAAATATTGTAAAACCACAAACAATGTTTAACTATAGTTTATAACATGTGGGAGGGTCACTAGATTATAATGACAAGTTAGTAGCTGATGTTTGATTTAATGAAGCTATTAACTAGATTTCGTTATAATATATTCAAAATAATTGTGAGTATCTTCGTAAAAATTCCTTCAGTTGAGTCCAACTGGACTCGAGTAATCATCATTAACAGTTGGACGAATGAAATGAAAATATTGTACAGCCTAATGAGCCAGGGAGCTCATAAGGCTGGAAACATTTAAATGAAAAGGGACATTAATAGAAAGGCACAAACACTAAAAGTAAAGAAGAAAATAATGTAGAAGCAAACCCATAGGTAAATTATAACAAAACAAGAACATTAAAAAAACACCCTAAATTAAGTTAATAACACGACTATCCAGTAAAAAGCTAAGTAACGCAGGAAGCTCAAGCTTGGTAGTGGTTTCAACAAACTAGTCGTAAAGAATCTGCTATATCATACGATTAAAAAAGATGGTGAATTAAGATAATGGCATTGTACTATTGTGGTCAGGAATACTTGAACACCTTTTGATAATATAAACGAGACCGAAAACATTGACCAACGAAATCCAGCAAATCAATTATCAGTTTTTCAAAACACTTCATCTGTATTTCATATTTATTCTTCCTTATATTGTCCTGAAACCTCTTGTCCACGACTGTACCTGTCACATAATGGCGGAGGATCATGGGTATTCATCACCAATGAGTCAACTGAGTAATTACTAATATGCAACTGTGATGTAAAATTGGCTGTGGCAAAGTTGTATTCCAGAGTAAATCTGAATACATGTCCATTTCCCATCCACTTGTTGTTGTTGTTGTTGTTGTTATTTCTCTACTGAAAATATAGCAAGAATAAGACAAAGACAGAATGAGACTGAACAATGTTCTCAAGCAGCGAGCACAATGGCCTGGTTCGCATCGCTGGCCAAGTCATTACAACGGTTTCTAGGTCAATTTTGTATAAAACTTGTTTTACACTTTAGGGGGGAAGGGAGGTATTATTGTGGTGTTGTTTTAATATTATTATTGAGGGCTTTGATTCCTTTTGAGATTCTTAAACATCACTTTTAGTTTCCTGTTAGATCTACTTCAAGCTAAATAAATGCCTTCCCAGGCCCTCTCCCCCCTTCCAGTGATTGAACCTCCAGAACCGTTCTACCTTCAAGCTAAATTTATGAATTTTTCTATAGAAAAATTGTCCCGTCAAAGGCCGTATTCTGATACATTAAAGGCTCGTACTCGATCGCCAAGAAAAAATCGACATCTGAATAAAGTGAAAAGTTATACAATCGACAAACAGCTAAAAATGGTATATAATACACACACCTCGTTTCTTATGTACTCAAGCAGCGAGCACAATGGCCTGTCTCGCGTCGTTGGCCGGGTCATTACAATGGATTCTTAGTTTTGTTTTATATACATTTTTTACTACATTGTTCCTGCTGAAAATTTAATCTGAGTGCTGAAAAGATCCAAGGGGCTTCCAGGATTAAGTCAGGTGTAAAGAAAATTGTAGTCCTATGAACAAAACGGAACTTCAAATATGCACAGAACACTGTAAAATGCGATGGAAAGTAATAGTAACCGAATGAAGGGATAAAGTTAAAACTTTGTTCAATTTCAAAATAATTACCAAAGTGACTATATTCTTAAACCTTACCAATAACCTTACCATCAGAAACGAGACCTCTTGAAATAGGTTACAAGTAGTGTGACGTTAACCACTCCTTTAGAACCGCATGGCTTGTCCTACAGTGACTCGCTAGGATTGCCAGGGAAGTGGATGTGGCTACAGTTGGTGTATTGTTGTGTGCTTTATTTCATATGAAAGCTCGTGTCATGGGCAGTCCAGAAAGGCTCTTTGTTTTCACCCATGTCAAGGCTTTATATATTTAATTGCAAAGTATATGTTTTATCATTAAGTAGTAATGATAGGATTTGAGAGAGAGAGAGAGAGAGAGAGAGAGAGCAGAACAGAGTGTGGGGAGGCGCACAGTGTTTTGCTATACTCGATGACGTCATAGCTGGCTGGCCTCGTGGGGATTCGTTGAAGGAGTTTTTTACCATGCTTGGTGACGTCATGTTTGGCTAGCTTCTTTAGCATTGGCTAGAGGACTTGTTACCGCTTTTCTACGCGGTTCGAGCTAGTGCTAGTATATATACAGCTTCCTCGCCACTCTCTCCCTCAGATCTGGTTTCTAGAATGCATCCCTCTTATCCCTTTGATACCTGTCTCCCTCTCTACACCTGAGAACCTTTTCCTCTGCCTATCTCTCTCATTTTCCATATCTTTCACCACCTTTTATTAATATTATATCCCCTCTGGTTAACTCTGTATAATCAGCTTCATGCTGGCCAGTTGTATTGTGCGTTAAGGTCTGATATAACCCATGTCTGTTAGTTGTTAAGATAAGTTGATCACGAAGCATTGGTTGGCATTCATATTGTTCAGTACTGCTTCCTATAATTATTAGTGTTCTGCTGGATTAGATAATGCTAGACTAGGAGTCTGATACTATACGGTATTGTTTCCGATGGGTGCTGGCTTTAGTTAAAAGCTGCACGACATACCTGAGAACTGGAGTTGATTGGGTAAATTCTAGTCTGTGTGCCATTGAGAGTAGAGCATGCACGAATGAGGGCTTTTTGCCTATACCATTCTGCACTGTTCTAAGCTCGTTGTTTGTCTTTGAGGTACGCCAGGAGAACGCTTAATACTTCGGTATTAAGGTTTCTCAAGAGAGCTACCCTTCACTCTAACGTAATACTTGACGCACAGACTTGAGATTTGCACTAGGCTATGCGGCATGCCATGCGCACCAGTATCTCGTATCACTGACTCTAGCTAGACTTTATCAGTCACAGTAGACATTAAGTATATTAAACCAATTACTCTTTTTATGCATACCCGTTTATGATTACACAAGCATTTCGCAGCCTAGTTTGATGTATTGAGACACAAACGACTTAGGCTCTTTTTGTTGATAGGAATACTGCATTGTCGTGGCGATTATTATTGTTGTAGCGTTTAGGATCTTCTTGGCCCCGACTGCATTATATATCCTGCCTTTTTGTGTGCATAGCCTGCACGAGCATTGTTCCGCTGCCTGCCTTTTTGGGTTCCATTTCCGATTCGAGCATCTTGATAGCATCTAACATTTAAAGAAGATTCCTTGTTGGTGTTGAAGGACTTTAGTGCACTTTCTTTCATGCAGGAGTGCCTGACATTTATTGATTAAAGTAACGTAAGCTGTAACTTCTCTTACCACCTTACTTTGCATACCATAACCAAGCACCTTCGGTTATAGGTAGTAATAGGCTGTTTTCACATAACATTAAGCCTAGAGTAGACGCACATTTATTGAGAGTTTAACCCGTACAGCCCCAGCGACGCATCTGACGCGTCGGCGATGTATGTAACGCACAGCCCCAGAGACGCGCCTGACGCGTCACCCTAATTGCGCCGACCGTAACCTCAGGTGTAGCCACTCAAGAGGGCTCAGATTTGTATGGGAACTGTGTACGTATCCCACGCAACCGTGCCGATGGTTGAAAATTCTCAAAGTCCACGTGCGTGCGCGCGAGCGCGCAATAACCTGTTTTTTGGGGATAATTGCCTTCAATTTTTTACTCTTGTAAAATCCGTTTTCGGGGGCTCTGTAGGACCATTTTTAAAGCTTTTTGAGCGGTTTTTCGTGGTTTTTCCTTCATTCCTAACCCATTCGCTATTGTTTCTGGAATAAAACCATTTTTTGAAAACCGGCCGGGTTCTGGTGCGCAAACATTACAAAACTAGCCGGGGCTCCACGGGTTAATAACCAATTATTGCATATAGAACTCTGGAGAGTATTTGTGTTCTTTGTTCACTGGGAATATACATCAGAGGTTGGATCTAGCGCTTTCCGTTGTAGCATTTATGCCATTACCAGTGCAATGAATAAGAACCCTGATATATTTAAACCTCAGTCATAACAAATGGCGACCTTACCTAGGATTTGGTTAACCTACATTTATTAGCAGGGAACATTTGTTGTTTTGGGGAATATTTTGTGGGGATCAGCAAGAATAGGGTATGGAGGGTATGGATCGGTACGGTCTTCAATGCCTGGCCACAGCTATCGGTCATGCGGGTACTAGCAGCATGACCAGGGATAACTTGATAACGTGTGTACTGGGCAGGGTGACTGGTGAGCGAGATGGGTTGAGTGCTCAGAACCCTTCGGCCATGCTTCCCCTACACTCGACTCCCAGCCATCCCAGTAGTTTGCCGACCCCGGGTACGCTTCCACAGTTGGGTGGTGACTGGCAGGGTGGGTTGCCCCTGGGGGGACCACCGGTAATTTCAAACATTGTAGCACCTTCACCTCCTCAAGGGTTATCTCCAGAATTATTGTTTCGGCTCGAATTAGCTAAGATCGAAGAGAGAAAGGCTATCAGGTATCTGAGGAGCAACATAGGGCATCTGAGCTTCAGCTTCAGCAGCAAATAGAATTAGCCAAGATAAAAGAGAGAAAAAGTCACCAGCAACAAAGGGCAGGTGAGCTTCAGCAGCAAATAGAGCTAGCAAAAATCCAAGCTGAGTCGACTAGGTACTGTGCCGACAGGGACGTAGAGAAGTCGCGAGTAGAGACAACGGGACAGCGACTTGGGGCTGGTAACCGTGCTCATGATCAATCTCTCTCGCACTTATTGAAACTGGCTCCGGTGTTTGATGAGAGTGGTGTAACAGAATTTTTCGCACGCTTTGAGAAGAAGTGCCAGGAACACCAGTGGCCAGAGAATAAATGGGCAGCACTTGTATCCTCTAGATTAATAGGCAAGGGTCTTAAAGCCTACGATGCGTTGCCTTCGGAGTCATGAATTGTGTATGAGGATCTCAAGGAGGCTGTCCTGAGGGCTTACGAACTGCAACCAGAAACGTACCGTTTGAAGTTCCGGGGTGTAACCAAGGGAAGAGATAGCACCTTTTTGGGACACGCCCGGGACTTGTCCGATGCTATGGGGAACTGGCTCCGATCTGAGAAGGTAACAACGTTTGATGGAATTAAGCAGTTAATGATGTTGGAGCAGTTCTTTAAGAGCACGGGCGGTGATCTAACTTTGAACTTAAAGGAGAAAAACCCAAGAACTCTAGTCGAAGCAGCAGAAATGGCTGATCGACGGCTGTCGTTGATTCGGGGTTGCGGGTCCTCACAGAAGTACGATGCAAGTGCTAGGGACCGTTATCCTCCCCCTCCCCGTAGCAATGACACATTTAAACAAAAGAGCAATGAAACTAAAACTGAATCCAAACCTAATACCACGCCGTATGAGAAAAGTCAGGGGCTTTTTACATCACAGTATAAGCAGAAACCGAAATTTATGTGTTTTAAGTGCCACCAGGAGGGTCATAAGGCAAATGAGTGCCCTAGTCGACCTCCTCCGGCAGCCGTGTCTTTTGCTCACGGCATTGGAGTGTTCAAGAGGACATCGGAGTTTGTTAGAGGCAATTCTTCCGAGGTAAATACACTGCCAGTGCAGAAGGATCCGGAAGGCTTATTCCCTGTCCGTGATGCCTTTAGTGACCACAGGGGACTCGGTTGTGTGGAATGGGGGGTAGAAGACATGAGGTGAGAATTTTGCGTGACACTGGGGCATCGCAAACATTGTTGAGGAATTTCACTGGTAAACCTGTAAATATGGCACGGGTGGTTGTGGTTCAGGGAGTTAATGCAACAAGGTCATACCCACTTGTAAGAATGAAGATGGAAGTTGATGGTGTGACTCGTGACCTGGATGTAGGAATTGTGGAGAAGTTACCTGTTGGGGGCGTCGACCTATTTCTCGGCAACGACTTTGCGGGGCCTACTGCTGAGGCTCCACCTTTAGTCGTTGCCGAGAAGCCGGCCGACGTGAGTAGGGAGGAGCAGGAGTGGGTTGAGAGGTGTCCGGTGCAACCTATGGCGTGTGTTGTCACCAGATCTCTTGCATCCAGGGAGTCACATTCTGGTCAACAGTCTTTAGACAAGCGGAGGAAAGGTACCGAGAAGGGGTTGAAAGTTGATGCGGTTGAGAGTTTAGTATCAACGGACATTCTCGGGGACTCCTTATTAGGACCAATTTTCGAGTCTGGAGAAGACCCATTAACTGTTAGTAAGAAGGCAGAGGATGGGCTTAAAAAGACGAAGAGACAGCAACGATACACAGGGAGAGAGCAACGGGAGGCTAAATTCAGTGTAGGAGGGGGGCATGAGTTGTTTCGCAAACACTTAGATAAGCTTGCTCCTTCGGACATTCGTAAATTGCAAGTAGAAGACCCGGAGGTTCTTGAATGTGGTACCGGTGCTGTCGAGTTGAAGGAGGACAGTGATGCACAGTCGGGAGATTTTTAAAAGTATCCCCAGACCATCATGGAGGTAGCAACAAGGTACCCTGATGCGTACCCTATGAGAAATGGGTCAGCGAAGACGGTGGTCCGAAACTTGCTAGTGTATTTTTCCCGGTATGGTTACCCGCAGGTGATTCAGTCAGACCAAGAATCCAACTTCACTTCTAGCCTCTGTGTTCAAGCAATGCCGCAGCATGGGATTGTTACGGTTGTGTCATCTGCATATCATCCGGAGAGCCAGGGTGTGTTAGAGCGATGGCACTCAGCCTTGGAATCTGTGCTTCGTTGTTG
The DNA here is from genome assembly GCA_032716605.1 of Paralithodes platypus. Classification (NCBI taxonomy): domain Eukaryota; kingdom Metazoa; phylum Arthropoda; class Malacostraca; order Decapoda; family Lithodidae; genus Paralithodes; species Paralithodes platypus. Next base: position 83,006,669 of record CM064487.1, read on the forward strand.
TTGCTTTGAGAGTGGGAATGGTTGGGATCTTGGCCTGCCATGTGTTTTATTTTCTGCACGGGAGGTACCTGGGGAAAGTTTGGGATTCAGCCCTAATGAGCTCGTCTTTGGACACCGTGTCAGAGGGCCTCTCCATATGGTTGAAGAAATATGGGAGGGTGCAGAAAAACCTTGTTCTATGCTCAAGTATGTCCTCGACAGTCGAGAACGGATGTTGCGCAGTCTGGAGTTGGCTGGCCGTAATTTTACTACCTCTCAGGCCCTCATGAAGGACAGGTACGACCTCAAGGTTAAACTCAGGGAGTTTCACGTGGGTCAGGAGGTGTTGATTCTACTGCCCCTTGTAGGTCATCCCTTATCCGCGAAGTACACTGGTCCTTATAGGGTGGTTGAGAGGCTATCGGACCTGGATTGCTTGATGGCCGCTCCAGACAGACGTATGCGCAATCAGTTATGTCACGTTAATCTCATGAAGGAGTATGTGAGGCACCCCCCTGAGCCTCTCACTGTGCCTGTGATCACGTTTAGCAGTCAAGGTGGAGAAGGAGAACGGGACAGTCAAGCTCAGGTGGAGGATAACTGGAAGGATAAGAAAGTCAAATGGGCGCCTGAATGTGAGAAGGCGTTTAGAGTAGTAAAACACCTGTTGTGCACTCACCCGATCCTCAGGGCCCCTGACTTTAGCCTACCTTTCCAACTAACAACGGATGATAGTGGTGTGGGGGCTGGAGCATCCTGTTAGTTTCTGCTCGGAGAAGTTCAATTCAGCCCAGGGGAGCTGCTCTGTTGTCGAGAAGGAGATGCTGGCAGTTGTGCTTGCACCGGGGCATTTCGAGGTCTATGTTCCAGCCTATGGTCCGGTCGTTGTAGTATACACAGATCATCACCCTCTCAAGTTCTTGGGCCAGTTTCACAATCGGAATATGAGGCTGACCAGGTGGTCACTAAGGTTATTGGTATATAACCTGGACATACGCCATATTGCCGGTTGTGACAACGTGGTTGCAGATTGTCTTTCAAGGGTAGATGATCCTGGGTAGATTGACACACAGGTAGCCTCCTGCTTTAGTTTGAATAGTATTTTGCGCTTGGTGCTTGTTGGCTCGCGGTTGTAGCCCAGCATATTGGGTCGTAAAGCAGGAGTTGAGCGTTTGGTATAGAAGAAAAAACTAGGCTTGCCCCTATAGTGCAGCCGAAATAAACAAATTAAAAACATAAAAATCAAATAAAAACTCTTTCTTTGATAGTTGAATTTTTTCAGTTTGTTATAGCTGTAATTCTGTGTTGCACTCCTCTCAGAATGCTGGGCTAGAGAAGCTCGCTCTTGAGGAGGATAACTACATATGATTTCACCTATTGTGTTGGGGAAGGTTATAATTTTGTAAAATGTTTTGTTGAGAACTGTGCCAGATATTTTACTGCCGCTGGGTGATGGGAAGTAGAGATATAGCATGGGTTCTAACAATCAGATTTTTGTGAGCCTTGGGCCTCTGAGAAAAATCTTGGGGGGGGTGTGACGTTAACCACTCCGTTAGAACCGCATGGCTTGTCCTACAGTGACTCGCTAGGATCGCCAGGGCAGTGGATGGGGCTACAGTTGGTGTATTGTTGTGTGCTTTATTTCATATGAAAGCTCGTGGGGATTCGTTGAAGGAGTTTTTTACCATGCTTGGTGACGTCATGTTTGGCTAGCTTCTTTAGCATTGGCTAGAGGACTTGTTACCGCTTTTCTACGCGGTTCGAGCTAGTGCTAGTATATATACAGCTTCCTCGCCACTCTCTCCCTCGGATCTGGTTTCTAGAACGCATCCCTCTTATCCCTTTGATACCTGTCCCCCCATCCGCACCTGAGAACCTTTTCCTCTGCCTATCTCTCTCATTTTCCATATATTTCACCACCTTTTATTAATATTATATCCCCTCTGGTTAACTCTGCATAATCAGCTTCATGCTGGCCAGTTGTATTGTGCGTTAAGGTCTGATATAACCCATGTGTGTTAGTTGTTAAGATAAGTTGATCACGAAGCATTGGTTGGCATTCATATTGTTCAGTACTGCTTCCTATAATTATTAGTGTTCTGCTGGATTAGATAATGCTAGACTAGGAGTCTGATACTACAAGGTATTGTTTCCGATGGGTGCTGGCTTTAGTTAAAAGCTGCACGACATACCTGAGAACTGGAGTTGATTGGGTAAATTCTAGTCTGTGTGCCATTGAGAGTAGAGCATGCACGAATGAGGGCTTTTTGCCTATACCATTCTGCACTGTTCTAAGCTCGTTGTTTGTCTTTGAGGTACGCCAGGAGAACGCTTAATACTTCGGTATTAAGGTTTCTCAAGAGAGCTACCCTTCACTCTAACGTAATACTTGACGCACAGACTTGAGATTTGCACTAGGCTATGCGGCATGCCATGCGCACCAGTATCTCGTATCATTGACTCTAGCTAGACTTTATCAGTCACAGTAGACATTAAGTATATTAAACCAATTACTCTTTTTATGCATACCCGTTTATGATTACACAAGCATTTCGCAGCCTAGTTTGATGTATTGAGACACAAACGACTTAGGCTTTTTTTTTTGATAGGAATACTGCATTGTCGTGGCGATTATTATTGTTGTAGCGTTTAGGATATTCTTGGCCCCGACTGCATTATATATCCTGCCTTTTTGTGTGCATAGCCTGCACGAGCATTGTTCCGCTGCCTGCCTTTTTGGGTTCCATTTCCGATTCGAGCATCTTGATAGCATCTAACATTTAAAGAAGATTCCTTGTTGGTGTTGAAGGACTTTAGTGCACTTTCTTTCATGCAGGAGTGCCTGACATTTATTGATTAAAGTAACGTAAGCTGTAACTTCTCTTACCACCTTACTTTGCATACCATAACCAAGCACCTTCGGTTATAGGTAGTAATAGGCTGTTTTCACATAACATTAAGCCTAGAGTAGACGCACATTTATTGAGAGTTTAATAACCTATTATTGCATATAGAACTCTGGAGAGTATTTGTGTTCTTTGTTCACTGGGAATATACATCAGAGGTTGGATCTAGCGCTTTCCGTTGTAGTATTTATGCCATTACTAGTCCAATGAATAAGAACCCTGATATATTTAAACCTCAGTCGTAACAGTAGAAATATGGCATCTTGGGAAAAAATAAAAACAAGGGTATATCCAGTTTGATTTCCCATAGTATCCACACTCGTTCCAATAGTCTTCGTTTGATATGGAACAAGCCAATTGTAAGTTTTCGCCATTCAAACCCTAATGTACCCCCCCCCCCCTGGTATCTATGTTTCTTCTCCAAACGCACATCAATATTCCTATCTCTTTCCCTTACTTTCGCCAGGAGGCCAATAGTTCGGCGGGGTGATCAACAGTGTGAGTGGGCAGCCACTAGTGAGTTGGAAGCCAAAAATGTGGGTAGGTAGCTAAGAGCTCAGACAGGCGGCAATTATTTTGTCCGGTCAACCAGAAAACTGATGGGGAGGTCCACAATTCGGTTGGACAGCTAAACGTTCGTTGGAGCACTCAAAAGTGTGTCTAGATAACCAAAGGTTCGTATGCATGGTCAAAATTTCGGCTGGGTAGCTAAAAGTTCGACCAGGTGGCCAAAGTTCAGTAAGGCGTTCAAAAGATGGCCGTGTGCTTCGTCTTTCACATATCCCAAATGCAAATATAAGAATTTGTTATGAATAACAGCCCGGTTATTGGCAAACAGTGTTAATAAATCAGGTGAAACATTACCTCTGTTGGAGGTTGGGGGGGGGGGGGGAGATCAACTCCTAGTAATGTTGTTCAACATAGATCTAAAAGGATCTACAGTATAATCAGTGGTGGGCGTGGGCGCGCCGATTTGGCGCTCTGCGCTCTGCGATCCGGTGCGCACTACCAATATAGAGGAGCGCGGAGCGGCAAAAATCTGAACTCGGAGTGCAGGCGGGGAGCGCAGCTTGAATTTTGCGCTCCTTTCTGGCGCTCCGGAAGCGATTTTTCCTGTCAACAACAGGTTCAAGAAAGTCATCGTGTACAGTCATCGTACGGTGTTACTCACGGTGTTAGTGAACTGTGATACAGTGATACTATGTTAGTGACAGACTGACAGTGCCACCTTCAAACTCTGGAAAGGTAAGAACCTGGCCAGTGCCAGAGTTTTTTTTGTTTTTTTTGTTTTTTTTGCTAAATCTATAAAGTTGGGTGAGAAAGGAAGGATAATGGTAAAAAAAACACCCCCCTTGTCCATTTTCGCCAGAAATCAGGTCCCCGATAGTCGCGAACGTGGCTGAAAAGAGTTAAAAGACACTATAGACTTCAGAGACTTTTATCATTTTATGGTATCGATACCATCGGAATGTTACTTGAATGTATGGGTGGGAGAGTGGTTTGGGGGATGGTGGGGGGAAGCTAGAAGCGTAATTGACTCGTGTTACAAATATGAAGCCGATTGGTGAGGTAGTTTCGCCACCACAGATTTTTCTTTTTTTCCTTTTCTTCGTACGGATACGCTGGAAGTGGGTTGTGGGAGGCAGTTGGGGGTGTGGTGGAGGGAAGGCAGAAGGGTAATGCACTTGTCACACAAATATGGAACCGATTGGTGCAATCGTTTCGCCGCAACAGATTTTCCTTTGTTTTCCTTGTGAGGCGACCGATAGTCAGCGTGTGGGTGGGAGGAGGGGTTTGGGGTAGTGGTGGTGCCGTGGTGGGTATGCAGAAGGGTAAGGTACATGTGGTAAAAAACTAAAAATATGAAAGCCATAGGTGCAGTCGTTTCGCTGCTACGATTTTTTTTCGGCGAGTCAGTATATAGTTATATACGGACCTGGCACTGGGCGTGACAACTGATAAGACCCTAGTCCCAGCCGTATATATACCGTCGAAGACTGGTCAGCGGGTCAGCGGGTCATCCATGATATGATATCAATCATATCATTGATATGACATAAAGAATTACAGAAACTGAGAAAGTGAGAAACTTAAACTTCAGAAAGACACCATGACTTGAGTTTTTTTTAATGTTTTGAATTTTTTGAATTTAATGAAGTGAAAGACAAAAGATTGTATTAATTTAGGTAAATAATTAAATAACTTCTAGAAGCTGTTTTTTACTTGTTTTTATTATATACCAGTTTTGCGGAGCGCAGGAGCGCAGAGCGGGAAGCGCATCGGGTCGGCTGACCAAAGGAGCGCGTGAGCGCTGCCACATTACCTTATGTCTGAGGAGCGCGGAGCGCTGCCGCATTACCTGTCCCACCGGAGCGCGCCCACCACTGAGTATAATATACCTTCCTAGATCAAAAGTTATGTAAAATAAAAATAAATTCTATGTGTATGGAGGAGACAAAAGGCAGGTTGCCTGTAACGAGTGTCTCCCCCCAAAGTCAAAAGAGTGACAGAGCCAAATTCAAGGGACGCTGGAGTTAAAATGCCTGGACACACAGAGTTTAAAGCATTCTAAGTCATAGGATGAAGGAAAGATTGATTGAGGGAAAGAGTTCTAGAGTTCACTTGTTGAGTAAAAGAAGGACTGAGAAAATTTGCCAATTCTTGGGTTGGAGAGCTGGACAGAATGGGAGTGAGACTGTGTTGAAAGGCGAGTGCCTCGCTCTCCGCAAGGGAGAGGGTATACACTGAGAGAGCTCTGAAGAACATTGATTGTTGTAATAGCGATAGAAGAGTGGAAGAGATGCAACATTGCGGCGTGTAGAAAGAGATTGTAGGGAACTAGTAAGAGAAGGCGAGTTGATGAGGCGAAATGCTTTTGATTCTACTTGTTCGAGAAGTGCGGTAGGGGTGGAGCCTCCCCACACATACAAACAATACTTAATACAGGGGCGTACTGTGCCCCGATACAGAGCAAGAAGCTGTGTGTGGGTGAAGAACCCATGGAGACGGTTGAGCACACCTAATTTTTGGGAAGCAGTTTTAGCTAGAGTGGTAATATGATCTTTTCAAGAAAGGCCAGATGAAAAAGATACACCTAGATTCTAGAATGTTGAGAGAAGATGTAGGGTTGAGTTGTGTATTGTTGAAGAATAGTTGATAGTCTTGTGGAAGATTGTGATGTAGAGATAGAGGGAGAAACTGGGTCTTGGAAGCGTCGAAAGTAACAAGATTTTCTCTGCCCCAATCAGAAATAATTGAAAGATCAGAAGATAAGCATGATATGGCCTCGCCACATTTGTTTAGGAGTACTTGCATGCTAGGTTGATGTGAAGAACTAGTTGAATAGTGTATGGTAGATTCATCAGCATATGAGTGGATAGGACTAGAGGTACTGTTGAGGAGATCATTGATAAATATTAGAAGATAATTGGAGACAGGACAGAACCCGGAGGAACACCGGAATTGAAAGGTTGAGGATGTGAACGATGGCCGTCCACAACTGCAGCTATGGAACGGTCTGAAAGGAAATTAGAGACAAAGGCACAGATAGAGGAATAAAACGAAAGGAGGGTAGTTTGGAAATTAAAAACTTGTGCCAGACTCTATCGAAGACTTTGTCTAGAACAACAGAAAAAGTCTCACCGAAGTCCCGAAAGGAGGATGGCCAAGAGTTAGTAAGATAAGCAAGATCATAAGTAGAGCGGCCCTTAAGGAAACCGTATATCAAAGAAAGTCTTAACCCGACCCTCTTATCAAAACCTCAAATTGTGAACGTCGACACATCTTTTGTGCTAATAAAGAATAATAAAGGTACAAAAATAATACTTGCATTAATATACAGACCTCCAGCTCAATCAGTGCAAACTGACCGAGAAATTTATGAACAAATTGCAGATGTAAGTAACTCACAAGATACCGTATTTTTTGGCGACTTTAGTTTACCTGTGACTAAGTGAGGCGATACTCTTACTTCACACTCCGGACATGACTTGTATACGAACTTGCAAGAGAGTTCGCTTTATCAATTTGTTCGAACACCGACCTGTGGTAATAACGATCTTGACATTGTACTTGCAACAAAAGAAGAATTAATAGAGAATTTGAATGTTGGTGATGAATTCAGTAACAGCGACCATCGTACGATAACTTTCACTTTAAACTTTACTAGTAACGAACCAAATAGTAGCATCGAAAAGTCCCTAATTTCAAGAAAGCAAACTTTCATAAACTTAGAGCTATGTTTAAAGAAACTGACTGGAGCTTTTTAATTAACAATAACGACATAAATACATCTTGGAAGTTATTCGAAACCACTCACCTAAAAGCAGTGCAAGACTGCATACCATCGAAAATACGGCGCCCAGGCCATAATAATAAGCCCAAATGGTGGAATAAAGATATTTCAAACTGCCTGCTTGCTAAAAAATTTACTAATGATAGATTAAAATCCTCACAAAATGACGAAGAACGGGTGAAATTTGTAGAGCTACGAAGCAAAGCCAAAAAGTTAATTAAGCAAAGTAAAAAGACCCTAGAGTTACATATTGCGAATCAAAGTAAAACAAACCCGAAAGAATTCTATAGTTATATCAGAAAGAAAAAAGTAGTTACTTCAACTGTTGGACCGTTAGTCGATGAAAATGGAGAATACACCAAAGACGAAGTACAAATGAGTAATGCCCTCAATACCTTCTTTACATCAGTTTTTACAACAGAAGACCTCAGTGATATCCCTACACCATCGCCGATTCAGATTGATAATTCAGATGTTCTAAGCAATATCACCGTTACAGAGAGAGAAGTATTGAATTGTTTAGAAAAACTCAAGGTAAATAAAACGCCTGGACCTGATACAATCTCGCCTAGAGTTCTAAAGGAAGCTAAGGATGAGCTCTCCAAACCACTGACATTACTATTCAATAAATCCTTGCAGTCTGGAACTATGCCTGATCAGTGGAAGATAGCCAACGTAACACCGATATTCAAAAAAGGCAGCAAATCTCTACCCAGTAACTCTCTTCCAATTAGCTTAACCTCAGTTGTATGTAAAATGCTAGAAACGGTCATAAGAGACAGACGCGTAAATCACTTAGAGGAAAATAACATACTTAAAGATACTCAACACGGCTTTCGTAAAAAACGTTCCTGTTTAACAAACCTCTTAGACTTCTTCCACGATATCCTCAACCTCTACGATGAGAGTAAAGCTGTAGATATTATATACCTTGATTTTCAAAAGGCCTTTGACAAAGTTCCCCACAAACGTTTACTGCTAAAACTAAAAGCGCATGGAATACAAGACGGTGTGTTGAAATGGATAGAAAATTGGCTCAGCGACAGAAAGCAAAGAGTAGTCATAAACGGTAAGGCATCTAAATGGACCAATGTAAGTAGCGGGGTACCCCAGGGATCGGTACTAGGACCAATTCTCTTTCTAATTTACATCAACGACATAGATGAGGGTCTCACCTGTACAATCTCAAAATTTGCTGACGATACAAAAATTGCAAATAGCGTACTCTCAAAAGATCAAGTTGACGATATGCAACACAATCTAGATAAATTGTCACATTGGGCCCAAATTTGGCAAATGAGTTTCAATGCGGATAAATGTAAAGTACTACATATCGGATACCTAAATGAGAAAGCAAACTATTCGATGAATGGCACTCAGCTTAAGAATGTAAACAGAGAAACCGATCTGGGAGTAACAATATCGAGTAACCTAAAACCGAGTCAACAATGTTCAGAAGTTGTTAAGAAGGCAAACAAAATAATTGGCTTTATGGGCAGGTCATTTGAGCATAAATCCAAAGACGTTATCCTAACCCTTTACAATTCCTTAGTCCGCCCTCTTCTGGAATACTGCGTTCAATGCTGGTGCCCTTATTACCAAAAAGACATAAACAAGCTAGAACGAGTTCAACGTAGAGTTACCAAAATGATACCTAGCCTAAAGAACAAACCATACTAAGAGCGTCTTAGAGAATTAAATCTATTTCCTTTAACCCAGCGCAGATTAAGAGGCGACTTGATTCAAGTGTTCAAAATCATCAAAGGCATCGACAATATGGACTGTAGTAAGTACTTCACTATCGACCAATCTAATTACACGCGGGGAAACGGTTGCAAAATTATTGGTAAATCTTTTAACTCACACGAATCTAAGAATTTCTTCTTCAATCGAGTTGTCAACTTGTGGAATGGGCTTCCCCGAGACGTTATAGACTGCAGCACCGTTGATTCATTTAAACTCCGCCTAGACAAATATCTCGCATCAAACCCGCGACTGACTGCGTTTGTAAATGAATAACTTTATTTTATCCTCCCCTCAGTTACTAACCCATATGTCCCCTACTAACTTCCTAATCCTGCCACGGACATTAGTTCCAGGGCAGTAGTTCCCTTTCCAATGTTCCCTTACCCACTCTAAACCACTGTTTGGACACTTGATCCTCAGTGTTTTGGAGGACAAGCAGCCTAGAAGGGTCACTAGACTGTTGTTGCTTGATTTCCTTTGTACTCCTTTGTACTGGCGATCTGAAAATGGATTATCAGAAGATAAATGCTCATGAAATTTTGAGTTAAGAATAGTTTCAAAAACTTTAGAGATGCAAGAAATTAGAGCAATTAGATGATAGTTGGAAGGTTGAGAGCGGTCACCCTTTTTTGGGACAGGTTGAATAAGAGCAAATTTCTAGCATGAACGAAAGACGTTAGAGGATAGACAGAGATGAAAGAGTTTGCCTAGGCAGGGAGTCAGCACGGAAGCACAGTTTTTTAGTACAACAGGAGGAACACCATCCGGTCCGTACGCCTTTTTAGTATTAAGCCCAGAGAGGGCCGAGAGTACACCCTTAGAAGAGATTATGATATTAGGCATAAGTGAGAAGGGGGTGGAGAGGGAGAAATAGCACCGCAATCATGCAAGTTGGAGTTTTTAGCAAGAGTTTGAGCAAAGAGTTCAGCTTTGTCAGAGGAAAAGGTGACGGTGGTACCGTCAGAGTGAAAAAGAGGAGGGAAAGACGAGGAAGTGAAATTGTTGGAGACGTTTTTGGCTAGATGCCAAAAAGCTTGGGAAGAGCTTGATTTAGAAAATTCAGAGCATTTGTTATTGATGAAAGAATTTTTGGCGAGTCAGTCGAAGAACATATCTAGCTTGATTCCGGGCAGAGACATATAAAGTATGGGATTCTTAAGTTTCAAGGCGACAGTACCGTTTGAATGCTTCCTCCTTATTGCGAACAGCAGTAGAACAAGCGTAAGTAAATCAAGATTTTTTTGAGTTAGTCTGAGAGAAAGAGAATGGGATGTATGCTTAGATGCCCGAAAGGATTACCTCAGTAATGCGCTCGGCACTCTCTGAGGGTCCCCGGCCACAGAAGCAAAAATCAGTCAATGGGAAATAAAAAAAGTACTACCGTAGTGTCTCCCAGTTGGCAGCGCCAATGTGCCACAAGCGCCGCCGGCTTGGGGGGTCAGAAGGCCATACTGGAGAGGTAGGACAGGTAATAGAGATAAAGCTATGATCGGAGGAGCCCAACGGAGAGAGAAGATTTACAGTATAAGCAGAAGGATTAGAGGTTAGAAATAAGTCAAGGATGTTGGGCTGATCTCTAGGGCGGTCCGGGATACGAGTGGGTTACTGAACTAACTGCTCTAGGTTATTCAGGATAGAAAAGGCTTGTTCACCAGGTTGGTCAGTGAAATTAGAGGAGAGCCATTGGTGGTGGTGAACATTGAAATCTCCTAAGATGGAGATTTCAGAGAAGGAAGAGATGGATAGAATGTGTTCCACTTTAGAAGTAAGATAGTAAAACAAAATTGGATAGTCAGTAGAATTAGGGGAGAGAGTCAAAGTTGAGAACACAAGAGCAAGTAAGATTGTTGCGTTCGTACACGCAACATCAACCTTGGGCTTTGAATTGAGGATAGAGATAGTAGGAGGATATAGAAAAGGTGTACTGTCTGTTGCCTTAGACAACTGAGTTTCGGCGAGGAACAGTAAGTCAGGTTTGGTATAAGAGAGATGGTGTTCCACAGAGAGGAAGTTAGAGGAAAGGCTGCGAAAGTTACAGAAATAAATAGATAGAGTAGAAGGTAGAGGTCCAGGGCACTTTGAGGAGTCCAGACCAGGGGACAAACCGATGGGGGCATTTGTGGTCCCCCCCCCCCCCCCCCACCCTGGGGATTCCGAGGCTGGGCGTATTGACGTCATCATCTTTTTCTTGCAAAGGTAGTGTAGTGTATAAGGTGTGTGTAGTATAATGTATTGATAAGAGGAGAAGGTGTTTTGGAGGGCAGTCTGGGGTTGCCCTCAATATTGACGAGACACAAACAGGATCAGCTAGGTAGGCTAGGTGGTGAAACATGAGTTCCAGCTGTCCTTATCAAACACCTAGCACTCCCCGGGAGTACCGCCCTGTTCGGCTGGTGCCTACATCCTCCTCCTAGCAATTCTGGAGGTGGGATTCCCAGTCCCAACCTCCAGGGACTATCTGCGCCACAAAGTGACGGGCGGTGGGGTTGCCACATCCCTACGTCGAATACATATTTCAATATATTTATTTAATGTGAAACAATGGTGGGAGTGATGAGATTAGTGTCTCTGGGGGTAGGGGTAAGGAGGGCCTAAAACCTTGAAATGTAAGCTTGTGCTTCGACAGAAGATTATTATATATTTTGAGTTTCACAGCCAAACCTGGCTCGGGTTCTGTGATATACGATAAAAGGTGTATGTAGCCTACCTGTAGAGCGAGGGACCCAAACCTTTACGGAATATAAAAGCATTGAACGACAAGAAAACGAAGGTCTTCAAGTGCTTGATTAATTCCAAAATCAAAAAATGACAAAAATAATCATTGTACACAATGTACAGCATGAATACCTCTGAAAACGGATGTTTTATTTTATTTTACTACTCAATATAATGCATCTTTCCTCTGGGAGATACAACACCGTTCTATCGAAGGAGTTAAAAACACGGTCCCTCAGGTTATACACACAAGTCATCAGTTTACGGTACACGGTGGATATATTCTTTGCAGCCTCTTAAAGATTGTTCGAGCATTTTTTGCAACATTTCTGTAATGGAGCCCAACTGCCATCGGTATATCATTTGCCAGAACGGTTATTTCTCTCGTATTTTCTATTTTATTGTCCGCTCGGAATCCTCTATGAATAAACAATATTGTCCAATATAAAACTGTGTAATGGATTTAGGAACTGGTAGTACTGTTGAAATAAATGATTTGCTAGCATTGCAATTGAATATATAAAATATTTATTACTGTAAATGTTATGGTAAATACATGAATATTCAGAGAGAGAAAGTAACAATGATAATAGTAGTACTAGATTTAATAGAGTAATATAACTTAATCAAATTACATTAAACAACGAACACATTTTAATCAAAATACCGGCCTCGGAACATAAATATCCCATATTTAGTTATTTAAAAAACAATTTGAGTATTTGAACCTTTAAAGCCAAACTCTAAAGCATTTGGGATATTAGATAACAGTCTTATCTCGCTTAGGTTCGATACAGATTCAAGTGGATGTACTCTTATTATGGCATGTGACTGAACACTGACTAAATATTGCCGGAATGAAGATAAACATGTCGTCTATTTTTATGAAGTTCCTGCTAGTAATAGAGGATTTTATGCCGCTAAGGAATGACCTCCAGCAATATAAATTGTTAAAATATATATTTCAATTGTCGCATTTACTTATACAATTTCTTTTTTATCATAGCATAATCGTTAGTTGATAACCATAATATAATACAAGCTAACGTTTCCATACTCATAGGGTTAATTACATAATTAAATCACTTACCTACTGATGATTTGTAGAAGTGATGGGTAGGGTTTTTAGTTGAGTTATGAATACTTTGTTCTTCCTTGTTATTGAATTCCCAATTAATTTTCTTGAATTTGTTATGAGCTTCCTTCTTGAGGCAAAGGATTGTGAAGCTCCAAACACCAACAAAGGCCTGCTCCTTGGGTTCTGGGTGTGTCAGCGTGGATGTAAGTCAGTGACTGTTGATGCCGAGCACTACCCAAACTACCACGCCACCTGGTGAAGTAGAACAAAAATTATCCCCAGGTCACACAGTATTATCCAATATACATATTACATGATTAAGATAGTTTAAGATAAAACGTTCATGTAAACGTTAGTGATGGGGAACCGATCAGGACAATTGTATAAGCTAACGATGGAAACAACAATAAATAAGGAAGAGATACACTGACTGCTTGAGATAACTAGGGAATCTGTCTGGGAACTCTTAATTAATAACAAGGTATTCGCTGTAAATATCGGCAGTGCACTAGGAAGACATGTAATCCTGTAGGCCTTGAAACAGTAAATATCGGCAGTGCACTAGGAAGACATGTAATCCTGTAGGCCTTGAAACAGTAAATATCGGCAGTGCACTAGGAAGACATGTAATCCAGTAGGCCTTGAAACAGTAAATATCGGCAGTGCACTAGGAATACATGTAATCCTGTAGGCCTTGAAACAGTAAATATCGGCGGTGCACTAGGAAGACATGTAATCCTGTAGGCCTTGAAACAGTAAATATCGGCAGTGCACTAGGAAGACATGTAATCCTGTAGGCCTTGAAACAGTAAATATCGGCAGTGCACTAGGAAGACATGTAATCCTGTAGGCCTTGAAACAGTATATATCGGCAGTGCACTAGGAAGACATGTAATCCTGTAGGCCTTGAAACAGTAAATATCGGCAGTGCACTAGGAAGACATGTAATCCTGTAGGCCTTGAAACAGTAAATATCGGCAGTGCACTAGGAAGACATGTAATCCTGTAGGCCTTGAAACAGTAAATATCGGCAGTGCACTAGGAAGACATGTAATCCTGTAGGCCTTGAAACAGTAAACGTAGAATGTGGAGTAGCCTACAGCGATAATAATGAAACATGATCAATATAGTGTCACGGACCTATAGGCTCTGACTGTACGGGTTCACTTCCACCCTTCAAACGCATCAACCAGTCTGAGATCGGGGTCGGGGCTTCAAGCAACCAAACCAACAGAGGCCCGAAACTTCGCATCCCAATATCCTTCCCTCTCATTTTGATCGAGCAGAGTTTCGAAGTCTCCCTCAATAAATATGTAATTCAAATTAAAGTTCAATGCTATCTCTGCTCATGAACACCAGGGGGTGGAAGTTTCTTTTCTGGTCACATTAAATCTACCGTAGTCAATGACGGGACGGGAATAATGAGTGGGGTCAGTGTTATCTTAGGCTTTCTCGGTGCAACGTTCTCGGGAATATCGCTTCCAGAAAGCGTTGTTTTAAAACTCCAGGAACTACCCCCCTTCGGTTTGACTACGGGAGATATCGTGACTATAACTTATATTTTGATTTTCTTTTTTGTTTTCATTTTGTATAAATTAAATATTTTGCATTAATATTAATTACCATTGTATTTGTTTTATTTTGTTTTATAACTTTAAATTATAATTATATAATACCTAATGGTTTTGTTATATTACTTAAATTTGATTTTATTATATTAACAAAAATTGTGTATTCTTTTCTTATCCATATATATTTATACCCTAATGATTAAATGAAGTGAGGAACATTAACCCTATATAATATCCAGAAGACTACTTTGAAGTCTGATTAAAATACGAGAACAAATCTTAAATTAAAATATCATCTTAGTAATAAATATTAAAATACGAGAACTACTCTTAAAGAGACTTTACCTTAATACAAGTACTAAATTAATAAAAGTACTTATCCATACTGAACACCCTTAAACTAAAGTTCAGTCTTTGTGTTCAACCTAAAGGTCACCCTCTAGACTCCTTCGGGGCCAAATCTTTAACTAAGCTAGTTCCACTAGTCTCTCCAAACTTTGGGTTGTAACATATTGGGGGCCTGACCGGGATCTTTTCTGATTAATCTCTGCACTTCATTATATGAATTGGGTTTACTAATGTTCATAGTAAATTCATAAATTTAATTATTTATCTTTACGTCACGATATCTTTAGCCTGAATTATTATATTACTCCTGATGCTTAAATACATTCCTTTCCCTTTAGTCGGTTTGTGCATTTTAGAGGTAATAGCTCAGGTTGGTCATAAGTTGGGGAAGTTCTGTGGTTTACGAGATAGTCAGGATCACTCGTCATCTCAAATCCTCATATTCATCCATGTTCATTAACACTAGGCAGACGGTGGTGAACATTGTGTATCAATCTCTTAATCTTTCATGTGACGAAATTAGCGTTTTCGCACATCGGTCACCTATCTGAGTCACCCCTCTTTAAGTAGAATCTCTTCAGAATAGGAATGACCAGTTAAACTCGTCTTTTATAGCAAATCAAAACTATAGGAGACCATCCACGATCACCTAACATATATCTGTAACTAGAAGTAGGATCTCCTAACGCACATAAATCTCATGCCTTCTTCCTTTAGTTTCGATATCAAGGGATCGTGTCTCACGAGGTTCACTAATGGTCAGGTTCTTGCCTGTCGTCCTTACTTATCAACCCTCCTGTTGTTGTCGACCATAGTTCGCTCAACAGGTGGGAGTTACTCACACTAATCATATTGATTTGGGATATTAGTGTCAACCTGACTATTAGGTAACCCGTTTCTACTAGGAATATCCCTAGTCCATATAGTATGCACTTGTTAATGGTTATCCAGGGTTAGTAATCTACCATTACCGGTAACTATAAAGCAAGTCCATATTAGTCAATATTGCCGTTCATTCCAGTCTTTATATTATACAACCAGTGAAGCTATAGTAACCCCATCCTCTATACATTAGCTGTCCGTCTAGTATAAATTGAGCGGTAATCTTCTCTACCTCATCTAGTCCTAATTAAAATCAAAATGGCAAAGTTTAATGTTAAACAATTTTGTCGAGAGCCCTCTATAGACAAACTTAAAGGTCAGGTGATCTCCAAGGATGATTGGAAGTTTATAGCTTATTCCTTTGACATAGGCTATGAGAGTTCACACACTAAGGAAATCCTGAAAAACACAGTCATAGAAGAACTGACAAATAGAGAAATCTTACCTGCTGAAGCTGTAGATTCACTTACTCCCATGAGTAGTTCAATGATAATGGCTGATAATGATGAAGATTCCCAGAGTACCATACAGGAAAACTCCCAGGGGAAACACTCTCCATCTCCTGAGCCGTGGTCAGAAGACAGACTAGATTTTGAAAGGGAGAAGTTTCGGCAGCAGCTTCTGCACGAGGTTCAGGAGAAAGAGAAGCAGCTTCTGCACGAGGTTCAGGAGAAAGAGAAAGACAGACAGGAGAAAGAGAAAGACAGACAGGAGAAAGAGAAAGATCGGCAACTAGAACTCTTGAAACTTGAGACACAACAACGGGAGAAAGAGAAAGACAGAGAACTAGAAATTGCTAAAATTCAAAACTTGGAAGAAACAAAACGCCTTAAAGAAGAGAAATTACAGTTGCAGAAGACCGAAATGGAAGCCCAGAAGCCAAGATTCCAACTATCTAAAAACATCTCTCTAGTACCACCCTTTGACGAGAGTGACCCAGAGAAATCTTTCTCCACGTTTGAGAAAACTGCTGAACACCTTAAATGGCCAAAAGAGGAATGGCCATGGCTTCTCCAACCCAAACTCGTAGGAAGAGCTCAGAAAACTTTCAATCACCTGGAGGACGTTAATGACTATGACTTTGTAAAGAGCGCTATATTAGATGCTTATGCTATCACCGCTGATCATTACCGTAGAACTTTTCGGAACTACATCAAGCCAGAAAAACATACATTTTTGGAGTTTGCCATGGATAAACTACGGATGCTTAAAAAATGGTTAGCTGCTAAAAAAGTTACCACCTTCACAGAGTTAGTTAACCTTGTTGTTCTAGAGGAGTGGAAGCGTAGGTTACCGCCCAGTATGCTAGTATATATAGAGGAGAAGGGAGTGAATGACCTTACCAAGGCTGCTCAATTAGCTGACAGCTATGCTTTAATCCATAGGGTTGTACCAAGCTATGATAGGACAAAAACCCCAAATGTGAGATTCTCCTCAAGCTATAACCCTGTGTCTAAAGTCATGTCGCAAACAAATGCTCCCAAAAGCCCATCTCAAAGTCAAGGAAAGTCTGAAGATTTCTGCTCATATTGTAAACAGACAGGGCATAACATCATGCAGTGTACACATCCTAAGTGTAAAACCTCTGCTGCATACAAACTCACACTTGCCACTTCTCAAAGACCTCAAAAACAAACAAAACCTTCTGGGGCACCTATAACATGTATACATACCCAGAATGCCTCTTCTGATCCTTTTTCTGCCTTTAAGGTACCTGGAACTGTCTCTCTTCCAGATGACCCACAGACTTACCCAGTTACCATCTTAAGAGACACTGGATCAGCCCAAAGCTTGTTGTGTAAGACTGCCTTGCCTTCAGTTGAGAACCACTACACTGGGGGAAAAGTTACACTTAAATCTTTAAGCTCTGGTCATACTGCAGACATGGCTGATATACAGATAGGCAGTGACCTGATCCAGGGGTCAGTTAGAGTAGCCGTCTTGGATACAGATCTTCCTATTCCGGGGGTAACTTTCCTTTTAGGAAATGACTTGGCTGGACATGGGATGATTCCTGACATGATAGTGAGAGACAAACCCATGTTATACAGTCCTACTGCAAAGCTAGATCAGGAGAAACCACATATTTTCCCGGTTTGCGCTGTCACCCGTTCACAAACTGCTGCAGTGTCTAATGACTCTCTCTCACCCTCAGGTCAGGATACCTTGTTCACCAAGATCATGTCTAGGGAAAACCTCATACAAGCTCAAGAGGCAGACACTTCACTTGCTAAGCTCAGGCACATTGCTGATGACAAACCCATAAATGGGAAAAACCCTAACATCTACTATCACAAAGGGGTCCTTATGCGTAGTTTTCACCCGCCTGATAGGCCTGACTCAGATACTTGGTCTATAGTACATCAGGTAATCATCCCTACCTCCATCAGATCTGCTGTAATGGGATTAGCTCATGACGGAAACTCTGGTCATTTGGGACAGAGAAATACATACAGAAAGATCCTAGCTCATTTCTTTTGGCCTAACATGAAAAAAGATGTAACCAAATTTGTAAAGTCTTGTCACACTTGCCAGATAGTAGGAAAGCCAAATGAGACCATCCCTAAAGCTCCACTTGCTCCTATCCCTGTCACTACAGAGCCCTTTGAGAAAATAGTAATTGATTGTGTAGGGCCTCTTCCCAAAACTAAGAAAGGGAACCAGTATCTACTTACCGTAATGTGTGCTGCAACTAGGTATCCTGAGGCTTTCCCTTTAAAAGATATCAAGGCTAAGACTATTGTGTCCCATCTGTTGCATCTTTTCACAAAAGTAGGCATTCCTAAAGAAATTCAGAGTGATCAGGGGTCAAATTTTACAAGTAACCTAATGAAAGCAGTACTGAGGGAGTTAGAGGTAGATAAGAAGATAGCCACTGCGTACAGACCTCAGACCCAGGGTTGCCTAGAACGCCATCATCAATCTCTGAAATCCATGATAAAAAAGTTTTGTTTTGAGACTGAGAAAGAGTGGGATGCCAACATTGACTGGCTTCTTTTTGCCGTTAGAGAGTGCCCTCAAGAGTCACTAGGATACTCCCCTTTTGAGTTGCTATATGGGCGTCAGATCAGAGGCCCTCTAAAGGTCTTGAAAGATTCTTGGTTTGTGGAAGTATCTGATCATCCTTCTCGCACAGTTGCAGAGTACATAAATGAGTTAAAACTTCAGATGTCAAATGTAAGAGCGCTAGCACTGGCCAACCTTGAGGCGAGTCAGTCAAGAATGAAAACCCACTACGATCGCAAGTCTGAAAGTAGAACATTTAGTCCTGGAGACAAAGTCCTTCTCTTCCTGCCCATTCCTGGGAGTCCATTAAAAAGCAAATTTTGTGGCCCATATGTAGTCTCTCAGAAACTTTCAAAGCTAAACTATGTTGTTCGCACTCCTGATCGAAGGAAGGATCAAAGGATTGTTCACTTAAACCAGATGAAGGCGTACATAGAAAGGCCGCTTGAGGAGAATACCCCAATACTAGCTGTAAATACTGTACCACATTCTGTACCAGACTCGTGGGAATTGCAAAAGGTAGGAGACTCTGATGTGATTGAGTTTGGTGATCTTCCTTCACCTTGTGGAAGCCCAAAGAACAGCGAACTATTATGTACCTTAGATCAATATTTGTCTGACATGTCGCCATCACGTAGAGATGATCTTAGGAAATTGCTTGTAAGTTACCCTTCAGTCACATTGGATGTCCCTGGCTTTTGCAAGGACCATCATCACGATGTTATCTTGACCTCACCAGAAGTAAGACCTATCAAACAATCACCATACAGACTAAACCCTCAGAAGCAAGAGATCATGAGAAAGGAAATTGACTTTATGTTGGAGAAGTCCTTAGTGGAACCAAGTCATTCCCCTTGGGCGTCACCCTCTTTATTAGTCCCAAAACCAGACGGTAGTAGTAGGCTGTGTACTGATTACAGGAAAGTAAATGCAGTGACAGTCCCTGATGCATATCCACTACCTAGAATTGATGACCTAATAGATAAAGTAGGGGCTGCTAAGGTAGTTTCAACCATAGACTTGCAGAAGGGGTATTACCAAATTGGGATGACTGATAGAGCTAAAATCATCTCGGCTTTCACCACTCCTTTTGGGCTCTTCCAATATAGAGTCATGCCTTTTGGCATGATGAATGCTCCTGCCACATTTCAAAGGGTCATGTCATATACTATTCAGGATTTAGAAGGGGTAGACACTTACTTAGATGACATCGTGATTATTTCAGATACTTGGGAGGATCATCTTTCCAGACTGGACGGGCTGATGGAGCGCTTGGCTGCTGCTGGATTCACCATCAACCTAGCCAAGTCCTGCTTTGGACGTGGATCAGTGACCTACCTTGGCCATGTGGTGGGTCAGGGTACTGCACGTCCCAAGGAAGCTAACGTGGAGACCATCACCGCCTTTCCCCAGCCAACTGACCGCAAATCCATCATGCGGTTTTTAGGGATGTGCGGATTCTACCGCAGATTCTGTCCGAACTTTGCAGCCATATCAGCGCCCCTCTCAGATCTTACAAGCCCAAACTTAAGTTCGTCTGGACCCCACCTGTACTGCTGCCTTTGACCAACTGAAGTGCCTCCTTTCATCCTACCCGGTACTTCATGCTCCTGATTCCGCATTGCCTTACCATCTTCAGGTTGATACGAGTGATAGAGGAGTCGGGGCAGTACTTCTGCAACCAGATAAGACAACTGGCGTCCTACATCCTGTCTCTTACTTCTCCGCCAAACTGAAGAGACACCAGAGGAGTTATTCCACAGTGGAGAAGGAGTGCTTGGCGATGGTATCAGCGGTGAAGAAGTTCGAATGTTATCTCCCTCAGCACTATCCACCAATCATCATCCATACTGACCACAACCCTCTTACTTTTCTGCACAAGATGAAGAACAACAACCAACGACTTCTCCGGTGGGCTCTAAAGTTACAGGAGTACCATCTCATTGTTCGCCATATTCGTGGGGTAGACAATCGGATTGCAGACGCCTTGTCAAGAGATCTTCCACCTACAGCGAAGCCTATTCCTCCTCTCGCTACCTAGTCCTCTTCGCTCCCCTTCGAGGACTTTAAGGGGGGAGGTGTCACGGACCTATAGGCTCTGACTGTACGGGTTCACTTCCACCCTTCAAACGCATCAACCAGTCTGAGATCGGGGTCGGGGCTTCAAGCAACCAAACCAACAGAGGCCCGAAACTTCGCATCCCAATATCCTTCCCTCTCATTTTGATCGAGCAGAGTTTCGAAGTCTCCCTCAATAAATATGTAATTCAAATTAAAGTTCAATGCTATCTCTGCTCATGAACACCAGGGGGTGGAAGTTTCTTTTCTGGTCACATTAAATCTACCGTAGTCAATGACGGGACGGGAATAATGAGTGGGGTCAGTGTTATCTTAGGCTTTCTCGGTGCAACGTTCTCGGGAATATCGCTTCCAGAAAGCGTTGTTTTAAAACTCCAGGAACTACCCCCCTTCGGTTTGACTACGGGAGATATCGTGACTATAACTTATATTTTGATTTTCTTTTTTGTTTTCATTTTGTATAAATTAAATATTTTGCATTAATATTAATTACCATTGTATTTGTTTTATTTTGTTTTATAACTTTAAATTATAATTATATAATACATAATGGTTTTGTTATATTACTTAAATTTGATTTTATTATATTAACAAAAATTGTGTATTCTTTTCTTATCCATATATATTTATACCCTAATGATTAAATGAAGTGAGGAAGATTAACCCTATATAATATCCAGAAGACTACTTTGAAGTCTGATTAAAATACGAGAACAAATCTTAAATTAAAATATCATCTTAGTAATAAATATTAAAATACGAGAACTACTCTTAAAGAGACTTTACCTTAATACAAGTACTAAATTAATAAAAGTACTTATCCATACTGAACACCCTTAAACTAAAGTTCAGTCTTTGTGTTCAACCTAAAGGTCACCCTCTAGACTCCTTCGGGGCCAAATCTTTAACTAAGCTAGTTCCACTAGTCTCTCCAAACTTTGGGTTGTAACAATAGGTATATGTTTACACACACATACACACACTCACATTCATCATTCCACATCAACATTTCTCTTGGTATTGGTTCTTTTAAGAGGAAGGCAAATATGTATACAATATACAGTATATAGAGCAGAGAGAAAGTAAATGCAGACATGAACAGGACCAAGAATATTACCTGTTGCAGGGAATGGGACCTATGTACAGTCAGGGCCAAGAGTCTTGCAACACCTTAACATCTCTATACAATAACACTGATTGTTAAAAAGTAATAGTAACTTTGAATTACACAGTATACTAACAAGGCAGACAGTAACATTGTTATTATTACTTAGCCTCGCGTATTATGACAACGACTGTAAGAGGTACCAACAGAACGGTCTTGATATAAGTATGATGGACTGAAAAGGAAATATTCAAATTACTTAGAACAACATAGTGAATTACATGAATTGAAAGAGTGGATGACATATTTGAATGAAAATTGTAGCTATCCACCAGACTTTCATACTAAATCTCTCTCTATATAAATGAGCTAAATGGTTAAAATGGGGGCAGATCTTACTCTTTTACATAGTAAAATATATAAAGGTACATATGAATGATTTTTTATTCATCTCTTGTAAATATTGATTTATTAATTTACGACGTTTATGATAGCCATGGGTAAAACCATGGTCAATTGGTTGGACGTTGGCCTGACTGTTGTATGGAGAAGTTATCCATTCCTTTTAACAGTAGAACAGGCTTGGACATCCCTGTCTGAAAACGGAAATCGACAGCTGTAACAACTATTGTGGTGTCATATTGTTCACTTTGACAAGAAAGTTCTTTGCTCAAATTTTACTGATGCGGTTCGAGGCCTCCTGATAAAAGGTCAGATACCTAAGCAATCTGGTTTCACACACAAAAAGTTAATAACTGTATTAACTGACTATATTCTGACACTCCGGGTCCTTGTGGAATGCCAGCTTAAGCATCAAGAAGGGCTGCTTGCGGTTTATGTCCACTTAAAAAGGGCATTTGGCTAAGTGGATTGTGAGATACTATGTAACTAATACAAGTCCTGTCAAGTGAGGTGGGCATGCTTCCCCTTTCGTCCCTATTATATCAGGAGTGAAACAAGACTGTGTGAAATACTTTAACTGGTTACTGGACAAGACAGTCAATTGTAGTCAAAGCGGGGCATCGGTCGATAATTTAAGATCACTGACCTTGATTGTGCAGATAATACAGTGATCCTAGTGGAGCCACTGTGGAATTTCATACTTGTTCTCACGGCACTCCATAAACACTTTCAGCCCTTGGATCTAATGGTAATTTGAACTAAGACTATAACCCAAATATTTTATGACTTGTTGCATAATGTAATGCAGTCTGTTCATGCACGTGGCGAGAATATAAATTAACTCCTCTTAAATGTGAAATCCACAACCATGGTAAATCAGACCATGATATTATTCGTTACCTCGGCGTGCCATAAAGGGTTACGGACTCACTCAACGAAAGTATATAGCAATGGCGATATTTATGCAGAAACCATATATCAAACCAGCATCGTCTCATTGAAATCGATTTGAGACATTATTTTTAATTCATAGATTGTGAGCACCAGCTTTGGTTATATGGGTACTTCTATTGCCTTCCTGAAAATGATCTTGCTCATAGGGTAATTTTGGTGACTGACAATCCCGCGTGGAGGAGATTTAGGGGAAGACCATGTGACTGTGGCTGAGCCAAGTTGAGTGATCATATCGAGAACTACTTGGGATGAATAGAGTTATGGCCTGAGATATTGCCTGGTGGCACCCCTAGGAGTGGAGTCACAGCGTAAGGATAGATATTCGCAGCTCCCAGTGATTGAGTATTATGACGCCTTTCTTTATATTATTGTGGCTACCATTATACGATTTTATTTGTTTTAGGAAGGATCTCACTTGAGAAAAATTCCGCACGTTTTTTCTATGTGTATGAAGGAGACAAAAGGCAAAGTTGCCTGTAAAAAAGTGTCTTCTCTTATTTATATGAAGTATGTCCCCCCCTCTCCAACACACACACACACACCTCCTCCCTGGAGTACCTTACCTTACCTCCCCCCCCCCCCCTACTCCTCCTCCTCTCCCACCCATTCCTCTACCTCCTACCACACTTGACCTTTGACCGCTGGAAGGTAAACACCACTACACCTGAGCTCTCTCCTACGGTCCTACCCAACTTTCGGTGAATGTGGACAGGCGGACAGCATGCCGTCCTGCACCACAAATACTGAAGCAGACAAAATGGATCCTGATGGTGCCAGCAACGATATTATGAGAGAAACAGAGACGAATGCAGTAGGAAGCAGCATCCTGAGCGAAGAAATGGATTATCAAGAGGTTTGCAGCAAATCGGAGGGTAAAAGAAGAAAGAAACAAGCAATTGGAGAAGGAAGTAGCGATGAAGAAGACACACGAGAATAAAAAAAGATACGAAACGGCGAGCATGCAGGCCTACAGGTACGTGAGGCTGAGCAAGGGGCAAGCGGTGGAAAAGGGGCGACGGAGAACTACAACGGGGCCACACAGCCGACGGAGAGCGACGACAGGGACAAGCAGACGACGGAGGGACGACCCAGGCTCATATTTCCGGTGGACAACAAGCTCGGCTATCAGCAAAAGGTACTGTGGACAATGAAGCTTGGCCGGGAGTATAAATCCTTCAGACCACTCCTGAAAGATGGAAAAAACCGGTCATACCTGACAGTGGAAGTAAATGAAGCAGTGGAAATGTTAACTACAGTAGGGTATGAAGGAGTCATCATGAAAATCCCTGAAGCACAAGAAAAGATGACCAAAATAATAATATTCAAATATCCAGTGTGGGTAGACCCAGAATTTTTGCTCGATGATCCTAATATCGTTTGGGCACGAAGGAACAAAGTGAGGGGCGAAGAAAAAAGTCAGGCAGTGGCCCTGATTAAAGGAGATGCTCCAGAAAGTATCTATGTGACGGGACTCGGTTATAGGTATGTTGCACCATACATTGAGGAAGAGTTGATATGTTTGAAGTGCTCTAGGTGGGGGCACCAGGCTTGGAGATGTCACCTGGACCCTCGCTGTCGTTTCTGTGGGGGCAGCCATATCTCCACACGATGTGGGGAAAAAATAAAGGCCAGGATGGACGTGCGGCCACGATGTTGCAACTGTGGTGGCCCCCATAATGCTCAGTCTGTAGTCTGCTCTAAAAGACCCGGGGCAAACAGACAGCATCATCATCAACAGCGATCAGCGGTGGGAGATGATGCAATATACAGCCGACAACAAGCAGCCGCCCCGCCCCAGGACTTCCCCACACCATCTTTACCAACACGTGGACAGCCGGGGGCGACGACCAGGTGTGAAGAAGAGACAAAGAACGCCTGGGGTAGGAGGCCTAATCTCCCTGGTACCTGGGGGAATGGGTCCCAGGTGGGAAAGCCTGGCCCCAAAATGACCGCACCTGGTGAAGGGGTAAGTTCAAGCCCAGGTTCTGAAAGTACAGTGAAAGAAAATAGCGAAATGGCGGGCATACAACAAACAGGGTTTGAAGAAATGTTTCAATACCTCCGGGAGTTCGGAAACAAAGTGGAAATGCTAGAAAAACAAGTCAGCTATCTAAATGATATGGTTAAAGGTAAGGGAAATGAAAAAAGTACCGAACCTGTAGCAACAGCATCAGTGAGTGCCGAACCAGTAACAACAGCATCAGTGAGTACCGAACCAGTAGCAACAGCATCAGCGAGTCAAAACTCACGAGAAGTTACAGAAAAGAAGGCAAAGAAAGAAAGTGAATCAACTAATGTAAATTTACCGTAAAAGGAAGAAATAAAACTCTGTACCCACACAAGCTGATGACGAATAACCTTGTAGTGCTCGAGAGTGCGCTAGCTAAGTGTGAAGATGAAGGGAAAAAAGAACAATTATTCATGGACTGGGTAGCGTTGCACCGACAAATGGATAAAATCATGACAAAAATAGAAGGTATGTCGGAATCAATAACGGATACACCGAGTAACAATGGATCAAAATGAACTTAGAGTAATTTCATGGAATGTTAATGGACTACGTAATAGAATTGATGACTTGCATTATTATGTAAATAAATATGATATAGATGTTATACTCCTCCAAGAGACTCGGGAAGGGAATGTTAACTTGTTAAAGCTAAATAGATATACAAAATATACTCTCCCGGCGAGCGAAGGCATTAGGGGCGTATCAACCTACGTGATAAATACCATCCCCTCGGAGCTTGTAGAAAACCCTCATAAAACCGACGGGGTAGAATCAGTTTCTATTAAATTATTTATGAAAGAGGGGTCAATAAGTGTTGTTAACCTTTACGTATCTAAGAATTGTTTTTCCATTAACTCTCTACCTAATAGTGTATTTAATGAGGTAACTCTTATTGCCGGGGACCTAAACGCTCGTCACAGGGAATTAGAGGGCGGGGAAACTACCAACACTAACGGGAGGAGATTCAATCAATTATTGAAAGACTATCCAGATATCAAATTGCTAGGGACACAGGCAGCAACACACATACAGGGAGGGAGGCTAGACTATGCAGTGATTATTAATGGCCAAGGTTTGGATGGGAGGTGTGATGTTACACCGGAATTACTCAGCGACCATTTCTCTTTAGATATAAGTATTCCTCTGGGTAAAGTGGACATAAAGTATAAAAGAAAAAGGATAATATTACCTCTAGACAAGATAACTAATTTTAGCAATAGTATTCGGGATTGGTATAGAGACTATGAACCAATTTGTACAAATCAGTTTTATGAAGATATGGCCAAAATTATAGAAGAGTCATTAAGTGTTAAAGGAGAAAGAAAAATAAGGGAATATTCGTCAAACCGGAATAAATACTATAATGACCAAACATTAAAGGATTTGTCAAAAATGCTTAAGCAAAGCCATAAGAAGTGGGTGGAGGCGGGAAGGGATGACTCTACTAAATCCGATCTACTTGAGGCGTCCCGGATTTGCGGGCAGGCCCGTAAAGAAGTGAGAGGAGACTATTGGAAGAAATTTGCAAATAAGATTGGGAATACCACAAATATCAGTGAAATCTGGAGAGAAGTTAATAAAGTACGGGGGAAAAGGAAAAGTAATGTCGCACACCCACATCCACAACAAAAGGCAAACGAATTAATGGAAAAGTGGGCAACTGCCGCTAGTACCGATTCACTGCCGCAGGACGTCAGGGAGGGATTAGAGGGTTGGGAAAATGAGAGGAGAGAAACTATTGTTAACGCATTAAATATAGCACACATCACAGATGTAGATATAACAAGAGATGAACTACTTAGAGCAATTAAACAAGGTAAATCTACAGCTCCCGGGGAAGACGGTATAACTTACGATGTATTAAACTGCCTAGCCAGTATAGAAGATAGCCCCCTCCTTCGATTATTCAACATGAGTCTTAAAGAGGGTAAACTACCTAAAGCGTGGAAAAAAGCTATAATCATTCCCATCCCTAAACCAAATGGGGAGAGTAGACCCGTTTCCCTCACATCGTGTATGTCCAAAATGATGGAGAGAATCGTGTTGGAGAGGCTATTATATATCACAGACGATAAATTGTGCAACAATCTGTTCGGTTTTAGAAAAGGTAGGGGTACATCTGATGCAGTCATAAAGTGTCTGGCCAACGATAATGATTACTGCAGGGTATACGTGGATCTCAAGGGCGCCTTTGATAAAGCAAATGGAGAGGTAATTTTGTTTGAATTAGCTAACATGGGTGTAAAAGGAAAATTATTACATTGGATAGGAGATTATTTATTTGGAAGGAAGGCGCAGGTGTGGTATCAAGGGGCTCTTTCTGAGGAAAGGAAACTTGACCTGGGTACACCACAAGGCGGGGTATTAAGTCCATTCCTCTTTAATGTCCTAATGAATAGGATAGCTCAAGATATGCTAGGTCCAGGTGTTAAAATAACAATATACGCAGACGATATAATGCTGCAAAGCAGTAGCGTTGAGAATATGCAATTGGCCCTCAACAAATTTGGGCAATTAACCCAGAAGCTAGGGCTAGTAATTAATGAAGAAAAAACTAAATTTCAGTGTCGTGCTATGGGCGATAAACAATTAGCTGTGAATGAAAAAAATATTGATAGGGTTAGGAGCTATAAGTATCTAGGCATCTATATAGGATATACATCAGACAGTAAAGATGCCGAGTTACATCATATACAAACACAATGTAAGGCACGTATGGCACCCTTGAAATCCCTAGCTTGGAGTGGTACAGGTGTTGGTGTACAGGTACTGCGGATGATGTACCTCACCACTATTAGGTCAGTGGTGGAATATGCCAGCCCCGTTCTCTCTTGCCTTGGTGAAGGAAGGTTGGATAAAATAGAAACTATCCAAAATGAGGCTATGCGGGTTATATTAAACTGCCCCAAAAATGCGATGGTAGCTGCTATGAGATTAGAATTAAATTTAACAACCTTGCGACACAGAATAGAGGAAGTAAACCTAGTATCGGCAATGAGACATATACGGTCAGGTAGTGGTGAAAATTTGGCACAAGACGTCAACGATGGCATACGTAAAATTGGAACCTTCAGGAGGCAAGGCAAGAGGGGATACCTAAAAGAACTAATACATAAAGTAGAGAAATTTGACCTAATAAATTTCTTTCTGGTCGAAGAGAGGGCACAAAACCTCCACCCTGGGAAGATAAAGGCGTGGATATAAATATTATCAAGCTGGGGAAAAAGAAAAGTATGTACGAGACTGGGGAACTTAAAATAATTGTTGAAGAAAAGATTAATGAATTAAAAGATGATAATGTTGCGCAAGTATACTGCGATGGCTCTGTCACAGAAAATGGGAGAGCAGGATGTGGGATACTGGTGAGTGACGATGTAGGTAACGATAACATATACAGTGAATATTATTATAGAATAAGTAACAACGTGTCCTCTACGCAGGCAGAAATATGTGCTATGTTATACGGGTTAAATAAAATAAGAGGGGGAGAAGGTGATGTGTGCTTTTTCGTAGACAGTCGAAGTGCTTTGGAATCTATGAACAGCAAAAAACCCGTGTATGAAAAGCTGGTATCTCAGTGTAAGGTTATTATAGATGAACTACGCAATAATGGGAGAATGGTAAAATTTACGTGGATACCTTCACATGTTGGGATAATGAAAGAGCGGACGAACTTGCTAAATTAGGAACGGAGAAAGACACAATAGATTACGAGTGCATTCAATCTTTAAGACAAATTAAATCAACAATTAGAAAAAACAAAAGGATGCGGAACTTTTTATGATGCAAGAAAAACACGCGAATAGTGCAACATTCTATCACTATAATAACGTTGCACGGCGAACTAGCTTTATATACGGAAACTTAAGAAGTGCTTGGAAGGACTCCTTGTGCACACGACTTAGGTTAGGATATTGTTACATGTGGGAACTTGGTGTTCCTAAAGGAGAACACGAAATATGTTGTCAACTATGTAAATAACCAAGAAGTCATACCTTAAATCATTATATACTGCACTGCCAACACCTAGCGAAATATAGAAACAATGTCATAGATAAGGTCGATGAACAAATTATATGGATGTTCAATCATAATATGATTACTCAAATAATAGCCAAATGCAAAAAAATACAATACATCGTAAGGTAAATATACATAAAACAAAGTTTAGGATTTAGTGTTATGATTAGTATGTAATTGATAGCCTCATTATATCATTATTGTTATTATAATAATAAATGTGTATGTATACACTGTATATTGTGAAATTTGTGTGTTATTGTATGAATTATTGTGTGTATAGGTATGTATGTAGGTATATGTACATGCATGTGTGTGTGTGTGTGTGTGTGTGTGTATGTATGTATGTATGTATATGTATGTATATGGATATATATATATGTATATACTGTATATGTATTTATGTGTGTATGGGTGTATGTATGTGTGTGTATATGTAGGCATGTATTAAACTGGAGTGGGAGGGTCATTCTATGACATTAAGGAAAGTAGAAGGATTATAGCAAACCCACGCTAAGCCTAAGCCCAGCTTAGCTAAGGGTCCTTCTTAAACAGTTAGGGACAACTGGTTTGCTAACAAGTATAGAGATAAAAACTTACTAAATGTTGTATTCATGTCTGTGTTGATATTGTACATGTATAATATGAGTAGGGTAAAACACTGTTTTATCACCTTTGCCCTTTTGAGACGTGTAATTATGTATTCCCATGTATTTATGCTTTCTCAATAAAGAATCAATCAATCAATCAATCTACCTCCTACAACCCCCCCCCCCCAACCTCCCTCTCTCCCATAACCTCACACCCTACTAAATATTATATTACTATGGGCATGTAAACCTCCACTGGTCATATTCCGCTAACTATCCCCTCAATAACCATTATTGTAATGAGAATATAAACCATGTCACTCATGATTGTAATATATTTGTATTACTATAATTCCATTATAACTTCGGTAGTTGGTAATATTAGTCACATTATGTATGTGACTCTTGTATTCAGCTAACTATGACCTCAATAACCGTTGATGTAATGAAGAATGTGAAGTGTCCCTCATATGACTGTAATATATTTGTGGTACTATTATTGCATAATAATTTATGTAGTTGGAAATATTAGTCACATCATGTATGTAATAATTGTATTCAGCTAACTAGGACCTCAATAACCATTGATGTAATGACAAATATGAACAGTCTCCTCATATGATTGCAATAGTTTTGTAGTGCTATTATTTACAACTTGTCAATTAATAATTCAGTCACGACAAGCTTCTTTTTTTTTTTTTGGGGGGGGGCCATTAATCACGAGCTTATGTATATACACCGTATATACAGCACATGTGGCAATTAAATGAGGAAACTATTATAACACATCTGAATAATGCCTACCTGATTTATAAACACAAATATGAATGTAACCAGACGACAATGCTGTTGTTTCAGTGGAGTAATGGCTCTTTGAGCAGTATGTATCGCTTTACCAGTGGTTGTCCCTCACAGGATGGGGGGCGCTGCTCAATAAACTCGCCCCTCGGGGCAAAATCAAAATAAAATCCAAAGTTTCAAAAAGCCAAAATCAAAGTACATTATAGGTAATTTAGATGTTTTTTAAAGCTGTCTGGTGTGCTTGTCATATGTAGTGAAATAAATAGGAGGAGGAGGTGTTTGTGAGAGTTATCTGGAGGACTTTCTGTGTAGGTGAGGCACAAATAAAAACAGTGGGAGAAGCCAGGCAAATGAAACAGGAGTTCCAGTAACTTCTTATCACATACCTATGTGGCCTCCCCTGGGTACTGCCCTGCTCGATTGGTGCCAACAATCTCCCCAAACCAGGACAAGTGATATTATTGGTGCCAACAATCTCCCCAAACCAGGACAAGTGATATTATTGGTGCCAACAATCTCCCCAAACCAGGACAAGTGATATTATTGGTGCCAACAATCTCCCCAAACCAGGACAAGTGATATTATTGGTGCCAACAATCTCCCCAAACCAGGACAAGTGATATTATTGGTGCCAACAATCTCCCCAAACCAGGGCAAGTGATATTATTGGTGCCAACAATCTCCCCAAACCAGGACAAGTGATATTATTGGTGCCAACAATCTCCCCAAACCAGGACAAGTGATATTATTGGTGCCAACAATCTCCCCAAACCAGGACAAGTGATATTATTGGTGCCAACAATCTCCCCAAACCAGGACAAGTGATATTATTGGTGCCAACAATCTCCCCAAACCAGGACAAGTGATATTATTGGTGCCAACAATCTCCCCAAACCAGGACAAGTGATATTATTGGTGCCAACAATCTCCCCAAACCAGGACAAGTGATATTATTGGTGCCAACAATCTCCCCAAACCAGGACAAGTGATATTATTGGTGCCAACAATCTCCCCAAACCAGGACAAGTGATATTATTCACAAACTTATAAAGAATAGGGAAATGAGTATTTAGCATTCTGCAGCGGATTAGTATCGGAATTTTAGTAACATCTAGTCTACAGTACACCATTAATAATCTAGTCTACAGTACACCATTAATAACATCTAGTCTACAGTACACCATTAATAATCTAGTCTACAGTACACCATTAATAACATCTAGTCTACAGTACACCATTAATAACATCTAGTCTACAGTACACCATTAATAATCTAGTCTACAGTACACCATTAATAACATCTAGTCTACAGTACACCATTAATAACATCTAGTCTACAGTACACCATTAATAACATCTAGTCTACAGTACACCATTAATAACATCTAGTCTACAGTACACCATTAATAATCTAGTCTACAGTACACCATTAATAATCTGAATAATGTTATAATTTTAGTAACATCTAGTCTACAGTACACCATTAATAATCTGAATAATGTTATAATTTTTTAATCCTTATTTGACATGGTTTTAATCTGACTAGTGGATATTTTGAATTACAACATTCCCGTTGCAAAGGCGAACACCGTTGAATAACCCTTGCAATTGCTATCCCATGATGCATCCTTTAAGGGGGGTCATCGGCTTTTCTCTCTTTCCCTGGCTTGTATCCATTCAGCCAACTGTTTTAAGACGTTTTCCCCATCCAGGTGTCGATTTCTTCCTGACGAGCGATAGCGGGCCAGCATTTTATGGAGAAATCCGGCTTCGCCGGAGAAATTGTTCTAACGAAAAATGTACAAATTTAGCTTGCTGTCAAAACAAATATATATATATATGCTGGCTCGCTATCGCTCGCCAGGGAAATATTGACACCTGAATGGGGGTAAACGTCTTAAAACAGTAGGCTGCATGGCGCCGAATGGATACAAACCAAAGAGAGAGGGAGAGAAAGATATAAAAAAAAAGCGAGGTGGGGTCCCTTAAATTTCATGTGCCTCTTATTAGAAGATTGTATTTAGAGTATGAATGATCTAAAGGAGTCAGAGGGTTAATTAAGATAGCTGTTCCCACTTCTAATTATAAATGTCTTTCCAATGCTGAATAAAATCGTCTAATGTGAGCCAGAATCAAAATATAATTAAGCCAGGATATCATCCATACAAAGTGTTCGTGTAACTCCTTCTGGACAAGGCAATTGGGAATGGGACTCAAGATACGAGGAAAAAGATGGGAGGGGTTGGATTAAACTATATATACTGAATGGAGGCTGTAACTTAAAATTAGACCTGGAAAAAAGAGAGAGAGAGAGAGAGAGAGAGAGAGAGAGAGAGAGAGAGAGAGAGAGAGAGAGAGAGAGAGGGGGGGGGGGGGGTATTGAAGAGGATTAGTAAAACTGACCGAGGTAACACGAAACACTAATTTAGAAGATGGGAGAGGGTTCTAGATGCAGGTGTCGCACGAACATCTATATTGACGGATTTACTCGGAGTCTAGGCATCAGAGTAATGAGTAATGCATTGTATTGGCATCTATCATGTTCTTAGTGTTGCCTCTGTCACGAAGAACTGTTTTTGTTCTCTCTCTTTAAATGTGTGTGTGTGTGTGTACTTACTCTAGTTGTACTTACTCTAGTTGTATTGCGGGAGTGAGCATGCTCGTTATTTCCCGCCTCCTATATGTGTAGGTGTTATATGTATCGTTGGAATGGCTGTGGATGTGTGTGTAGTCTGTATTTTTAGCCAATTGGCGACATCGGAAACGAAGGCTTAGGGTGGATCTGTATGGTACCATTCTCACTATAGACGGTACCGTCTCGCCCGAAGGCTTAGGTAGCCATCAGCTTAGGTGAACCATATGATACCCATCTCGCCTTGTACCATTTTTGCCAACCCCAGATGGGACGTCACAACGTCGTCCACTTATTCCAGGTATCTATTTACAGCTAGGTGAACTGAGGCTAACACATGAAAGGAGACAAGCCCAATTTGTCTCCGCCTGGCCGGGGATTGAACCCCCGACCCCTCGTGTGTGAGACGAGAGCTCTACCTACTAGGCTACGGGCTGTGTGTGTGTGTGTGTGTGTATGTGTGTGTGTATTAAGCTATATATATATATATATGCAAAATATATCTCAAAATGACCTGATCATTCACAGCAGAAACCCACTAAATCAAAACTAATATATAATTCTGCATATATTCAGGTGTTTACTAGCGGAATACTCACCAAACATTGAAGCAACACTAACCAAGGCACATAATGCAGCTATATTAATGTGTTCAATCATAGAATACATGGCAAGTTGACAACAACTGCGATATTAATATTTACAACTGTACACCGCTACACGAGAAAAGCAACAACAGACAACACCAACACCAACAGTTGAGTTAGTAATGCCTGCAGCTGTCCAGCTTTACACTAAAGCTGAAGCAAATAATAGTGAAATTTTACAGTACTGGGACTATAGTAACAAGCAGTGCAAGCTTAAACAAATTATGCAGAAATAACAATTTCTGCAACTGTACAGAAATACTCGAGGGTATTGATTACAGGCAAAAAAAAAAATTGCTTCCGTGCTGACTCCCTGCCTAGGCAAACTCTTTCGTCTCTGTCTCTCCTCTAACATCTTCCCTTCATGCTGGCAGTTTGCTCTCATTCAACCTGCCCCAAAGAAGGGTGACCGCTCTCAACCCTTCAACTATCGTCCAATTGCTCTCATCGCTTGTGTCGCTAAAGTTTTTGAAACTATTCTTGCTTCCAAATTTCTTAAGCACTTCTCTTCCCATAATCTATTCTCAGATCGCCAGTATGGCTTCCTCAAGGGTCGCTCTACTGGTGATCTTCTTTCATATCTTACTAACTCTCGGTCATCCTCCTTTCGGGACTTCGGTGAGACCTTTTCTATTGCACTAGACATATCGAAGGCCTTCGATAGAGTCTGGCACATATCTTTAATTTCTAAACTACCCTCCTTCGGTTTCTATCCCTCCATCTGTGCCTTTGTCTTTAATTTCCTTTCCCGCCGTTCCATGGTTGCGGTTGTGGACGGCCATCGCTCACTTCCTCATCCTATCAACTCCGGTGTTCCTCAGGGCTCTGTCCTATCTCCTATTCTCTTTCTAATTCTTCTAAATCATTTTCTCAACTGTACCTCCAGACCCATCCATTCATATGCAGACGACTCTGCCTTACACTACTCAATTAGTTTTCCAGAACGCCCCAGCCAGCAATCCCTCAAAGACAAACTTAATGAAGCCATAGAACACTTATCTTCTGATCTAACTACTATTTCCAATTGGGGCAGAGAAAACCTTTTTGCCTTTAATGCTTCCAAAACCCAATTTCTATCTATCTACCCGTCCGGAACTCCCAGCGGACTATCCCTTATTCTTCAATAATACAAAAATCAATCCTTCATCTTCTCTCAATATTCTTGGTGTCTCTTTTTCTTCTGCTCTCACTTGGAAGGACCATATTATCAGTCTTGCTAAGGCAGCCTCCCAGAGG
This sequence comes from Paralithodes platypus, assembly GCA_032716605.1. NCBI lineage: Eukaryota > Metazoa > Arthropoda > Malacostraca > Decapoda > Lithodidae > Paralithodes > Paralithodes platypus. Next base: position 83,041,671 of record CM064487.1, read on the forward strand.
CTGGGTGTACTCAACAGCCTCAAGGGGTTCTTTACCCCTGCACAGCTTCTTGCTCTGTACAGGGGTACGGTGCGTCCTTGTATTGAGTATTGTTCAAATGTGTGGGGAGGATCCTCTCACACCGCACTCCTAGACAAAGTAGAAAGGAAGGCCTTTCGTATCATTAACTCCCGTCCACTCACCAACTCTCTGCAATCTCTCTCTCTCTTCGCCGCAATGTTGCATCTCTCTCGCTATTGTATCGCTACTATAATAATCAGAAATAACCAAAGAAATACTTACATTGTACAAGATAAATAAAATCAAGTTCGGTAAGTTGATATTGAGTTACCTTTGATTATTTAATCTACGTTTTATCCATATGATACCTTTGGATTTGGATGTGTTCGCCGCTCTTCTAGCGGCACCAAGGAGCGCGACGCCCCTCGTTATGGGTGGTGATTTGGTGCAGTAGACTGTTTGAAGCGACAGCTCGTTCCCTTGCGAGGATGGGCTCGTCTGGCACTTTTTGCAGTTCGACATCTAGGGCTCTCTTGAAGTTGTCTAACGAGATGTCCCTCATGTCTTTTACTCGCCGTGGGAGTTTGTTGAAGAGACGTGGGCCTCTGTGTGATAACCAGCCCTCTCGCAGAGAGCCCATAGCACCCCTGTTATTCATCCGGGGGATTTCGCATTCCCAGCCTCTCCTATCACTGAATTTCATGACTATCGGAGTATGTAGGTTTGGTACTAAACCCTCTGCGATTTTCCACGTGTATATTATTAGGTAACGTTCTCTTCTACGTTCCAGTGAGTACAGATTGTTACGAACTGGCACTCGGGTACACAAGGGCTCTCAATCAGGACTCGAATACGGCTCGCTGCCACAACGGAAACACGATCCCAACCCCTGAGTACTGCCAGCCGAACAAAAAACACCAATACCCTCCAGAGTTCAATCTGCTATAACGGGGTATACAAGAACTCGGTACTAGTGTTCAACAACAGACTAATAAAGAGACAGGAATTATCTAGTCTGGTCAACAATCAAACAATGAAGTAAGAAACAACAACACAAAGAATAGTGTTGGCCGAAGCCGAAGTAATCCACCCTTGACTATGAACTTAAGAAGTCCTCCACCCTCTACTTCGGATCGGCACTATTACGTTACGTTAATTAATAGTCCTTAAGCATCGAGCAAGGAATCTTCTGAAAAAAGTTAGATGCTTCTCGGATGCTCGTAAGAAGTACGTATCGGATTTTTAACAGTAATTCAATAAGCAAAAACACTGGCAATTAAATACTATTAAAGGCTTAAATTGGCATAAGAATAATTAAAAGAATATGCAATAGTAAATGGCAAACATTAAAAAGAAGTACTCCGCAAAATTTGAGGCGTTCATTCGCGGAACGTGTTGACCGCCCAAAATAAAAAACCGAGTAAATCGCGTCTGAAGTTTGCCGACTTATAAAAAGCTGTAACTATCAGACCCGATTAAGGAGAGAGGTGACAGTGTTATCAAAATGTTCGGAAAATAGTATCTAGCCACGTACCACAAAAAAAATAATAATAAATTGCTTGTAATTTATCGCAGAACATGATAGTTGCCCAAAATAAAAAAGGAGTAAATCGCGTCTGAAGTTTGCCGACTTATAAAAATCTGTAACTATCAGACCCGATTAAGGAGAGAGGTGACAGTGTTATCAAAATGTTCGGAAAATAGTATCTAGCCACGTACCACAAAAAAATAATAATAAATTGCTTGTAATCGCAGAACATGATAGTTGCCAAAATAAAATAAAAAATAAATCGCGTCTGAAGTTTGCCGACTTATAAAAAGCTGTAACTATCAGACCCGATTAAGGAGAGAGGTGACAGTGTTATCAAAATGTTCGGAAAATAGTATCTAGCCATGTACCACAAAAAAATAAAATAAATGCTTGTAATTAATAGTAACGTGAGTGTGATTGAAATAATCCATGATTTTATAACCCCATATCAATTCAATACTGTAGAAACGTTGAGAAAAAGCAATGTATAACAATAAAACATAAATAATATTATCAGTGAATAATAATAAGACATGGAAGAGTAGGTAAGATAATAGAAACATAATTTTTAAAAATTAATAAGCGATAATAAAGATTAGAAAATGGAGGAAGACATGGTGAATAATAATGAATAAGTAAAACACAAGAATAGAGTAATAATTTTGCTACTTTAATGTTATTGATTTATTATTATAGAAAGTAAGCTAGTATTAATGTTAATTAATTTGGGATGTTTTATTCAGCTTGGGAAGGACATGATTTTACAAAATTTTAATCTAAGGAAGGAATTTGATGGCTAGTTACTATAATGTTCTTGTGTAAAGATTGCTATTGTTTAACAATTTGACCTTACTAAAATGCATTATTACTCTATTCTATTGTTACATTTATATATTCATACTCACCGAGTAGTCAGGCAGTGTCGCTATCACTGTCACTATCATCTGCATACTCTTGCAGGTTGTCATCAATATCAGAGGAGTCAGAGTTGTTGTCCAAGGCTGGTCTAGCTGCTCTACTGAGGTCCCTCTGCATACGAAAAAGTTCGTGGTAATACTCCGAGTGGATTGGCGGAATGTAGGATAGCAGGTCGTGGACGGCTTGGAGTTTGTCAGCTTGAAGTTTGATGGCAGCTGGGTACTTGGGGGTGAGTGGCACTCGTGACAGATTAAAGGCCGATGGAGCATACTTGGCTTTACCTGGCATAAGCCTGAGACAATGCAGAGGCCCCTCGTAGCCTCGAGACAGCTGATACCCATCCCTATATTGCAGAGTAAAGCAGAATCGGCGACATTCAGAGAATAGGAGTGGCTTGGCGGGTGTACGGTGAGTTTATGACTTTGCAACAGGTCTAAGTTTAGAAGTCCTCTCTCACCATGGAATGACCTTGTTACCTGCGTGGACCGCACGCTCAATGACGTTGATATAGTGTTCAAAATCATACATGTTCCCCTCAACCCTGAAGCGCTTTTCTATGTTCCCAAAGGCCGTGTCACACGCCATGTAACTATGTCCTGGGATGAGGAAATAATGGACCACTTCCTGAAGACGGCGACTGTGCAGTTCGTAAAGATGGCAGAGCATGATATTAATGTTCTTATTCTGTCCACCACAATTGTCACTGAATAGTATAAGCTTGCCAAAATCACCATGACGCAGTACTTCATTCTCGATCCACTTTTTGATGCACGAACCCACCTCGACCGAGCCACGCCCACCTGTCACCTCATCCCACACGAAGAACTGGTTTTCACCGGTCTTGAGGTTGGAAATGCATAAATTGTACAGCCAGACTTTCTTCTTATAGTAGGCAGCATTAGTGGTGAGACGAGGTATTGGCTGTGTCTGTTGGAGGTCCAAGGCTATGACACGAGTATCATCGTCCCTGTCCTGCCCCAATCTTCATAAGTGTTTGTGCCTGCCGTGCCATCGCCAGGTGTTCATCAAGTTCAGCCTGCAAGATTGCCTTATCTGCGTCATTACTGGCATGTTTCAAAGTGGCCTTAGCTAGGTCACAGGTCGAGCAAGTATCAGTATTTGGTGGTGAGAAGGAGAGTTCTTTACTTTTGAAAACTTCCGGTAATAACTTTCCTTGACTACGCTGTTGTTAGGATAATTCTCAGCCATCCAGGTAGAATACAGTGGTACATCCGGCTTAAACTCAACGATGTCTCTAGGTACCGCAAATTGGGCGATTTGGCTCTGCTATAATGGCTGGTAACGCTGGGGAATGATGCAATGTGTTTGTGCACACGCTTTGCATCAGGACCTGCAATGGTGACAACGGTTCTTGTGTTGCCCGCCGTCTCTCTTCGGTGTACCAGTGTCACTCACGTGGTCAGGGCATTCTCTAATCTTGTCCTACCTATGGCTAAATGTTGATGAAGGCTGTCTTGCAAACCTTATAAGTTGTAGACTGGTAGGAGAGTAAATTTGCGGGTGCATGACCGATGGGGACCAAGGTTGTTGATGTCGGCAGGCTTTCTTCGTCGTTTCACTGGCACTGACAGAACGTGTTTCGGAATGAAGGTATTCTGGACTAACCAATCTCCAGTTTGCCAGAAGTTATTGTGGATTGCTTGGCGGATAGGTTCAGCAATTTTATCGTAGCATCCATCATTGCAAGGCGCCCAATAACTCTAGCATTCACTGTATTTCCTGTTTGGCGGCTGACATATTCCTTCCCAGTATTTCTCTTGTTCCTGGCGATTATTTCAGACCAATTGTCCGGTTACACCTCTTTTTTATAGGTGGGGGTGGGCTCCCACTATCACTTCACTTTCACTATCACTCATTGTTCAGGGAAGCACTGCAACACGGTCAAAACGGCACAAAAACAACACCAGGTGCAAGGTAAATGATCCGTACGGCGTGAGAGCTGAGCTAGACTGTATTGTGGCGGGAGAACAGAGAGCAACGTGCGCCGTGAGTGGCTGAGCTGGCGCCCACGCGGTACCATAGCCGGGCTGTCATTGGCTGGCTGAACACACGCTGCCTGGGTGGCGCGTATCACCCAATGCGATGCAGAGACTAGGGCTAGGCAAACGCCCTGTCAACACGGATGAAAGTGCGTCGTACTTTATGCGATTTTCAACCATGTTGACATTCTCAAATATAGCTCCCTACCGCGGCTCCAGATTCGAGAAGGTTGTGGCAATATAATGCGATAATATAACGGCTTTTGCCAGAGGTGGCGGTTATCACGTTCCGCGAATGAGCGCCTCAAATGCAACGGCAATAGCCTACTCGGATTGTGCTCGTGGGCCACTAATCACTAAAGTAGCCAAGCTTGCAACACATGAAATCAATAGTGCATAAACAATATCATACATAAGGAAAGCTTCAATACTATTCTGTATCTACTAATCGAGTAAAGTCTAGTTGGGATACTGTGGGCAAAAGGTAGCAGTGACTGAGCAAAAACAGCTTGTAGCCTAGCGAAGTCCTCACGACTGTTTAAAGTATTACGTTAAAACTAACAAGTGCACTTTGAGAAATCCAGATCCCTTGTATCTGGTTTTCTCCCGGCTCCTTGACAAAGTAAAAACAAACTGTTAATAAAATACAGGGTGGTTAGGCTCTTGCCCTCACGCACTGTAAATTATTAACTCAACACAGTCAGCCGCGAAGCCAACCTAGGCTTCACTGAACCGAAACGAGTATGCAGGTTTATCGCTTAACCACTGCATCAAACAACAACTCGTAACACAGAAAAGCCTTACCCCAGTCTAGCATTACCTAGACTAGCAGAAAACAGGAATAATAATAATAACACACAGGGAAATGCATATACAAGTACAACAAACATAAATCAATCCTATTCTAAGTCACCCTTCCAAAATAGGCTATCTAATAGGCAAGTATCTCGTGAGAACTCAAGCGATAATACGTTGGCTGACTAGCTCTGCACCAACGGGACCATGGAAGTTAAACCGGGGAGAGAAAAGAGGAGATAAGAATGTAAGGTAGTAGAGAAAGTTCCCATCAGTCAGAAGAATATATATAGTTAGCAAGGGAAATGAGAAGTCGCTCTGCCTAATGAGTTCTGATGAAAAAATGGCTAGACTTCCCTTTTATACCCGGCCCTCTAGTGAGCCCAACGTGAACTACTAAGGACCGCCCACTGACAACCATTACGTAATTTCTCTCTCTCCTCTGGGATACACAAAGGCTCCCCTAGCACTGAGGGAGGGAGGAATGCGAGTGAGTTAGGCCCACCTCCCGCCTGGCGCACCCACTGACCCCCAACTGTGGCTGTTTCTCTTCCCATCATTACAAATAAGTTTTACACACAATACTTATAACTAATGATATAAAATAGAACTCGTTGACTCAGATGAAAACAAAATACATATTCATAATACTTATAGTACAACGGCTCACATGAACTAAGTTAGGAAACTCTACATAGACTACAGCCAAAGTTCCTGCCCTGACGATCCTAGCGAGAGTGGGGCATGACTAGGCGTTCTGTACAGCATGCTCACACTGGACATGCGTCACACCTCCCCCAAGATTTTACTTGCTCAACCCTGAGCTAAAATCTGACAAACACAGAACCCCATCAAGCCCCTCACACCCAGCGACCGCATGGCACTAAAACAAAGCTGAGTTTATCACCAAAACACATATTATTATTAAAAAAAAAAAAAAAAATCACATTTTATAACTCCTCCCAACAATAGCAAAAAGACACAATATCATGATCCCAGAGCGAGCTTACAGCAGCTCAGCCGTTTGATAGTTCGTGGACTACTCAAACTCTATAGGCTATGACAAACTTATACGATTACCTATATCAAAAGAAAGAGTTTTTATATGATTTTTATATTTTAATATGTTTTTTCCGGCTGCACTATAAGGGCAGCCTATTTTCCTCCACTCAAACCCACACACCTGTGATAGCCTACGACTGATCATCCACCCTTGATAAACAATCCGCGATCACATTGTCACATCCAGCAATATGACGGATGTCCAGGTTATACTCCTGCAACATCAAAGACCACCTGGTCAGTCTCATATTGCGATTGTGAAATTGATTCAGGAATCTCAAAGGGTGATGATCAGTGTAGATAACCACGACTGGTCCATAGTCTGGAACATACACCTCGAAGTGCCTGAGCGACAGCACAATCGCCAGTAATTCCTTTTCTATTGTAGAATAGTTCTTTTGTGCAGCATTGAACTTCTTAGAAAAGAAACTTACTGGGTGTTCCACACCTTCATTGTCTGTCTGTAGCAAGACGGCACCAGCCCCTACACCACTAGCATCTGTTGCCAGCTGAAAAGGCCTGTTAAAGTCTGGGGCCCTGAGTATCGGGTGAGTACATAGCAAATGTTTCACCAAAGTGAAAGCCTTTTCACACTCTGGTGCCCACAAAAACTTTTTGTCTTTAGATAACAAATCTGTGAGAGGTGCCAACACCGTTGAGTAACCTTTTATGAAGCGTCTGTAGTAGCCTATCATACCCAAGAATCTCATAATCTGCTTCTTGGTTGTTGGGTGCGGAAATTTATTGATAGCCTGTACCTTGTTCTGAGGAGGGCACACCTGTCCCCTTCCCACTACAAACCCAAGGTACTGCACAGTGGCTTTTACGAAGTCACACTTTGCCAAATTTACTACCAGACCTGCTTCACTAAGTTTCCGGAACAAGGTCTCAAGGTGCTCACAATGGCTCTCAAAGTCGTCATCATAAATGATTACATCGTCCAAATATACGGTGCAATTCGGAATGTCCTTTACAATTTCATTCATCAGGTTCTGAAACGTTGCTGGTGCATTCTTAAGTCCGTAAGGCATAACATTGCACCGGTAGGTACTCCCGTCCACAACAAAACCACATACCTCTTTAGCACGCTCGGACAAAGGTACTTGCCAGTAACCTTTTACTAAATCTACTTTAGACAAAAAACGAGCATTACCAATTTTGTCAACACTATCATCAACCCGAGGAAGAGGATATGGGTTAGTTGGAGTCAAACCGTTTAACCTATGAAAATCAATACAAAAGCGTACCTTGCCATCTGGCTTAGGCTGCAGTGTTACGGGGGAAGTCCACTTAACTGTGCCTTTCTCTATCAACCCTCTACCGAGCATATACTCCAACTCATCCCTCAGAGCTGGTAGTTTTATGGGGGGCACACGGTACGGGATTGACTTAAAGGGTATATGGTCCCCCACGTCAACATCATGCATAGCCTGAGTAGTGAGGCCTGGGTGTTCAGCAAATACAGTGGGGTATGAACCGAACAACTGACGGATAGCATCAAACTGCGGCTCAGGCAAATGAGCTATAGCCTCGTCAGCCCGAAGGCTCGAGTTCCCCGCCCACTGATCCGCTGAAACATGTTGATCCCAGCTATCCTCCTCTGAAGCTTGACTGTCCCCCTCTCCTTCTCCACCACGGCCGCAACAAGCCAACACAGGGACAGTGAGAGGCTCAGAGGGGCGCCTCACATACTCTTTAATAAGGTTCATGTGACATAACTGGTTCTTTTTCCTCCTGTCTGGAGTGGCAACAAGGTAATCTAAGTCTGAAATGTTTTCTACAATTTTATAAGGTCCAGTGTACTTCGCAGAGAGGGGGTTACCAACCAAAGGCAACAAAATTAATACCTCTTGTCCTACAGTGAACTTCCGGAGCCTCACTTTGCGATCATACCTGTCCTTCATCAAAGCTTGTGATTCTGTCAAATTTCTACCTGCCATCTCCAGACTCTTAAGCATGCGCTCACGGCTTTCAAGCACATACTTTAATAATGGACAAGGCTGCACAGTCCCCTCCCAAATTTCTTTCAGCATGTTAAGGGGGCCCCTGAAACGGTGTCCAAAAATCAGCTCGTTTGGACTAAATCCCAGGCTCTCACCAGGTACCTCCCGAGCAGCAAACAGCACATAAGACAATCCAAGATCCCAATCCATACCGTTGTCAGCACAATAACACCTGAGCATGCTTTTAAGTGTAGCATGCCACCGCTCAAGCACCCCTTGACTCTCAGGGTGATACGCTGACGATACTACTGCTCGTATCCCATGCTGTTGCATTGTTTGCTTGAACATGTTGGAGGTGAAATTAGATCCCTGATCAGACTGAATCTCCTCCGGGTACCCGTACCTTGAGAAGTACCACAACAAGTTACTGTCTACCGTCTTAGCCATTCCATTTTTCATAGGGTATGCATCGGGGTATCTAGTGGCAACATCCATTATGGTTAACAAAAATTTATTTCCAGCCTTAGTGGGAGGGAGTGGACCAACCATGTCAACAATAATTTTACTAAAGGGTGGCCCAATCACAGGAATAGGGTGTAACGGAGCCTTAGGAATAACTTGGTTCGGTTTTCCGACACGTTGACAAAATTAATATCACATGAGTTTATCCATGACTGCACATGAGACTTCATCCCCGGCCACCAAAACAATTTCCCCAAAGCCGCCACCGTTTTCTTGGCACCCAAATGTCCTGATAATGGAGAATCATGAGCGAACCTAAGCAAACTTTCCCTGCAACCCTCTGGCACGACCAGCTGGTCAACTGTACCTGATCCTCCCTCCCAGTTCCTTTTAGGATCTTGATATCGGTGGTATAAAATTCCATTAAAGAAAAAAAAATCCCCTGCCTTTGCATCCCTATCTTCTTCTAACTCCACAGCCCCATTGGTACACTGCAAAACCTCTGGATCCTCTAATTGCAACTTTCGAATGTCTGTGGGAGCCAACATGTCTAACTGCTTGGTCAACAACTCGTGCCCTCCCCCAACATCCAACTTAGACATCCGGTTTTCTCGCTGCAGGTAACGGTGCTGTCTCTGAGTCTCTGCCTCCTCCACTACCTTATCAACTGTCTTAGGCACTGGAGTTACAACAGACTCGGTCAAAGGTCCTGCTATTGGGTCTTTTGGGAGAGCCACTGGTTCTAAACTCTTCAAACTTTTCCCAGCCTTCCGCTTCTCCTTAATTCCCTTCCTCCGCTGTTCTGTGGCCTGGGAAATAGGCTGTGATACCTTAAATGCTTGGGAACGAGTTACCACACATGCCATCTGTTGGTGTTGACAACTCACTACCCACTCTTGTTCCTCTCTACTCACGTCGGCCGGCCTCTCGGCAACGACTAAGGGTGGAACGTCTAAAGTAGGCACCGCAAAGTCGTTGCCGAGAAGAAGGTCGACGCCCTCCACTGGCAATTTCTCAACGATCCCAACATCTAAGTCCTTAATCACACCATCAACTTCCAGCTCCACACGAACCAACGGGTATGACCTGGTCGCATTAATACCCTGAACAACAACCACCCGTGACGCATTAATTGGTCGCCCCGTGAAATTCTTCAAAAGTGTCTGTGAAGCTCCAGTATCACGCAAAACTTCAACCTTATGCTGGCAACCCGCCCAACTTACCCTACCGGTCCCTCTATGGGCGCAAAAGACATCACGGACAGGGGACGAGCCTTCCTGAGTCTTATACATAGCCTGTGACCCTGCCGCTGGCAAACTACCCTGGGTAAATCCAGACGACATTTCAGCCACACCTATGCTGCGCACCAAAGACACGGCTGCAGCTGGCGGCTTACTAGGACAAGATTTTGCATAATGCCCCTTCTTTCTACAATGAAAACATTCCACTTCCCCTATCGGTCTCTTCTGATAAGGGGCGGAGTTCTGACCCTTCTGTAATGGGACGGCTGTAGTCTTTGGTTCAGTCCTGGTATCTTGGCTTTTAAACTGAGGTTTATATCTATAGTGATTGTCCTGAGCTCGAGGGTTTGGAGTATCGCGCCCCTTGGGAACTGCATCAACACGCTTTACAGATTCACATCCCCTGATTAGCGACAACCTGAGGTCAGCCATCTCAGCTGCCTCTTGAAGAGTTCTTGGGTTCTTTTCTTTAATAGTTAAAGTCATTTCTGCACCAGTACACTTATAAAACTGCTCGAGCAGAAACAGCTCAGTCAACTGTTCTGCCGTCTCAGCTTTCTCAGAACGTGTCCAGTTTTTAAGTGCATCTTTTAAGTCCCGGGCATGTTCAAGAAAGGTCGCCTCCCTAGTCTTTGTAACACCCCGAAACTTCAATCGATATGTTTCCGGTTGCAACTCGTATGCCTGTAGGACAGCTCTCTTCAATTCTGGGTAGTCAATGCAAGACTCTAAAGGCAGTGCATCATAAGCCTTCAGACCCTTACCCGTAAGTCTTGAGGAGACTAGAGCTGCCCACTTCTCTTCAGGCCAATTATGCTCCCTACACTTCTTCTCAAAACGATTAAAAAATTCTGTGACTTCAGTTTCACTAAATACCGGCACCAATTTGACTAATTGGGCCAAGGACTGTTCTCTTACTTGGCCCTCACGGCCCATCCGAGTCCCTGTCGACTCTGCACGAGTCTTATCTAAATCCAATTTAGCACTATATTTCTCAGAGTCGTACCTAAGCTCAGCCTCATGCCTCCTAACCTCAATCTCATGCCTCCTCATCTCATCCTCCTCCCTCCTGGTCTCATCCTCCTGCTTCCTAATCTCATTCTCCTGCTTCCTAGCCTCAATCTTAGCAAGCTCAAGTCTAAATACCATCTCTGGAGACAGGCAGGAAGAGGGAGCTGCCACTACTGAAGGAGGGGGGGCAAAAACTGGGGAACCACCACGTGCACCACCCGAGGGCACTCCAATCTGCCAATTCTCATCCCTCTGTGGGAGAGTGCTAACCTCCAGTAACTGAGTGGACGGCACTGTGGGAGTCGAGTGAGAGGGGATCTGGGGAGGAACCCCCCCAAACGCCCTCCCCCCCGAAACCCCATGTCGCCCACGCAACACCCAGGAAATCAGCTCCCCCTTGGACATCCCTGCTACATTGGAAATGCCCAAAACCTTGGCTATCAGGTGCAAGCCACAAACATCCACCCCAGTCAGCCTCTCCTCCGTCACGTGGTACCGCTTACTCACAAAAACTCTAGCATCCTCCTCACTGGTTACTAACGGCACACCTTCAAATGACATCTCTCGCTCATCGTCAGTGCTAATGCACGACATACCGAAGTCCACAAAAAAATTCTCGAGACAAAAGTGTTAAACTTCCTATGCAAGCACTAATTACTAAATTAACTGGAGTCTCTTAAATGCTTTACTAATTGCCATACAAAAAAAATATTCTTCAATATGCACGCTAAAATACAAACAAACAAATGCAAAAATTTATACTGTTCCTAAAATCCTAAGCAAGGTCGCCATTTGTTACGAACTGGCACTCGGGTACACAAGGGCTCTCAATCAGGACTCGAATACGGCTCGCTGCCACAACGGAAACACACGATCCCAACCCCTGAGTACTGCCAGCCGAACAAAAAACACCAATACCCTCCAGAGTTCAATCTGCTATAACGGGGTATACAAGAACTCGGTACTAGTGTTCAACAACAGACTAATAAAGAGACAGGAATTATCTAGTCTGGTCAACAATCAAACAATGAAGTAAGAAACAACAACACAAAAGAATAGTGTTGGCCGAAGCCGAAGTAATCCACCCTTGACTATGAACTTAAGAAGTCCTCCACCCTCTACTTCGGATCGGCACTATTACGTTACGTTAATTAATAGTACTTAAGCATCGAGCAAGGAATCTTCTGAAAAAGTTAGATGCTTCTCGGATGCTCGTAAGAAGTACGTATCGGATTTTGAACAGTAATTCAATAAGCAAAAACACTGGCAATTAAATACTATTAAAGGCTTAAATTGGCATAAGAATAATTAAAAGAATATGCAATAGTAAATGGCAAACATTAAAAAGAAGTACTCCGCAAATGCAACGGCAATAGCCTACTCGGATTGTGCTCGTGGGCCACTAATCACTAAAGTAGCCAAGCTTGCAACACATGAAATCAATAGTGCATAAACAATATCATACATAAGGAAAGCTTCAATACTATTCTGTATCTACTAATCGAGTAAAGTCTAGCTGGGGTACTGTGGGCAAAAGGTAGCAGTGACTGAGCAAAAACAGCTTGTAGCCTAGCGAAGTCCTCACGACTGTTTAAAGTATTACGTTAAAACTAACAAGTGCACTTTGAGAAATCCAGATCCCTTGTATCTGGTTTTCTCCCGGCTCCTTGACAAAGTAAAAACAAACTGTTAATAAAATACAGGGTGGTTAGGCTCTTGCCCTCACACACTGTAAATTATTAACTCAACACAGTCAGCCGCGAAGCCAACCTAGGCTTCACTGAACCGAAACGAGTATGCAGGTTTATCGCTTAACCACTGCATCAAACAACAACTCGTAACACAGAAAAGCCTTACCCCAGTCTAGCATTACCTAGACTAGCAGAAAACAGGAATAATAATAATAACACACAGGGAAATGCATATACAAGTGCAACAAACATAAATCAATCCTATTCTAAGTCAACCCTTCCAAAATAGGCTATCTAATAGGCAAGTATCTCGTGAGAACTCAAGCGATAATACGTTGGCTGACTAGCTCTGCACCAACGGGACCATGGAAGTTAAACCGGGGAGGGAAAAGAGGAGATAAGAATGTAAGGTAGTAGAGAAAGTTCCCATCAGTCAGAAGAATATATATAGTTAGCAAGGGAAATGAGAAGTCGCTCTGCCTAATGAGTTCTGATGAAAAAATGGCTAGACTTCCCTTTTATACCTCTAGCGAGCCCAACGTGAACTACTAAGGACCGCCCACTGACAACCATTACGTAATTTCTCTCTCTCCTCTGGGATACACAAAGGCTCCCCAGCACTGAGGGAGGGAGGAATGCGAGTGAGTTAGGCCCACCTCCCGCCTGGCGCACCCACTGACCCCCAACTGTGGCTGTTTCTCTTCCCATCATTACAAATAAGTTTTACACACAATACTTATAACTAATGATATAAAATAGAACTCGTTGACTCAGATGAAAACAAAATACATATTCATAATACTTATAGTACAACGGCTCACATGAACTAAGTTAGGAAACTCTACATAGACTACAGCCAAAGTTCCTGCCCTGACGATCCTAGCGAGAGTGGGGCATGACTAGGCGTTCTGTACAGCATGCTCACACTGGACATGCGTCACAAGATTCAGTGCTCTTAAACGCTCCCAATAGTGTAGATGTTTTATCGAACTTATATGCGAAGTGAAATTTCTTTGTACACTCTCTACGTCATTTATTTCACCTGCTTTGTATGGGGATGTTAATACGCTACAGTATTCAAGCCGCGGTAGCACTAGAGATAAGTGGATTTATCACTGCTAACAAACCTCCAAAGTGCATATTACTATAGGCACTTTAATTTCTCTTTTCATACATATGTCATCAACTATTCATAAATCATGACCTAAAAAAAAACTGCAGCAATTGGATTTGCCTTTGCACAGAACGATAATGCAAACCCAAACATGCAATTATTATCAAATAGATTCTGCAACTATACTGTCGGAAACAACGCGAACCTGAACAATTATGGACACAATATCAACCCTTTCAGTATTCAACCTTTATAAGATACGGTGCTTCATTTCCTTTTCTGTTTTCTGGCTATTATTAGACGATTCCATTTAGATTCGGAAGAATACATGGAAGTCTGAGGATTAATTAATTGAGCTAGTCTTTACCCTTATAATTCTCACCGATCCTTCCTAAAATGAATAGAATCGTCTAAGGATAATCATAATAAACTGTCAAAATACATCACGATCTTCAAAGGGTTAAGGGCGCTTTATTTTATTGTATTCAGGTGGCTGCCATTAGACGATATTAAGCAGTTTGTTAAGTATCTATGAGAATCAAAACGTTAACTGAGATAAGTTTACCCATTCAACTTCTACTGATTCTTCTTAAGCTAAAATAATCGTCTGATAATTTAAACCAAGAAAAGCGTCCTAATGCGGTAAAAAAAAAAATGCATTTACACTTTAAATCGCATGAATATAAAATAAGGAAGCAATACTATTCTCTACAATTATCCTGCCTGAAACCCAAACCCAGCCAAACACGATAATCCACAGTAATGTCTGGAACTATGCTGCACGAGCGAAACACCCCCAAACCAAATAACTCGACACTATAGCTATTTGCACCCATACTGCCAGAGGTAACGTGAAGTCCATCATACATACATAGTAGATTATTTTAACTTGATGAAAGTGCACTTGGTTACTTTCAGCTGGAGATCTCTATTTCGAGCTGATTGGCGGATTGTACTGTGTTCGAATAACATCTTTCAGTTGTAAGCACAAATACAAAAATTATACTGTACAGTATCATCAGCCAATTATCTCTAAGTAAAGTTTGTAGCTCAAAATTACCAACTGTAAACTCTAGGTTAAAACAAATAGACTAAAGTCAGTGTAATTTATTAAACTATAATGGACGAGGCAAAACACACCCAAACAAATAAGGCATTCATAATAATGTATGTAACTGTATTGGATGATATAATATGAACTTGAAGAAATAAGGCATTCATAATAATGTATGTAACTGTATTGGATGATATAATATCAACTTGAAGAAATAAGGCATTCATAATAATGTATGTAACTGTATTGGATGATATAATATGAACTTGAAGAAATAAGGCATTCATAATAATGTATGTAACTGTATTGGATGATATAATATGAACTTGAAGAAATAAGGCATTCATAATAATGTATGTAACTGTATTGGATGATATAATATGAACTTGAAGAAATAAGGCATTCATAATAATGTATGTAACTGTATTGGATGATATAATATGAACTTGAAGAAATAAGGCATTCATAATAATGTATGTAACTGTATTGGATGATATAATATGAACTTGAAGAAATAAGGCATTCATAATAATGTATGTAACTGTATTGGATGATATAATATGAACTTGAAGAAATAAGGCATTCATAATAATGTATGTAACTGTATTGGATGATATAATATGAACTTGAAGAAATAAGGCATTCATAATCATTTATGTAACTATATTGGTCGAAGCAACGCGAACTCAAACAAAGAGCGCATGTATAGTAATTTATGAAACTTTATAGACTGAAAATGTAAACCCAACAAATATAACTATACTCTCCGAAGCAACACAAACTGAAATAAATGATACAGCAATATTGATGTCTGCACCAATACTGTCAGGCGCAACGCGAACCCCAACAGATCTGTAGTCAAGGTAATGTGTGCAATTGTACTGGACGAGTGAACGTTATCGACTGGACGTAAAGCAAACTGAAAAATAATGCGACAATATAAATATCTTCATTTGTATATACAGTAATCGAGCAAAAAAACAAAAAAAACAACAGACAGGATTATTTCAAGCAACTATTCTGTCAGCGGCATCGAGAACCTCAACAAATATGCAGTCATATTCATCAACTGCACAGCAAATAATATGCAGTCATATTCATCAACTGCACAGCAAATAATATGCAGTCATATTCATCAACTGCACAGCAAATAATATGCAGTCATATTCATCAACTGCACAGCAAATAATATGCAGTCATATTCATCAACTGCACAGCAAATAATATGCAGTCATATTCATCAACTGCACAGCAAATAATTAAGGGGAGATATCCACTTGAGGGATTTTTTTCTGGACCCCTTTCTCCCTCATGTTTAGCCCCATTGCTTTTGAGATTTTAAGACCTTCGCCCTAGTAGTTTGGATATTTTAAGACATTTTGCCCCATTTCTGTCAATTTTAAGACCTTCCGTGCCGTTAAGGTGTCGATTTTTTCCTGGCGAGCGATAGCGAGCCTGTAATTTAAGAGCAACTGGCCTCCGGCCTGGACATTTTTTTTACCAAAAAATTTACAAATTTATCTTGAAAGGGGGTCTACGGGGTGTAATTTTAAGCTTGATGAAAAAGTAGGGAACAAACTAAATACCTCCCCTTAAACAAACAAACAAATAAATAAATAAATACAAATAATAATAATATTAAGGTATCCATATGTATGGCGTTGTGTGTGTGTAAGAGTGAGAGTCCGAGTGTAGGGGGTGAGACAGTGAAGCACGGGAACGAGGTGGCTCCAGAGATGGGGTCGTTTCGGGCCATGAGTGAGCACCGTGCCTCATGTGAAGGCAAGATGGCAGGTGCTCGTTGTACTCTACGTGCTTCACATGTCTCACTCCCTAGACTGGAACAAGACCTCACGGGCTTCACTGTTCATTGTAAAGCGGTGAATGTTAAGGCTCTCAGCCTATGCCCGAGAGGAAGTAAGTTGGAATATAGAAAAAAAAAAAAAAAAAAACCACAGTGTTCCACATTCCTAAATTATAATATATTTTTCGCTATTAGTTTATGAAAAAATACTCCTGAACCACAATGAACAAAACTTATATATATGTTTCTTTATGTCTGTTATGAATTTATATTAATTCATAACTACAAAGATGACCATAGTTTAAATGCTAATGATCAAACACGACTTTTAACAGTGACCATATATTTCAAACACATCAAACATGTAAAGTCAATATAATTTCATCAGCTATTCTATCAGAGTCAACACGATGCTCAGCAAACATACAACCAGTGTCATCACCAGCACAGGCAACACTAACAAAAATATTGTTGCAATGAAAATATTCTCTATATTTATCCTGTCCGAAAAAACACAAATGTGAACATATTTAAAAGACAATATTAATTCCTGCAACTACTCCGAGAGATAACATAATCCTAAAAAATAAACCAAGAGTAATATTTCTAGCATCTGTGTTTCAAAGCAACATAAATGAACATTTTAAAACAACAATATTCATTTCTGAAACTGCACTGTTCAGAACAAAACAAACTCAAACTCAATATTGCTTGCAACAACAATACTGTCAGTGGTAACGCGATATATAGGTAGTCAATTTCGTCAACTGCCCAGAAGACACAAACTAGAAAATAAAATGGATAATAATTATTTCAGCAAGTACTCCGTCAGATGCAAAGCGAAGGTCAACAAATACTCCGTCAATTTCATCAAGGGCACTTAAAAGACAATCTAACAAAAGAACTAAATACATAAATACAACAATACATTAATCAATATAATTATGTAAACTTAAGTGTAATACAAGTACTGCACCAATATTTATTTGGGCAACTATACTACCGGAGCCAACGCGCCTCCTAACAAATATGGAGTGAATTTGGTGAAGTGCAATAAATTTCCCGGATCCCTGCTGCTACCCCGGGTTACAGTTAAGCCGGAGTCACACGAGCCTTTTTTCGAGCAATTTTTACGGGCAATTATGGTCTGGACGCTTAAAAAATTACACTTTATCAGAATTCAGCCACCTAACAGTCTAGTTACCAATACAAGTGCGAAAATGTCCCGAAATAATACGAGAAAAAACTTGCTCATGGAAAATTGACGGAAAAAACTCGTGTGACAGCAGCTTTATACCAAGACCCTCATCTATTGTCATTTGCTGGCATTTGGTTTGTTTTCCTATATTCCAACTACTCCCTCCAGGGCATAGGCTGAGAACCTGTACATTCAACCGTTGTACATTGAACGGTGAAGCCCGTGAGGTCTCGTTCCAGATTAGGGGGTGAGACATGTGAAGCACTTTTAGCTGCAACCAGCCCCTGCCCTCTTGCCTTCGCAGGATGCGGAACATCCGAGCCTGAATCTGCATTGCTGCTTTCATATTTATCTATATATCTATCTATTGAGAGAGAGAGAGAGAGAAGCCTGAGATATACTGCCATCCATATAGGGCTGTCACTCACAATAATTGAAAGAACAGAATTCAATATTTGCATGGTGCTGCAGTCAGCTTTACCTTTATACTGGCTTGTCCCTCCACCTCTCATGTTTGACTCGTCTAGTCTAGTACAGTCTGATATAATTATATATATACAGTATATGTGTGTGTGCGTGTGTATCTATAAAACTTCCACTATCAGGCACCTTAATTCACAGTTTATCTCTACTACTTTATGTGCCATCCCGCCCCATACATCACTTCGCTCCAAATATTCCCAATCTCTTACACGTATTTCACCTTCCTGGATGCATAAGTTCCTGTTATCCAAAAGTCATTCACACAAGCTATCCATTTCCTCCTTGGTTACTCTTTCTTTTTCCATTTCATCCATATTTAAAACAAAAATCATATTGTATCCTCATACCTGCCTATTGTATGCACCATAACTGTACTGTTTACTACATTCACCTTCAGTTTCCTCATATGATATGCCTTTCCAAATTATGACGCCAGTCTCTGCAACTTTCATATCCGTAATCAGGGTAGTATTATCTGCTTACAAACCTTTTTCACTTCCCATCTTCCCCCGATCCCCCCTCCACCCAGGTCTTAATTAACGCTAACCCTTGTTCTGCAGTCGTTGCTCTCACCTCCTTCACTATTCTATGTATGAACAGGTCACCTGCCTTTTTCTTCTTTCTCTGGCTTGTATCCATTCGGCCCCATTCAGCTCACTGTTTTAGACGTTTATCCCTATCCAGGTGTCGATTTTTTCTGGCGAGCGATAGCGAGCTAGCATTGTATGGAGAAATCCGGCTTCGCCTGAGACATTTTTCGATAGAAAAATGTACAAATTTAGCCTGCTGTCAACAACATATCAAACAAATATTTTGGCTCGCTACCGCTCGCCATGAAAAAATCGACACCTGGATGGGGCTAAACGTCTTAAAACAATAGGCTGAATGGGGCCGAATAGATTCAAGCCAGAGAAAGAGAGAGCAGAGAGAAAACGTTGTATGCAGGTCACCCGCTTTAAGCAGCCATGTTGATATCTTATAACCCTCCCGTAAACCTATTCTCACTCGGTAACTTTCTCATGCTTCCCTACTTACTCAGAGGCATGCCGTGCGGTACGTATGAGTAAGGTCGCCCGCAGCAGCACAACATGACAGGGCAAATTAACAAGAGGCTATTTTGCCTTTTTGTTTTCGTGGGAATATACTTGTTTGAGGAGGGATTTCCAACCCAGTGTTCCTACCTATTTTTAGTTGGGTTTTTCGATCATGCGCGGGGAATGTGAGGGTAGTAATTCTTTCTCCTCTACCAACTAAGAGAATCAGACTGACGTTTGATGGGGTCGCCAGTTCCCTATACCATACCGATTTTGTTTGCCAATTACATACAAGTCGAGGTAACCGCACCCTGTGCGTATTACAGTATATTCCTGAGATTCCAAAAGGGTATGATGATAAAACTCGTCGGATCACAAACCCTAGTAGCACTTTTTTTCCTTTTTTCTGTTTTTCCCATTAAAGAAATATTCTCGAAACCCCTTAGTATCCTTGCCAGGTCTTAACTCCATAGTGTGAAGGGTTTGGTGGCGGGTGGATCATAGCTTGCCAGGTCTTAACTCCATAGTGTGAAGGGTTTGGTGGCGGGTGGATCATAGCTTGCCAGGTCTTAACTCCATAGTGTGAAGGGTTTGGTGGCGGGTGGATCATAGCTTGCCAGGTCTTAACTCCATAGTGTGAAGGGTTTGGTGGCGGGTGGATCATAGCTTGCCAGGTCTTAACTCCATAGTGTGAAGGGTTTGGTGGCGGGTGGATCATAGCTTGCCAGGTCTTAACTCCATAGTGTGAAGGGTTTGGTGGCGGGTGGATCATAGCTTGCCAGGTCTTAACTCCATAGTGTGAAGGGTTTGGTGGCGGGTGGATCATAGCTTGCCAGGTCTTAACTCCATAGTGTGAAGGGTTTGGTGGCGGGTGGATCATAGCTTGCCAGGTCTTAACTCCATAGTGTGAAGGGTTTGGTGGCGGGTGGATCATAGCTTTCATTGGTTTATTTGGGAGGTGTTTGGTGTTGGGAGTGAAATTTATAATCTTATTTATTAATTTCACTCCCAACACCAAACACTTCCCAATGACAATGAAAGCATGTGATCCTACCGGGATTCGAACCTGGGTTACCACATACAGATCTTAAACACTCTAAGCATTACACCATCAAGATTAAATTAGATTATTCTCCACACCCACTATTATACAGTACCACTTTCACACCACCAGTATTTATCCCTTCTCGCTGTTACACCCTCATCATCACTTTTCACACTCCCACTCTGCATTACCCTATTGAGTTATTAGTTATACAAGCAGGTAAAGTATAGCAAAAGGTAAGCTATACGACCTCTAGTTTCCCCACTCCCTCATTAAGGATATCCCCACAACTCCCTCCCATCATCCAGCTCAAACACGTCCTTCTAGGGTTCCCTAATAACTGAACTGGAGTATACTGTACATCCCGCCTGACTCGGTTCAATCATGTCCCAAAAAATAAACTAAACCAAAACTATCACATACTTACATAATTATTCACACCCACCAAAGGTAACCAGTTGTGTTGCATACATGGAGGTAGAATATTATATCTTACCTCCATGGTTGCCTATAATATTATTCCCAAACCAGGTAGCAATGTCCTTACACCCCAAGTATCCCACCTGTCTCTGCCTACAGCCATATATCTCGCCAATACCCAGAATAAGTGGCCATTGGGGCGGCTGTTCCGGAGAGTAATCGACTTCTTTTATGGCCTGCTGTTGGCGGCGAAGGGCGAAAAGTTAACGTGGAGAAGAGAAGAATGGGTTTTAAACCCTTCTGATCCATGGTATCGTCTCCAGACTTTATTTTATCTTACAACCTTTCTTCCTTTACTTACTTTTTTTGTTTTTCTATGTGAGTGAGGGAGGCAAAAGGCAGAAATGCGTGTAGCGAGTGCCTCCCCCAGAGTTGAAAGAGTGACAGGTGCCAAAATCAAGGGACGTTCGAGCCAAAATGCCTGGACACACGGAGTTTGAAGCAATTTAAGTCATAGGAAGAGGGAAAGACTGATTCTGGGAGAGAGTTCCAGAGCTCAGCTGTTGAATAGAAGAAAGTCTGAGAGTAACATTTCACTCTTGGGTTAGAGAGTTGCACAGAGTAGGGGTGGGATTGTGTTGCAAGACGGGTACCACGTGCCCTACGTAGAGGTGGTATACACTGGAAGACCTCTGAGGAACACTATTTATTGTAATAGCGGTAGAATAGCGAGAGAGATGCAACATTGCGGCGGAGAGAGAGAGATTGCAGAGAGTTGATGAGTGGACGGGAGTTAATGATTACGAAGGGCTTTCTTTTCTACTTTGTCTAGGAGTGCGGTGTGAGAGGATCCTTCCCACACGTGAACAATATTCAAGGACACACTGTGCCCCTGTACAGGGCAAGAAGCTGTGCAGGGGTAAAGAACCTTTTGAGGGGGTTGAGCACACGTGACACCCAGCTTCTGTGAGGCTGCCTTAGCAAGACTGGTAATATGATTTTTCCAAGTGAGAGCAGAAGAAAAAGAGACACTTTCATTGAGAGAAGATGAAAGATTGAGTTTTGTATTGTTGAAGAATAAGGGATAGTCCGCTGGGAGTTCCGGACGGGTAGATAGATGGAGAAATTGGGTTTTGGAAGCATTAAAGGCAACAAGGTTTTCTCTGCCCCAATTGGAAATAGTAGTTAGATCAGAAGTTAAATGTTCTATGGCTTCATTACGTTTGTCTTTGAAGGATTGCTGGCTAGGGCGTTCAGGAAAACTAATTGAGTAGTGTAAGGTAGAGTCGTTTGCGTATGAATGGATGGGACTGGAGGTACAGTTGAGAAAATCATTTATGAAAATTAGAAAGAGAATAGGAGATAGGACAGATCCCTGAGGAACACCAGAGTTGATAGGATGAGGAAGTGAGCGATGGCCGTCCACAACCGCAGCTATGGAACAGCCGGAAAGGAAATTAGAGACAAAGGCACAGATGGAGGGATAGAAACAGAAGGGTAGTTTAGAAATTAAAGATTTGTGCCAGACTCTATCGAAGGCCTTCGATATGTCTAGTGCAATAGAAAAGGTCTCACCGAAGTCCCGAAAGGAGGATGACCAAGAGTTAGTAAGATATGAAAGAAGATCACCAGTAGAGCGACCCTTGAGGAAGCCATACTGGCGATCTGAGAGTAGATTATGGGAAGATAAATGCTTAAGAAATTTGGAAGCAAGAATAGTTTCAAAAACTTTAGAGATATAAGAGATGAGAGAATTGGACGATAGTTGGAGGGCTGAGAGCGGTCACCCTTCTTTGGGGCAGGTTGAATGAGAGCAAACTTCCAGCATACAATTACTCAGAGAACAACTAGTGCGCACATTTTTGGTTTGGTCTGTGTGTCAAGAATAATATTAACATCAGTGGAAACGTGAGTATAATAATAACTATTGCGAAAATCTGTAGGTTGAGAAATCAAGTGAGTAGTGTGTGACATGATATTAGAGAGTTTTGCCTGTTAACACCATTACATCTACTGTACATTATCGAACCAAAACAAGCAAGTATAGTCCACAGTCTACAGATATAAGGTTGGTCCGCCAGCCGAACCTATGACGTCAGAGATCCCGCGCCGCGCTCTTTCCGTCTCTGCCTTCTGCTTCTGTCTTTCTATCTCGCTTAGTTCGTTCCCTCTCTCTCTCTCTCTGGAGCGCGGGATCTCTGACGTCAAAGGGTCGGCTGGCGGACCGACCTTATATCTGTGGACTGTGGTATAGTCATCAATAGTTACCCGAAAACACAGACGATACTAACTGGAAACGTCTACGATAAGAAACAAATGGTACTGGTCACAGTCTACTAAAAACACATAGAACTGTCAAGGGAAAGTAATAGCGACTCATTACACACAGGTTATCGCCGAACTATTAATTTTGACTGTACCTATAATATATTTCCTAGAACGAAATCAGGCTATATTATTTTTACATGGTTCTGCGAGAGCTCTTTTTATGAGGGGAAATCTCATTTTCAGTCTGTTTTCCTTTATGAGGGAAGCAATGTGTAAAATGGAAAACAAATATATATATTAATAATAATATTATTATTATTATTTATACTAATAATAATAATAATAATAATAAAATAAAGTTAACTATGTGTAATAGTTTTCCCAAGTCGACATGTGGAATAGCAATTATGTTTATTGTACCATGAAACGATAGCGTACGTATGAGTGTGCATGGGAATGGATGGCATACGAAAGGAGAGAACATAACAGTCTGCATGAGAGCATACTTTAGGAAAGTTTGGATAAGAGTATGTACAGTACATGACAGGAGAGTGTGTATTAGTGGACAATGTTTGTAAGAGGCGAGAGTGCATGATAGAGTGTACATTAACGTGTGTATCAGGGAAGATTATATATGAAAAGCGTACATGAAAGCAGAATGTACATGAAAGAAGTTTGTGTATTTGATGGAAGTGTGCATGTGAGAAGAGCGTGCTTAACAGGAAATGTGTATATATAAGGAAAGTGTGCATGCGAGGTAAGTGTCCTTGAGAAGAGTGTGTGCATACTGCTAAGAGTTGCAAGAAAAGATATTGTGCATAAGGTTGTCTGAAAAAAGAGCATGCATGGAAGGATGGCCTCATACAAACTGTACCTGAAAGTGGCGAGAGTGTGTCTTTAATTATTATATTTTTTCACCAACCAACTTTACTTCTAAACTCAATCAATCTATCTATCTATTTCCTGATGCAGTGATCCCCGAAGGGGTGGCCGCGAACGAACCGCCCCCATGCACCTCTGTCCCCAGTCAGTCGACGCCCCTCCCCCCAACCAGCACCGCCTTCGTTGATGTACTTCCTCACTCCATCCTTCCACCTCTCATTCGGTCTACCTCTCCCTCTCTGTCCCTCCACCTCGCTCTCATACACCCTCTTAGTCATTCTCTCGCTTTCCATACGTTCCATATGGCCGAACCATCTCAAGTTGTTCCTTTTCACACTTTCCAGCACATCTACCTCCACACCACACCTCCTTCTTACTTCCTCATTAGCCTGTCTATCCCTCCATGTAACTCTGCACGCACTTCTTAAGTAATTCATTTCCACTGCTCTCACTCTTGGTCTGAGTCTCTCAACCAACGTCCATGCTTCGCTTCCGTAAGTCAGTGTCGGGATTACCACACTGTCATGCAAGGACTTCTTCACTTCCATACTGACCACCCTATTTCTTGTTACTGCTTTCAGCGTTCCTACAACCCTCTTCCTCTGTTGTACCCTCTCCCGCACTTCTTCATCCATAGTCCCATCTTTACTCAACACACTGCCCAGATACTTAAAAGAGTTGACGATCTCCATAGCCTGACCGTTCAGCTTCACCTCACACTCTGTGACTTCACCCCTTTCGAAGACCATACCTTGCTCTTCCCCGCATTTACCTTCAAATTCCGTTTTTCGCACACTGTTCCAAACTCATTTACCAGACCCAGCAATTCCCATTCATTATCACTCATCAGAACTGTATCATCCGCAAACAGCAGTATAGGTAGCTTCCACTTAATTCCCTCCCTTTTCAGCGATACACCAACATCCACTGCTCTTGATAGTATTTCTTTCATGACTCCATCCATATATACAGTAAACAACCACAGGGACATCACACACCCCTGTTTCAAACCAACATTCAGGTCAAAGAACTCGCTCTGCTCACTCTCCACACGTACTGCCGCCTTTGCACCCTCATACATGCTATTCACTGCTCTCAGCAACTTGCCATCTACTCCGTATATTCTAAGTACTTTCCACAAACCTTCTCTATCCACTCTGTCATTTGGCCTTCTCCAAGTCCATAAAGGCAACATACACCTTTTGTTTCTTCTCCAGATATTTCTCCACAACACAATTCAGGGTAAAAATCTGATCTACACATCCTCTTCCCTTCCTAAAACCTCCCTGCTCGTCGCCTATCTATTTCTCCGTTCTCACTCTCACTCTCTCAATCACTACCCTACTGTATACCTTCCCTACTACGCTTAGAAGACATATTCCTCGGTGGTTACCACACACTCCTTTTTCCCCTTTGCCCTTATATAGGGGGACTATTATGCCAGTCTTCCAGTCATCGGGTGCACTCCCCTTCTCCCATGCTAGTTTGCACATTTTCCATACCCATTCGATCACTATCTCACCACCATACTTCAACATTTCCCCACACAATCCATCTGTTCCTGGTGCTTTCCCCAACTTCACTCTTTTCATGGCTTCCCACACTTCTGACCTCCTGATCCCCACCTCCTCCTCTACTACTTCTCTTCTTCTCCCTCCCATACCATATCCAGCTATGTTTGCTGGCTCTTCATTCCTTACATTTAGCAACTCCTGGAAGTACTCCCTCCATCGTTCGACTCTCTCTTGCTTCTCGGCTAGCATTCTCCCATTCTTATCTTTCACACCCTTACTGTTTCCCTTGCTACCTTCCCTAACTTTCTTGACTTCTTTCCAGAACAGTTTCTTACTCTCCCTCCATTTTACACTCAGATTCCTTCCAAATTCCTCATCTACTCTTCTCTTACTTTCCTTCACTACTCTCTTCACCACCCTCTTACTCTCCACGTACCTCGCTCGTCTCTGTCTCTCGAAATCTTCATTCCCTCTACTACCCAACCATTCTCTATATGCTTTCTTCTTTTCTTCCACAGCTATTCTTAACTCTTCTGTCCACCATGCTGTACCTTTCACTCCCTTCCCTCTTCTCCTCACTCTACACACCTCCTCACATGCTGTACAGATCTCATCCTTAAACACCTTGCTCATCTCCTCCACTTCCTCCATAACTTCCAGGTCGAACCCACCTAGTCATCTTTCCACTGCTCTCCTGTACTCCTCCCTGACTTCCTCCTCCTGCAACCTCTCCACCCTCCTCACCATTCCACCCTCCTCTCGCCTCTCTCCAGCTCTCCTCACCCACTTCTTTTGTATCCTAACCTTAGCTACCACTACATAATGTTCAGACAGACCCCCTCCAATACCCCTATACACCTTAGCATCCATCACAAATGTCTTCATTCGTTCATCCACACATACATAATCAATCAATGACTTTCGTTCCACCACTGTCTCATCCTCCATCGTCCACACCCGTTTCCACGTGTACCTGTGGATCATTCTGTGTCGGAAGAAGGTGTTAGCTATCCACAGCCTCCTCCCCACACATACGTCCACAAGTGCCCTACCATTCCCATTCACCTCTGATGGTACCCCCCACCCTCCCACCACTCCCTCAACTTTCCTATCACCCACCTTACCATTCATATCCCCAATCAGAAATATTCTTTCGTTCTTGTCAAACTTCTCCAGGCACGCCTCCACATTCATCCAGAACTCCTCTTTCTTTCTTTCAAGTTTATCCTCTGTCGGGGCATACACACACACACAATCACCCACGTTTGTATTCCTACTTTCATTCTCACCCACACAATCCTTGAACCCACAGACCCATACTCTCTTACACATTCCTTCCATTTGCTATTCTATCTATCTATCTATATACTCAGGCCCAATCCCCATTTTGGGGGTAGCCGACTCAAGACAGTGCAAGAACAGGGAAAACACAAAAACAACATAAAACAAAAAATAAACACAGATAAAAAACACAAACTCACACACATCCAGGTCACCCAGGAGAAGACCCAGAGACCAGGGTTACCAAGGTCGCTCCAGCACTCCCCCGGCCCCTGACCACCCGGAGAGGTTCCGATCTCGGCAGGCAGACATGCAGCGGAGCCAAAGCCACAAGCCCTCCCACCACATTTCCAGGCACACCCTTCATATTAATCGTCCCCCCGGGCCAGGCGCCTGATGGACTATTATCTAGTCGAACTTGCGCCCGACCCCTTACTCCAAATGACCACGTGTTCACTCAACTATTCACAAGCATTCTCCATTCACTCCTGTCCACCACCACTTCCCCTGCCTGATCTATAGTCATTCCTCTATCATCCAAAGCCTTTCTTACACAGTCTCTCCATCTCAATGGGGGTCTTCCTGCCCTTCTATCTCCCCTTGTACCTGACTCACATATTCTCTTTTTGTAAGCCTTTCATCTCCCATTCGTTCAACATGACCATACCAGCTCAGCACCCTTCTGTCCACTCTGGCTGACAAATGTTCCTGCTTCCCCACTCTCCTACGTATCTCTTCATTCCTCAATCTGTCTCTACGAGTAACTCCACACATACTCCTCAAGCAGCTCATCTCCATCACATCCAGCCCTTTTTTCTCCTTTTTCTTCAGAGCCCATGTCTCAGCCTCATACATCACTGTTGGCACAACAATTCCTTGATACAGTGCACTTTTTACTTTCACTCTGAGATTTCTCGTCTTCCACATACTTCCCATTGCTCCGAAAACCTTCCTTCCTTCACACACTCTCTGTTTTACCTCCACTTCCATACCTCCACTCCTGCTTATCGTTCCTCCTAGATATTTAAAACACTCTACTTGTTCCAATATTTCCCCATCCAGCCTCACATCTAGATTCACCCTATGCTCTCCCCTATTACACACCATTACTTTACTTTTATTGACATTCACCTTCAGTTTCCTCCTTCCACAAACCACACCAAACTCTTTGACTACCCGCTGCAGTTTCTCATCAGAATCCGCCACCAATGCTGTGTCATCAGCGAACAGCAACTGATTCAACTCCCAATCTCTACCATTCTTTCCTACTAAACCCAATCCTCTTCCCATAGTTCTCCTTTTCACCTCCCTCACCACACCATCCATAAACATATTAAACAGCCATGGTGACATTACACAACCCTGTCGCAAACCTACCTTTACCTCAAACCATTCACTCAACTCACCATTTCCTACTCTCACACATGCTCTGCTCCCTTCATAAAAACTCTTAACTGCTTCTAACAAATTTCCTCCTATTTCATAAATCCTTAACACCTTCCACATTGCTTCACGGTCCACACGATCATACACTTTTTCCAAGTCCATAAAAGCCCAAAATATCTCCTTATGCTTCTCTAAATACTTCTCGCATAACTGTCTTACTGCAAACATCTGATCCACGCACCCTCTTCCCCTCCTAAAACCGCACTGTTCTTCTCCTATTGCAACTTCCGTACACTTTATTATCCTCTCCATCAACACCCTGCCATACAGCTTTCCAACCACTGACAATAAACTAATACCTCTATAACTTGAACACTCCTGCCGATCTCCCTTCCCCTTGTACAACGGCACAATACATGCACTCTTCCAGTCTATTGGTACCATTGACACAGCAAAGCACACATTGAAAAGTCTCACCAACCAATCTATTATCACATCTCCACCCTTCTTTATACACTCCACAGCAATACCATCCAAACCTTCTGCTTTTCCCGCTCTCATTTGTTTCACTGCTTCTTTCACCTCATTTTCCTCAATCCTTTCATTCATTCCCTGCCACCTGGGTGGCCTGGGTAACCTATCTCCATCCACCTCTGCTTCAATCACTGCTTCTCTTCCATCTCTTGTATTTATCAAAGATTCAAAATACTCGGCATATCTTTTCCTCACTTCAACTGGTTCCACTAGTAATTCTCCATTTTCATCTTTCACTGACTCTTCCCTCTTTTGTCCTCCTTTCCTTACTTTATTTACCTCCTTCCAGAACATCTTCTTTCGTTCTTCAAAATTCTCACTCAGCCTTTGGCCCCACCTTTCGTTTGCATCTTTTTTCGCTTCTCTAATTTTCCGTTTTGCCTCTCTCCTTTTCTCCTTGTACCTCTCCCATACCTCAACACTACCATCCTGTAAAACCCTCTCAAAACACGGTCTCTTCTCCTCCATTTGCTACTTACAAACAAACACACACCTTCTCTCGCTGTTCCTTCACTCACTCCAGCACACACACCCATTCCACACTCCCACTCTCTCACATCTGAGCCTTTCCATTTGGTCTCTGTCATTCCACATACATCCAGCCTGGCATTCACTAGCACTTCCAGAACCTCTCTCATTCATGCCACTAACATTATATGTAGCCATTCTCAGAATGTCCGAAGGAATGTCCTTAGTCGGTCGTGGTTCGTCAACATAGGTTCCGTCCGCATCCGAGGCTGTTCGTCCGTTTTTCTTTGCTTAGGTATTTTTTCCGGGTGGGGGTCGCAAGCCCACCGACCCAACCTCTTTAGTCGCCTCTTACGACACGACACGCAGAAGGCACGTGGGGCATATTCTATTCCCTTACCCCCAGGGGCATAAGGTTGTCTGAAAAAAGAGCATGCATGGAAGGATGGCCTCATACAAACTGTGCCTGAAAGTGGCGAGAGTGTGTCTTTAATTATTATATGTTTTCACCAACCAACTTTACTTCTAAACTCAATTAATGAAATCAACAAATGCATGTGTCACTCCAAGGACTCGAACCTATGATATTCACATCGAAATTCCGCGCATTTATGCATTACGCTATCAAGAGTTGCCGGCATCGTGCAATTTTATCCACCATCAAGTTGTGCCCACTCACGCCATTTCCGGCACCCGTAATGTAAAGCCAGCCCTGAGCCAAAACATTAGTATTCAATTCTAAAACAATTTCGCTGGGCATTAGCTCGGACGCTCATAGTTTAGATTAGGCCATTATTCCCGTGGTATCTAATTATTTAGGCAATCATTGACTCCTTTGTAGTTCTGCTAAATGGTTCCTACATACACACAGCCATGTATAATCATGTTACAGTAACACGTGTACAATATAGGCTTCACTGGGATGCACAAACAAGTACACATGCATAAAGTACTATTTGTAATTATAGATATAATACACAATACACTCAGGCAGGTATACACTGTTTATAAGTTACACGTTAAGGGGAGACAGACCGTTTTTCTGGACCCACTTCTCCCTAATGTTTAGCCCCTCTAGTTTTGACATTTTAAGACGTTGGTTCCATTAGTTTGGGGATTGTATGACCTTTCACCCTATTTCTTTGTCAATATATTAGGACCCTTCGTGCCATTTAGGTGTCGATTTTTTCCTGGCGAGCGATAGCGAGCCTGTAATTTTAGGAGGAATCGGCCTTTGGCCGGGAAATTTTTCTACTGAAAAATGTATAAATGTATCTTGAAGGGGGGTCTAGGGGGTGTTTTTCTAAGCTTGATGGAGGTCTAGTGAGGAAACTAAAAAAATATATGAATGAATTATTTAATTGACCAAACAAACAGCCACTGTCCCCTTAATAACTTGTACAGTGTAGGAGGTAGGGGTAGGAGCCCTAGTGAGAGGGAGAGGGTTAGGACACCTTTGTTGCTTAGAGGTTTTTAATAGGTGGATTAAATTGTCTATTGATAGCCATAATGGTGTAATAAATGCGTCGTTTTATAATGAAGGGATTAAAAGACTAGATAGAGAAACGATGAGGATAACGGTGGAAATATAAATGAATAGCAATAGACGAATGGGAAAGATAAGATATTAAGGGAAGATTTGTTTTCGGTAGATAATTGCCCAGGCAAAAGACCGGTTCTTCCTGCAGGCTCTCTATCGCTCGCCATGAACATATCAACATCTAAATATAATCCAATAGAATCCACAAAGCTTGTGGAAAACTACACCTGTAATTAACAGTTAATAACTTTGATATTTAGTATTATGATAGTACTTCAAATACTTTTTTAAATGTAACTAGTAAAACTTGATTTCAGCATATTTATACACACCATACCACGCCACAATCCAAATTTACACACACGCACACGCACGCACACACACGCGCGCGCACACACACACACACACACACACTTTCATTATGAGAGCAAAAATTCTGCATTCATTTGTAGCAGTTTGGTCGAGGCATAATCGAGCGCTGCTAACCTCCCGTTTTTTTTTTTTTTTTTTTTTGAGAGAGAGAGGGCGAGGGGGGGGGGGCAGATAAACTAAATAGGGAGTCTAATGTGGAGACCCTCTGGTAAACAGTGACGGAACATATACTTCAAAATTGTGAATTTCCTATTAAAATAATCATTACTTGATACTAACATGGAGATATGGGATGATAGGAACTGAGGAAGAACTAAACAAATATAAGTAGGGATTTTTTTTTTTAAAGAGGACTGACGGATAGGAATAGATAGAACAAACAATTATGTACGCAACATTATTTAAAGAGGACTGACGGATAGGAATAGATAGAACAAACAATTATGTACGCAACATTATTTTAGCCACATAAATGCAGACACGTAACATCTTTGTATTGAAATTCAAATATGCCCAGCTGGAATTTATCTCTGCAGTTTAGACACGAATGCCAACACTCACAACACGCACACGTACAATTATACGCTCACACATACACACACAGTTGTACTCACATAGACTCAAACACACACCCTCACCTACATCGTCCCCCTTAGTGATAGGGCTTATATTAAAAGGAGCAATAAAGAGCAAAGACTGTAATTTAAAACACATTGTGCACAGTGCAGCCATTACAGGTAAAGCCGTATCATGAGCTAAATCTTCCGAGACATACAAATAACACTACACAGCGAGATACAGGCAATTAAAGAGGATGTGAACATTAACGGGGGATACCTGCTTGTTTTCTCTCCTTTTCTGGCTTGTATCCTTTCGGCCCCATTCAGCCTACTATTTTAAGACGTTTATCCCCATCCAGGTGTCTATTTCTTCATGGCGAGCGATAGCGAGCCAGCATTGTATGGAGAAATCCGGCTTCGCCGGAGGAATTTTTCTATCGGAAAATGTACAAATTTAGCTTGCTGCCAAAAACATTGTTAAAAATATGCTGGCTCGCTGCCGCTCGCCAAGAAAAAAATCGACACCTGGATGAGGATAAACGTCTTAAAACAGTAGGCTGAATGGGGCCACATGGATACAAATCAGAGAGAGAGGGAGAGAGATAGAGAAGAAAAAACGAGGTGGGCCCCCTTAACGCGAAGTTTGGTAGCAGACTGAGAAAGAGGAAAGACAAAAATTGGTAACACAAAACGGAGAGAACGAAATAAAGAGCGAATCAAAATACAAGTCACTATCATTTTAATTCCCCCAGTATAAGATGAAGCTTTTGTTTTATTATCTTTGCCCTCATTACACGAGATATTGAAGTTTAAGAAGGACCTTTAGGAATCAAGGGTCAACTGAGAGGGTTATGACCCCTTTGTTCCTTAGAGGTTTATAATAAGGACCTGTAGGAATCAAAGGTCAACTGAGAGGGTTATGACCCCTTTGTTTCTTAGAGGCTTATAATAAGGACCTGTAGGAATCAAAGGTCAACTGAGAGGGTTATGACCCCTTTGTTCCTTAGAGGTTTATAATAAGGACCTGTAGGAATCAAAGGTCAACTGAGAGGGT
The DNA here is from genome assembly GCA_032716605.1 of Paralithodes platypus. Classification (NCBI taxonomy): domain Eukaryota; kingdom Metazoa; phylum Arthropoda; class Malacostraca; order Decapoda; family Lithodidae; genus Paralithodes; species Paralithodes platypus. The sequence continues at coordinate 83,074,336 of CM064487.1, forward strand.
TATGACCCCTTTGTTCCTTAGAGGTTTATAATAAGGACCTGTAGGAATCAAAGGTCAACTGAGAGGGTTATGACCCCTTTGTTTCTTAGAGGTTTATAATAAGGACCTGTAGGAATCAAAGGTCAACTGAGAGGGTTATGACCCCTTTGTTCCTTAGAGGTTTATTAGAAGGACCTGTAGGAATCAAAGGTCAACTGAGAGGGTTATGACCCCTTTGTTTCTTAGAGGTTTATAATAAGGACCTGTAGGAATCAAAGGTCAACTGAGAGGGTTATGACCCCTTTGTTTCTTAGAGGTTTATAATAAGGACCTGTAGGAATCACCCTGTAAGAGGGTGGTGAAGAGAGTAGTGAAGGAAAGTAAGAGAAGAGTAGATGAGGAATTCGGAAGGAATCTGAGTGTAAAATGGAGGGAGAGTAAGAAACTGTTCTGGAAAGAAGTCAAGAAAGTTAGGGAAGGTAGCAAGGGAAACAGTAAGGGTGTGAAAGATAAGAATGGGAGAATGCTAGCCGAGAAGCAAGAGAGAGTCGAAAGATGGAGGGAGTACTTCAGTGAGTTGCTAAATGAAAGGAATGAAGAGCCAGCAAACATAGCTGGATATGGTATGGGAGGGAGAAGAAGAGAAGTAGTGGAGGAGGAGGTGGGGATCAGGAGGTCAGAAGTGTCGGAAGCCATGAAAAGAGTGAAATTGGGGAAAGCACCAGGAACAGATGGAGTGTGTGGGGAAATGTTGAGGTATGGTGGTGAGATAGTGATAGAATGGGTATGGAAAATGTGCAAACTAGCATGGGAGAAGGGGAGTGCACCCGATGACTGGAAGACTGGCATAATAGTCCCCCTATATAAGGGCAAAGGGGAAAGAGGAGTGTGTGGTAACCACCGAGGAATATGTCTTCTAAGCGTAGTAGGGAAGGTATACAGTAGGGTAGTGATTGAGAGAGTGAGAGTGAGAACGGAGAAATGGATAGGCGACGAGCAGGGAGGTTTTAGGAAGGGAAGAGGATGTGTAGATCAGATTTTTACCCTGAATTGTGTTGTGGAGAAGTATCTGGAGAAGAAACAAAAGGTGTATGTTGCCTTTATGGACTTGGAGAAGGCCTATGACAGAGTGGATAGAGAAGGTTTGTGGAAAGTAATTAGAATATACGGAGTAGAGGGCAAGTTGCTGAAAGCAGTGAAGAGCATGTATGAGGGTGCAAAGGCGGCAGTACGTGTGGAGAGTGAGCAGAGAGAGTTCTTTGACCTGAATGTTGGTTTGAAACAGGGGTGTGTGATGTCCCCGTGGTTGTTTACTGTATATATGGATGGAGTTATGAAAGAAATACTATCAAGAGCAGTGGATGTTGGTGTATCGCTGAAAAGGGAGGGAATTGAGTGGAAGCTACCTATACTGCTGTTTGCGGATGATACAGTTCTGATGAGTGATAATGAATGGGAGTTGCAGGGTCTGGTAAATGAGTTTGGAACAGTGTGCGAAAAACGGAATTTGAAGGTAAATACGGGGAAGAGCAAGGTTATGGTCTTCGAAAGGGGTTGAAGTCACAGAGTGTGAGGTGAAGCTGAACGGTCAGGCTATGGAGATCGTCAACTCTTTTAACCCTTAATTAGCGGCGAGCAACATAAGTCGAGTTAAATAAAGCTGGACTATGTGGCGGCGCTCGACATAACTCGAGTGGCAATTTCAGCACGTAATGTGGCTGAGAGAGAGAGACAAGTGGTGGCAGGAGACTAGCGAGCGTATGACTGCTCCAGACCACCGCGGCGAACCTACTGACACAAATCTCAGCTCCCTCCTCCCTCTCTCACTCGCTACATACTCAATTATGTACCGAAAGTACCGAATTACCTGCTTTTTGCACTCGCGTTGCACGGTTATTGCAAGAAAACTATCCATCATACAAGGATCGTTATGGTGTCATTCGAAAGCTCTGTTTATGCCCTTTCAGGGATAGGTACTTGTTTTACGTTCTGGGTCTTATTTAGGCATGAAAATGATCACGTAAACAGCCCTATTTTGGCTAAAAACACCCCGCTGTGCGGTACACATAAATAAACCGCATAGGCCGCTCGTAAGGTGTTAAGTATCTGGGCAGTGTGTTGAGTAAAGATGGGACTATGGATGAAGAGGTGCGGGAGAGGGTACAACAGGGGAAGAGGGTTGTAGGAAAGCTAAAAGCAGTAACAAGAAATAGGGTGGTCAGTATGGAAGTGAAGAAGTCCTTGCATGACAGTGTGGTAATCCCGACACTGACTTACGGAAGCGAAGCATGGACGTTGGTTGAGAGACTTAGACCAAGAGTGAGAGCAGTGGAAATGAATTACTTAAGGAGTGCGTGCGGAGTTACATGGAGGGATAGACAGACTAATGAGGAAGTAAGAAGGAGGTGTGGTGTGGAGATAGATGTGCTGGAAAGTGTGAAAAGGAACAACTTGAGATGGTTCGGCCATATGGAACGTATGGAAAGCGAGAGAATGACTAAGAGGGTGTACGAGAGCGAGGTGGAGGGACAGAGGGGGAGAGGTAGACCGAATATGAGGTGGAAGGATGGAGTGAGGAACTACATGAACGAAGGCGGTGCTGGTTGGGGGGAGGGGCGTCGACTGACTGGGGACAGAGGTGCATGGGGGCGGTTCGTTCGTGGCCACCCCTTCGGGGATCACGGCGTCAGGCAATAGATAGATAGATAGGAATCAAAGGTCAACTGAGAGGGTTATGACCCCTTTGTTTCTTAGAGATTTATAATAAGGACCTGTAGGAATCAAAGGTCAACTGAGAGGGTTATGACCCCTTTGTTCCTTAGAGGTTTATAATAAGGACCTGTAGGAATCAAAGGTCAACTGAGAGGGTTATGACCCCTTTGTTTCTTAGAGGTTTATAATAAGGACCTGTAGGAATCAAAGGTCAACTGAGAGGGTTATGACCCCTTTGTTTCTTAGAGGTTTATAATAAGGACCTGTAGGAATCAAAGGTCAACTGAGAGGGTTATGACCCCTTTGTTTCTTAGAGGTTTATAATAAGGACCTGTAGGAATCAAAGGTCAACTGAGAGGGTTATGACCCTTTTGTTTCTTAGAGGTTTATAATAAGGACCTGTAGGAATCAAAGGTCAACTGAGAGGGTTATGACCCCTTTGTTCCTTAGAGGTTTTTAATATGTGGAGTAAAATCGTCTAATGATAGCCAGAATGGTGTAAAATAAGGCTTCGTTGTATAATGAAGGGGTTAAAAGGGGAGATAGAGATAGGATGAAGATAATAGGGGTTAATATAAATGACCAGTAATAGACGAATAGAAAGATACAAGATATTAAAGGGAGATTTTTTTCGGTAGATACTTGCCCAGACAGAAGGCCGATTCCTCTTGTTCAGGCTTGCTATTGCTCGCCATGAAAAATATCAACACCTAAATGGCACGAATGGTCTTAACATTGGCAAGGAAATGGAAAAAACGGTCTCAAAGTAGCCAAACGGAACAAACATCTTAAAATCTCCAAACTAATGGGGCTAAACGTGATGGAACAGGGGTCCAGAAAAAAGAACACCCCCTTAAGTGAAGCAGAGACAAAGATGGAAGAGACGGTACAGAATCCCAAGAAACAAGTAAACAAAGGGTGTTATACGGTAGTGAGTATCAGACAGAGAGGTGATGCAGGAAAAGATCGAACACGGATGATAAAACAATCGAAATTTAGGAATTTAAGCTTAGGAAACCATTAGTTTGAATATACAAAAAATTAAAGTATTAATGGTATGATTAGAAGATAAAAATATCTACCGGTATAGCAATTGAAAAGTATCAAAGCCGTAAACATGTGTAAAATATAATAAGTACGAGAAGGAAGAGGAAGTTGTATAACAGATGGAAACATAAGAAAGGATAACAAAAAGGGAAGAGACAAAAGGGCGGATATATTGAGGAAGGGAGACTAATGGAAAAATGAAAGGGAACTGAGAAAAGGGACTGCTCCTCTAAATACGAGTAAAAAAGGTAGTATAGGGAGAAAAGTTGCAAGGAATAATTAGTATCTCGAGACCTTGCTATACATGTTGGGGAGATCATCTAGGTAAGAGAAAAAGAGAAAGAAACTGTAGTGCGTTACACTTATTGCAGAATGTGAACAATATTATTGCTCCATCCTTGAACGGCTCTACTGTAAAAAAAAATGCAACTTCTGAGGGAAGATTGTCCCATATACTATATGCTGTATGTACATTATGCTGTATGTACATTATACTGTATGTACATTTTATACTGTATGTACATTATGCTGTATGTACATTATAATGTATGTACATTTTATACTGTATGTACATTATGCTGTATGTACATTATGTTGTATGTACATTTTATACTGTATGTACATTATGCTGTATGTACATTATAATGTATGTACATTTTATACTGTATGTACATTATGCTGTATGTACATTATGCTGTATGTACATTATACTGTATGTACATTATACTGTATGTACATTATGCTGTATGTACATTATGCTGTATGTACATTATAATGTATGTACATTTTATACTGTATGTACATTATGCTGTATGTACATTATGCTGTATGTACATTATGCTGTATGTACATTATGCTGTATGTACATTATGCTGTATGTACATTTTATACTGTATGTACATTATGCTGTATGTACATTTTATACTGTATGTAAAAGAAAAAGTGTCCACGTATACTAGTGCTAACATTGTTCACCTCCAACCTAGTTGATTGCATGATGTATTCGGCTAAACATCGTGTTAGAATTTTTAATACTTCATCGTGTTTCCAACGAAAAGAGACCCTGAGTGTTCAACCTCTCCTCGTAAATCATTCTCCTAATCAATAATCTAAGCTTTGGTGCCCTAACGTGGACTCATTCAAGGCACTCTATATATTTTTTGAGTGCGGGAAACCATAATAAAGCAGCGTATTCTAGAACATGTATATTAGAGCATTATAGAGTATAAAGACTGTCTTGTTCTTTGTACATTTAAACTGACACTTAATATAGCATAGTAACTTCTGATTGTCTTCTCTACTTCAATACACAGCCTACATATTCAGATAACTTATAATAAAAACACTCAAATCCTTTCCCTAGTCAGTATCTTGGCCATTATGCCTCACCTTCACTCCTAGAAGTTGAGACCAATCACCAAATATAGTTAGATCCGTGTTGGGGTGTTCAATTCCTTCAGAAATGCTCATAGTTACTACAAGTTTTAAGTCATCATGTCAAACTTGGAGATACCACTCTGATATTGAGGAACTCCAGAAATGACGGGAATAATTTTAGAATGAACACCATTGCCCGCAACTCCAACTTCAAGCCATTGACTTTCCTCCGTACTCCATTGCACTCATTTATTAGTTTCTACATTATCAATTGGGTCTAACTTGAGGATGTCAATGGGTTTTCTCGTCATATTCGCTCAAAATTACATGGACAAATTCCAACAATTGTGGTAGCTTGATCGGTGCACCTTGAATCCATAATGGGAGTCCATAACTACAGTAAGTTGTGCATGTTCCAACCGTATATGTGTGTGTGTGTGTGTGTGTGTGTGTGTGTGTGTGTGTGTGTGTGTGTGTGTGAGAGAGAGAGAGAGAGTAGGAGTAGTAGGAGTAGTAGTAGTAGTAGTAGTAGTAGTAGTAGTTAGCTCGAACGTCCCTTGATGTTGGCCCTGTCACTCTTTCAACTCTGGGGGAGGCACTCGCTGCAGGCAGTTATGCCTGTTGTCTCCCTCATTCACATAGAACAAAGAAAAAGAAAAAAAAAAGTAGTAGTAGGTGCAAATGAGAGTGTAAAAAGAGCCAATGGTGCTGTTGACGGTAGTCCGGGCCTGCAGCATGAGGCAGGTGTGAGAGAGAGAGAGAGAGACCCGGGCATGCATACACAATGAGAACACTACCATTATGCATACAACTCCCCCCCCCCCCCCCTCTCTTTCTCTCTCTCTCTCTCTCTCTCTCTCTCTCTCTCTCTCTCTCTCTCTCTCTCTCTCTCTCATTCGGTTGCAATATTGTCATCAGGTTTGCAGAGACCTTTGCATGACTGTCTTCAGTTGTCAATTTCTGCTGATGGTACTCTCTCTTCAAATCACTCTCACATATTCATCCCCCCCCACCCCCACCACCACCCCCAACACACACACACACACAAACACACACACACACACCACATACCTAGATGTAAAACTATTGCGCCGTTAATTACAGTAAACAAAATAACTGTATAATGTATGTTTATAACTACCCGGCAAACAGTATGCAGTGCAAATTTAAAAAAAGGGACACACACACATTCATATTCTGAAATACGAATGCGCCCACATACACACACTCATACCGACAAGCACACACATATAAGCACACACATACAGACACATACAGTATATTCACACTCAGTCATGCTGCTTCCTTCCATGCCTCCCTCACGCTCATAGACACTTTCGTGGACTTCCTTACACTCACACATTTACATTCCTCAATCCACCTCCCTCGCACTTATTCATCTACAATGCCTCTCACACAAGTAGGCTCTACTACCTATCCACACAAACACATATTCAACCGCATCCTCTCATGCACAAGCACCCCACCCTAACATATCTTCAACACAACCTTCCCACATACAAGCACCCCATCCCCACACTAACATATTCTCCTCCACCGCCTCACGCATATCACATTGTACTCTCTCTTATCCATAAACAAACACAGAAAAAACACACACACATATTCACTACCCCTACTTCACCTACACAAACACCCACGCCCCCCCCCCCCCCCCCCACATACATATTGACCCATCCACCCCCTCACACAAGCATTACCCCCACTCACCCCAACACACACATCCGCACATAGCCAGTCCCTCTTCCCTGCCCCTCTACCTCACCCCCTTCCAAGACTCGCAAACAACTGGTCTAAATGTAACTACCCGGGCCCAGGCAGTTTACAGGCCCGTGTTTTTGGTAGCCGGCCAAACACAGGACCATCCTCAAGACCGTATATCTTGAGTTAAGGCACAAAGGATCTCTCTCTCTCTCTCTCTCTCTCTTTCTCTTTCTCTCTCTCTCTCTCTCTCTCTCTCTCTCTCTCTCTCTCTCTCTCTCTCTCACACACACACACACGGAGATATAAAATGGCTCACCTCACGCCCGTATATCCAGAGTTAAGGCGGAGTCACACGGGTGTTTTTTCGGCAATTCTGATTTGGCAGCTTCTGAATAAAAATTTATATGATTTGTAGCCGCTTAAAATAGACTACCTTGAGTGCAATAGTGCCACTTATTAAAGAACCCGGAAATGCCCCACCCCCCCTACCCCCCTTCCTCTGTTGACGCCCCCTTCTCCCCCGTGACACACCCATTTCTCACCCACGGGCTCCTACAACGTCCCACACGGCCTCCACCCATCCCACACAACGCCTCCTCTACCCACACCGACCCCTCTTCCCATACTACCCCCTCTTCCTACACCGCCCTTACCTTTCCTACTTAAAAGCGTCTCGTCTTCACTCCCTCCACACCACCCCATCTTTCTGCCTCCCACACCACCCCATCTTTCTGCCTCCACACCGCCGCATCTTATCGCCCCCTCTACCCTTCTCCCCACACCGCCCCATCTTCTGCCCCCCACACCGCACCCTCTTTCCGCCCTCCATACCGTCACATCTTCCCGCCCCCTACTCAACCCCCTCTACCCTCCCCCCCCCCCCCACACTGCCGCCTCTACCCCCCCCCCCCCCCACACACACTGCCCCCTCTACCCTACCCCCCAAACGCCCCCCTTAATGTTCTCGCCTCGTAAATTCGGGCGTGAATTTGTGTTCCGCCGGAAGTGAGAGTTTTTGTTGGTGCAAGAAATACAGTCCGGCTTTATCTCGGCGGTCAAAGGCGGAATGGTGGTAAGTCAGGTAGAGGAGGAAATTCTGCTTTACAAACAAGATACAAACACTGAGTATAGTCAAGTGATTCTAAGTTAGTCAGGCAGAAGGGGAAATTCTGTTTTACCAAGAAGATAAACAAAAAAGGTTTAGTAAAGTGATTCGAAGTTACTTATAAGATTTTGTAAAGTGTAATAAGGTATTCTACGTTTGCTTTTAACCCTTTCGTGTATGGGAAGATGCACTTGCGTCTTCCTGGGATACTTAAAAGCCTTTGTAACCATCAGAGGAGCTTGGAAACCTTTAATTTCAAGTTTCCAACCCCTGTAGTTGTCTTTGAGTGAGCTTATTGGCAGAAAAATATTGTTTGGAGAGCTAATTATGAGAATTATATATTTATATACTAAGCAGCATCATAGGAGTCTGAAAGGGTTAAATAAGAAGAGGTATAATACAGTAATGGAAAATATACAGTATATTAATTCTACTCATGTTGGGCAAGATTCGAAGTTGGCTAAGGGATAGTTGGGAGTTGGGGTAATAGAAAGGATATAATAATTTACTCATGATGGGCAAGATTCGAAGATGGCTAAAGGATTAAAACAGGAAAAGGTGGTGGAAAGACTGCAGATAAGGAGATTCTAACTTAGCCAGAAGATCAGATAAAGAACACAAAACCCTTGCCGGTGGAGAATGGGGGATATTAGTTTCTTTTAGATTAGCTTGTATGAAGTTGAAGGGAGATTTCCATTGGAGGGAATTTTTTGTTGTCCCCTTTCTTCCTCATGTTTAGCCCCATTGCTTTTGATATTTAAGACGTTCGCCCCATTTGTTTGGCGATTTTAAGAACTTTCTCCCCATTTCTGTGAATGTTAAGAGCCTTCGTGCCATTAAGGTGTAGATTTTTTCCTGGCGAGCGATAGCGAGCCTGTAATTTAAGAGGAACCAGCCTTGTTCTATCAAAAAATGTACAAATCTATCTTGAAGGAGGGTCTTGGGAGGTGTTTTTTTTTAAGCTTGATGGAGGTCTAGGGAGGAAACTACAAACAATGATAACAAATATACAAATGAGTAAATAAATAAACCCATCCCCCCTTAACATTAACATAAACCCATCCCCCCTTAACATTAACATAAACCCATCCCCCCTTAACATTAACATAAACCCATCCCCCTTAACATTAACATAAACCCATCCCCCCTTAACATAAACATAAACCCATCCCCCCTTAACATTAACATAAACCCATCCCCCCTTAACATTAACATAAACCCATCCCCCTTAACATTAACATAAACCCATCCCCCTTAACATTAACATAAACCCATCCCCCCTTAACATTAACATAAACCCATCCCCCCTTAACATTAACATAAACCCATCCCCCCTTAACATTAACATAAACCCATCCCCCCTTAACATAAACATAAACCCATCCCTCCTTAACATTAACATAAACCCATCCCCCCTTAACATAAACATAATCCCATCCCCCCTTAACATTAACATAAACCCATCCCCCCTTAACATTAACATAAACCCATCCTTCCTTAACATTAACATAAACCCATCCCTCCTTAACATTAACATAAACCCATCCCTCCTTAACATTAACATAAACCCATCCCCCCTTAACAAAACTCATCCCCCCTTAACATTAACATAAACCCATCCCCACTTAGCATTAACATAAACCCATCCCCCCTTAACATTAACATAAACCCATCCCCCCTTAACATAACCCATCCCCTCTTAACATTAACATAAACCCATCCCCCTTAACATAAACCCATCCCCCCTTAACATAAACCCATCCCCTCTTAACATTAACATAAACCCATCCCCCCTTAACATTAACATAAACCCATCCCCCCTTAACATTAACATAAACTCATCCCCCCTTAACATTAACATAAACGCATCTCCCCTTAACATTAACATAAACCCATCCCCCCCTTAAATTAACATAAACCCATCCCCCCTTAACATTAACATAAACCCATCCCCCCTTACATTACATAAACCCATCCCTCCTTAATATTAACATAAACCCATCCCCCCTTAACATTAACATAAACCCATCCCCCTTAACATTAACATAAACCCATCCCCCCTTAACATGAACATAAACCCATCCCGCCCTACATAACATAAACCCAACCCCCCTTAACATTAACAAAAACCCACCCCCCCTTAACATAACCCCATCCCCCCTTAACAGTTACATAAACCCATCTCCCCTTAACATTACATAAACCCATCCCCCCTTAACATTAACATAAACCCATCCCCCCTTAACATTAACATAAACCCATCCCCCCTTAACATTAACATAAACCTAGCCCCCCTTAACATTAACATAAACCCATCCCCCCTTAACATTAACATAAACCCATCCCCCCTTAACATTAACATAAACCCATCCCCCCTTAACATTAACATAAACCCATCCCTCCTTAACATTAACATTAACCCATCCCTCCTTAACATTAACATAAACCCATCCCCCCTTAACATTAACATAAACCCATCCCCCCTTAACATTAACATAAACCCTTCCCCCTTAACATTAACATAAACCATCCCTCCTTAACATTAACATAAACCCATCCCCCCTTAACATTAAACATAAACCCATCCCCCCTTAACATAACATAAACCCATCCCCCCTTAACATTAACATAAAACCATTCCTCCTTAACATAAACCCATCCCCCCTTAACATTAACATAAACCCATCCCCCCTTAACATAAACCCATCCCCCCTTAACATTAACATAAACCCCAGCCTCCTTAACATTAACATTAACCCCTCCACCCTAACATTAACATAAACCCATCCCCCTTAACATTAACATAAACCCATCCCCCTTAACATTAACATAAAACCATCCCCCCTTAACATTAACATAAACCCATCCCCCCTTCAAATTAACATAAACCCAAACCTCCTTAACATAAACCCATCCCCCCTTAACATTAACATAAACCCATCCCCCCTTAACATAAACCCATCCCCCCTTAACATTAACATAAACCCATCCTCCCTTAACATTAACATAAACCCATCCCCCCTTAACATTAACATAAACCCATCCCCCTTAACATTAACATAAACCCATCCCCCCTTAACATTAACATAAAACCATCCCTCCTTAACATTAACATAAACCCATCCCCCCTTAACATTAACATAAACCCATCCCCCCTTAACATTAACATAAACCCATCCCCCCTTAACATTAACATAAACCCATCCCCCCTTAACATTAACATAAACCCATCCCCCCTTAACATTAACATAAACCCATCCCCCCTTAACATTAACATAAACCAATCCCTCCTTAACATTAACATAAACCCATCCCCCCTTAACATTAACATAAACCCATCCCTCCTTAACATTAACATAAACCCATCCCCCCTTAACATTAACATAAACCCATCCCCCCTTAACATTAACATAAACCCATCCCTCCTTAACATTAACATAAACCCATCCCCCCTTAACATTAACATAAACCCATCCCCCCTTAACATTAACATAAACCCATCCCTCCTTAAACGTTAACATAAACCCATCCCTCATTAACATTAACATAAACACATCCCCCCTTAACATTAACATAAACCCATCCCCCCTTAACATTAACATAAACCCATCCCTCCTTAACATTAACATAAACCCATCCCCCCTTAACATTAACATAAACCAATCCCCCCTTAACATTAACATAAACCCATCCCCCCTTAACATTAACATAAACCCTCCCCCCTTAACATTAACATAAACCCATCCCCTCCTTAACATTAACAAAAACCCATCCCCCCTTAACATTAACATAAACCCATCCCCCCTTAACATTAACATAAACCCATCCCCCCTTAACATTAACATAAACCCATCCCCCCTTAACATTAACATAAACCCCTCCCCCCTCCACCTCAACATAAACCCCTCCCCCCTTAACATAACCAACCCCCTTACATACATAAACCCGTCTCCTCTTAACATTAAAATAAACCGTCTCCTCTTAACATTAAAATAAACCGTCTCCTCTTAACATTAAAATAAACCGTCTCCTCTTAACATTAAAATAAACCCATCGCTCCTTAACATTAACATAAACCCATCCCCCATTAACATCAATCCATCCTCCCCTTAACATTAACATAAACCCTCCCCCCTTAACATAAACCCATCCCCCATTAACATAAATCCATCCCCCCCTTAACATTAACATAAACCCATCCCCCCTTAACATAAACCCATCCCCCCTTAACATAAACCCATCCCCCCTTAACATAAACCCATCCCCTTAACATAAACCCATCCCCCCTTAACATTAACATAAACCCATCCCCCCTTAACATAAACCCATCCCCCCTTAACATTAACATAAACCCATCCCCCCTTAACATAACTAAACCCATCCCCCTTAACATTAACATAAACCCATCCCCCCTTAACCTTAACATAAACCCCCATCCCCCCTTAACATTACATAAACCCATCCCCCCTTACATAAACCCTCCCCCTTAACATTAACATAAACCCATCCCCCTTAACATAACCCATCCCCCCTTAACATTAACATAAACACTACCCCCCTTCACATTAACATAAACCCATCCCCCTTAACATTAACATAAACCCATCCCCCCTTAACATTAACATAAACCCATCCCTCCTTAATATTAACATAAACCCATCCCCCTTAACATTACATAAACCCATCCCCCTTAACATTAACATAAACCCATCCCCCTTAACATAAAACCCATCCCCCTTAACATTAACATAAACCCATCCCCCTTACATTAACATAAACCCATCCCCCCTTAACATAACATACCCATCCCCCCTTAACATTAACATAAAAACCCATCCCCCCTTAACATTAACATATCCCTTAACATTAACATAAACCCATCCCCCCTTAACATTAACATAAACCCATCCCCCTTAACATTAACATAACCCATCCCCCCTTAAATTAACATAACCCATCCCCCTTAACATTAACATAAACCCATCCCCCTTAACATTAACATAAACCCATCCCCCCTTAACAACATAAACCCATCCCTCCCTTAACATTAACATAACCCATCCCCCCTTACATTAACATAAACCATCCCCCCTTAACATTAACATAAACCCATCCCCCCTTAACATAACCCATCCCCCTTAACATAAACCCATCCCCCCTTAACATTAACATAAACCTACCCCCCCTTAACATAACATAACCCATCCCCCTTAACATAACCCATCCCCCCTTACATAACCCATCCCCTTAACATTAACATAAACCCATCCCCCTTAACATAACCCATCCCCCCTTAACATTAACATAAACCATCCCCCCTTAACATAAACCCATCCCCCCTTAACATTAACATAACCCATCCCCCTTAACATTAACATAAACCATCCCCCCTTAACATTAACATAACCCATCCCCCCTTAACATAACCCATCCCCCCTTAACATTAACATAAAACCCATCCCCCCTTAACACATAAACCCATCCCCCCTTAACATTAACATAAACCCATCCCCCCTTAACATTAAATAAACCCATCCCCCTTAACATTAACAAACCCTCCCCTTAACATTACATAAACCCATCCCCTTAACATAACATAACCCATCCCCCTTAACATTAACATAACCCATCCCCCTTAACATAAACCCATCCCCCCTAACATTAACATAAACCCATCCCCTTAACATAACATCCCCCCTTAAACCCATACCCCCCCTTAACATTAACATAAACCCATCCCCCCTTAACATAACATACATCCCCCTTAACATTAACATAAACCCATCCCCCCTTAACATTGAACATAAACCCATCCCCCCTTACATAACATAAACCCATCCCCTTAACATTAACATAAACCCATCCCCCCTTACATACCATAAACCCATCCCCCTTAACATTAACATAAACCCATCCCCCTTAACATAAATAACCCATCCCCCCTTAACATTAACATAAACCCATCCCCCCTTAACATAAACCCATCCCCCCTCAACATTAACATAAACCCATCCCCTTAACATAACATACATCCCCCTTAACATTAACATAAACCCATCCCCCCTTAACATACATAAACCCATCCCCCCTTAACATTAACATAAACCCATCCCCCCTTAACATTAAATAAACGCATCTCCCCTTAACATTAACATAAACCCATCCCCCCTTAACATTAACATAAACCCATCCCCCCTTAACATTAACATAAACCCATCCCCCTTAACATTACATAAACCCATCCCCCTTAACATTAACATAAACCCATCCCCCCTTAACATTAACATAACCCTCCCCTTACATTAACATAAACCCTCCCCCCTTAACATTAACATAACCCATCCCCTTAACATTAACATAAACCCATCCCTCTTACATTAACATAACCCATCCCCTTAACATTAACATAAACCATCCCTCCTTAACATTAACATAAACCCATCCCCCCTAACATTAACATAAACCATCCCCCCTTAACATTAACATAAACCCATCCCCCCTTGACATAAACATAAACCCATGCCCCCTTAACATTAACATAAACATCCCCCCTTAACCATTAACATAAACCCATCCCCCCTTAACATTAACATAAACCATCCCCCCTTAACATTAACATAAAACCATCCCCCTTAACATTAACATAAACCCATCCCCCCTTAACCTTAAACCCATCCTTACATTACATAAGCCCATCCCCCCTTAACATTAACATAAACCCATCCCCCTTTAACATTAACCATCCCCCCTTAACATTAACATTAACCCATCCCCCCTTAACATTAACATAACCCATCCCCCCTTAACATAAACCCATCCCCCCCTTAACATTAACATAAAACCATCCCCCCTTAACATTAACATAAACCCATCCCCCCTTAACATTAACATAAAACCATCCCCCCTTAACATTAACATAAACCCATCCCCCCTTAACATTAACATAAAATGGAGGGGTTGAAGACATCTGGTTGTTGTAACATTTATACATCTATACATTTATACATCTATACATTTATACATCTATACATTTATATATCTATACATTTATACATCTGGCTGCACCTACAGTTGCCCAAATAAGTGATGTCGCGGCACCAAGTGTATTTTGATGAATAATTGGTATCATCACTATCTCTATCTATCTATTGCCGGACGCCTTCCTCCCCTTAATGAGGGTGGTCATACACAGAAGGCCCCCAAGTGGACCTATTCCCTGTAAGAGGGACAACCCGAGCCAGTTTACTGAAGGACTTACAGGATTGACCACTCAATTTAGGATCCGTCCGACTCCGAGGCCCTCTGTATCTTGTTAGCACTATTTTTCTACATTGGTGTTCGGATAGTCCATCCTCTAACCTGCCTTACACTTGGATAAGCAGTACGGATTTGTATCAGGTTTACTCCCCTAGACAGGTTGCCGACCAAGGCTGACGAGTTCCATCCACCCGGATTTTTATAATGTTGTCTCCCCTAGAAGGGTTGCTGACCAAGGATAACGAGTCCCATCCACCCTAAATCACAATCTAAGCATTAATTCATCGTTTCGAGTGAGATATACAAACATGTTCCTATCTATACACACCCTATTCAGCATATGACAGATATTAATACAGCATCCAACGAGCAAAACGTAATGACAGAGGAGACATGACTTATTTGGCCAACCATACCACTATATGTAATGAGGACCGCACACCAGAGGCAGTTCATGGTGATTCATTCCAAGGTCTCGCCTCCCAGGCTTTGTGTTATAGTCCGTTCATTCTAGGTTGGACAGAAATCGTAACCTCTAACCCCTGTAACTAAAAAAGGGCTAGAGCAAATGAACTGTCAATTTATACTTACATTTCCTAGTCAAGTCTTCCTATTTGGTAGAAATATTAGCTCGATTGCTGTAGTTATTTTTGAGTTGTGAGAGGTTAGAGGTTACGATTTTTGCCCAACTTCGAATGAACAGACTATAGTAATGTTGATCTGATCAATACAAACATGTGACAAAACTACGCTCCATAAACATTAAAAGAGAGAGAGAGAGAGAGAGTTAGGCTAGGCCGCTATTGGGGTTCAAGACTATCCTTCCGCATCATCATTTTCGGAAATAGAATTCAAGCAGAGCGAAATGGATGTCCCTTCACATCCAATACTTGTGTTCAACTATATATGGTTTTATTTCAGCCGAGGGTAAATTGCCATGTCCCCATCTTCATTACTCAGCTATTATGACGATTTTGTAGTTAATTATGAAAACTTGGCATTATTATAACGTAGATATAAATTGTTTCATATTTTTCCATCAAGTATCGGGATATTCGTTGCTAAAACATTCAGTTTGCCATCAGCTGGAAACAAACAAATAGACTATAGCAATACATGGGAACATTAAGACTTTAGCAAAGGTTTCATCAAGCTCCCAATAAATGGAGATAGAAATCATCCTTAACCCTTCCTGTACCGGGGACGTCCTTTTAATTATATTCTGGCAACTATTAGACGATTTTATTCAACTTAACAAGGATGTCTACCAAGACGTTTGGTCCATTAGTTTGGCGATTTTTAGAGTTTTCGCTCCATTTCTTTGTCGACATTAAACCCTTTCGTGCCATTAAGTGTAGATTTTTTCTTGGCGAGCGATAGCGAGCCTGTAATTTTAGGAGGAACCGGCCTTTGGCCGGGAAATTTTTCTCCCAAAGAATGTACAAATTTCTTTTGAAAACGGGTATATTGGGTGTTTATTTAAGCTTGATGGAAGTCTACCGAGGAAACTAAAAATGATAAATTAATAAATAAATAGACAAGAAAATAACCACTACCGCCAAAAAAAAAAATCTATCCCCCCTTCCTGGGAACTGCACCTCTACCCTTCACTGTATGTCGTTAGCGTGTCCACCCAGATGGCTGTCAGGTTGCAACAACTCTGTTATGGCCATTATGGTGAGGTGGTAGGAAGTTTGTCTGTTGATCAATGTGTCGAGGTTTAAATCAAAGGTGGGTTGTGTGGGATTTTTCTTAAGGTGTTTGATTTAAGGATTATCGGAGCTTCATTTCAGACACAAACACTATTATCCACATCCCCAATCTTTATGCCTACTCCGTACTCCTACAGTTAGGGAAAAATTAATGTAGAGTTGCACCTAGAATATCGTGGTATTACATAATAAAAAGGGAACAGTTAGCTACTGAAGCACACTGACTCGTCCCTACATAATATTTAAAATGCCTACAACAAAGCTCACATAATATTATTTTCGACAACTGGATGACTGTGATCACCAACAGGTTACCCAGTCTATCACAGGTTGAAGCCAGCATGATGCCACAGGCAGTATATTTACCCAAACACACAGAAGCCACAAAATAGCATGCGGAACAATTGTTTTCCAGTGTCAATTAAATTACCGGCCTCTATCCTTTTTAATTGTTGATCTTACTTTTGCCATTTTCGAGCCATGTCTATTTAGCTTGTTCCCTATCTTAATGATAATATATAAAATAACGCCTCCCTAGACTCCCTTTAAAGTAAGAAACGCTCCTAGACCTTTCAATCTAAATATGTGCACTATTTCCGTAGAAAAGTGTCCTGTTGCGTTGTCTGCCCGTCATGTGCCTCTCCAAGACTACACTCCCGTATAATGAGTAAGCTGTGTTCACCTCTTCATACAATTTACCCTCCCCCTCTCTCCCTGCCACACACAAACACACACACAGACACATATTTGTTTCTCTACTAGCTTCGTAAAAAATATCATATTCTAACTGATTTCATTTGGGCAATATAAACAAGCGTTGTAAATCAACGAATGCCTCTGTTGTCGGCCCCCAATACCAAGGACACTCCACAATCTCTTCGCCCCCCTCCCCCCCCCCCCCCCCTCTTGCTTGAACACAATATTGAAATAATTCTAGGGTGAGTTCAAATTATTCTTAGCGGTCTTAGGAGTTCAAGGGGCTGAGTTGGGCCCAGTGCTCGCTGTGGAATGAACCTCTGATTAAGGCCAAGCAGCAAATTAGGGCCGAGCAGTCAATTTGGGCCGAACAGTCAATTTCGGCCGAGCAATCAATTTCGGCCGAACATTCAATTTCGGCCGAACATTCAATTTGGGCTGAGCAGTCAATTTGGGCCGAGCAGTCAATTTGGGCTGAGCAGTCAATTTGGGCCGAACAGTCAATTTGGGCCGAGCAGTCAACTTGGGCTGAGCAGTCAATTTGGGCCGAGCATTCAATTTGGGCCGAGCAGTTAATTTGGGCCAAACAGTCAATTTGAGCCGAGCAGCCAATGTAGCTCGAATGGCCGATTTTCCCCCCGTGTTTATAAAGGAGACAAAAGGCAAAACTGTCTGTAACAAGTGTCTCTCCAAAAAATGAAAGTGACAGTGGATGTGTGTATCTGTGTGTCTGTGTGTGTTTGTGTTTATTTACGAATTTTGTATTTATTTATTTTTGTTTTTGGTGTATTGATAAGAAGTGTGGTGTGTTTGTCTAGTATAGTGATGGGGAGCCAAACACTTTTTTAGGGCGAACCATTGATTTGAGCTGAATGGCCGCATCAGGTCATTTGGGCCAAGCCGTCAATGTTGGCCAAGGGGCCGATTTGAACCAAGCGGTTAATTCAGGCAGAATGGTCGAATCTGAACCCCCCCCCCCCACCTTTCACAGGGATCTTTGTTGAATTCTGTTTGGGAACTTGTACATAGATTTACATAGATACACTGGCCACACAGACCTTACGATCCAAACGAGGTGGTCAGGACTTAATTCCAGTAGAGATGGCATATCCGATAGAAAAGGAAAGTTGAAGGAAAGGATAGAAAAGAAGAGGGCTCTCTCTCAACTTGGGTGGTTCAAAGAGAAGACCAGCAACAACATCACTATAAATGACCCGAGGGTTCATAAACTTATTGCTCGTTTTCGCGAAGGAGGTATAAATAATTGAGTTTTATTTCGTTTTAAGGGGGGTCACCGGCTTTTTTTTATCTTTCTTTCCTTTTCTCTCTTTCCCTGGCTTGTATCCATTCGGCCCCATTCAGCCAAGTGTTTTAAGACGTTTATCCCCATCCAGGTGTCGATTCCTTCCTGGCGAGCGATAGCGTGCCAGCATTGTATGGACAAATCCGGCTTCACATTTTTCTATCGAAAAATGTACAAATTTAGCTTGCTGTCAAAACAAAAATAATTATATGCTGGCTCGCTACCGCTCACCAGGAAAATATTGACACCTGAATGGGGGTAAACGTCTTACAACAATAGGCTGAATGGGGCCGAATGGATACAAGCTAAAGAGAGAGAAAGAGGAAAAAAGCGAGGTGGGCTCCCTTAACCATTTCATAATAGCTATAACCAGAAGCCTCTAACATGCTGACCATCGCGATAAACGAAGCCTAACACCCATACGAGTGTTTTGTACAGCAACCCAACGCTTGGCTTCCACCGACAGACAGAATTAAGGGAGCTCAGACGGTATTGGGCAGCATAGTTTACTGGTTCGGCTCAATGGTTTAAGGAAGGGGTTTAGTTTGTTCTCTAAACATCTATCAAGCTTAAAGAAACACCCACAAGACCACCCATCGATATAAATTTGTACGTTTTTCGGTAGAAAAATGTTCCGGCCGAAGGCCGATTCCTCTTCAAATACAGGCTCGCTATCGCTCGCCAGGAAAAAAATCGACACCTAGATGGCACGAAAGGTCTTACTATTGGCAAATAAATGGGGCTAAAGGTTTGAAAATCGCCAAACTAATGGGGCGAATGTCTTGAAATCTCATAACGTATAGGGCTAAACATGAGGGAGGAGGAGGACTAGAAAAAACAACTGCCTCCCCTTAATTGTGCAGTTATGGTTTTATGGAGTCATTGGTAGCCAGGCAATCTTCTCAAAATAATTAAATTGTCATAAACCCATATTTATTGCTGGTTGATGCAGTCTCTTAAGGGGAGGTGGATCGTTGTCATGGTCCCCCTTCTTCTTCATGTTTAGCCCCATTAATTTCAGATTTTATGACGTTCAGCCCATTAGTTTGGCGATGTTAAGACTTTTCACGCCATTTCTTTGTCAATATTAAGACTTCGTGTCATTTATGGGTCGATGTTTTCCTAGCGAGCGATAGCGAGCCTGTAATTTAAGAGAAACCGGCCATCGGCCTGGACATTGTTCTATCGAAAAATGTACAATTTAATCTTGAAGGAGGGTCTTGGATTTGTTTTTATTTTTTAAGCTTGATGAAGGTCTAGGGAGGAAACTAAAGACCTTATAAAAAATACATAAATGAGGAAATTAATACACTCATCCCCCTTTAATAGCTATCAGAGTTTCTAATTATCTCGTGCCAATATCATTATATGAAGTGCAATCAATAGACAGTGCGGCTGCCACCTTAGTTATTGTTCAAGTAATAATAATAATAATAATAATAATAATAATAATAATATAAATAAAGTAATCATAAATTCATATTTTTTCACCAACCAACTTTACTTCTAAACTCAATTAATGAAATCAGTAAATACATGTGGCACTCCAAGGACTCGAACCTAGGATACTCACACCAAATAAGCATGTTTAGTCATTGGCCGCGCTGGACTAATCCGTAGGTCATAACATACTGATGGATTGTTTAGGTTAAGGGGAATTGGGTCGTTTTTCTGGTCCCCTTTTTCCCTCGTGTTAAGCTTCAAATGTTTTGAAAATATAAGAAGTTCGGCCCATTACTTTGGCGATTTTAACACCTTTTGCTCCATTTCGTTGTCAATTTGAAGACCTTTCGTGCTATTTAGGTGTCGATTATTTCCTGGCGAGAGATAGCGAGCCTGAAATTTTAAGAGAAATCGGCCTTCGGCCGGGACTTTTTTCTACCGAAAAATTTACAAATTTATCTTGAAGGGGGGTCTAGGGGGTGTTTTTCTAAGCTTGGGGGGTTTCTAAGCTTGATGGAGGTCTAGCGAAAAAACTAAGAAGTAAAGGAATACATGAAGTATTAAACCAAAAAAAAAAAAAAAAAAAAAAAAAAAAATAATAATGAACCGGTCCGTCTCCCCTTAAGCTTAATGAGAAACTTGCTACGGCTAAACATAAGTCCGCCAAAATTAGAAGTGTTGGTCCGCGATACATACTGAAGTTCGTTATTAAGGGGACAGTGGTTATGTTTTGGTCCATTATTTTATATATTAATTATTTGTTTAGTTTTCTCCCTTTACCTCCATCAAACTTTAAAAAAAAAAAAAAAAAAAACACATCCATTATATCTTCTTTCTAGGTTAATTTGTAAATTTTTCGGTAGAAATATGTCCCGGCCGAAGGCCGGTTCTTCTAAAAATGACAGGCTCACTATCGTTCGCCAGGAAAAAATATTGACACCTAAATAGCGCGTAAGGTTTTAATATTGACAAAGAAATTGTGCGAAAGGTCTTAAAATCGACAAACTAATGGGGCAAACACCTTAAAATCTGAACACTAATGGGGCTAAACATGAGGAAGAAGGGGGACCAGAAAAATTACCCATCTCCCCTTAATCCTGTCAGATACATACGAGGACGCGTTTCTTCATTCGATTTTGATTGTCATTAGGCTATTATTTACAGCATAGGAAGGATCTCTAGAAATCAAAGTGTAAAATTATCTCTATCGTCTAACTCTAATATGTTAGAAGAAGGGACTGGAGATCTCGAAAAGGGGCTCCAGTCCTGACAATTTTCTTGACTTACAGTGTGCTGGCTTAATAATCCAATAGGGTTGATAGCCTCTTAAGTCCTATTTTAACTAACTGTTAAAAAGCACATGTTATCAGTATATTCAATATCCAATATATTCAGATCCAAAATTATTTACGTAGATTAGCAAATTGGGCCCACATTTGGCAAATTAGTTTCAATACCGATATATGTAAAGTACTGCATATACAGTAGGTTACAATAATGAACAATAGAACTACTCGATAAATGGTAGTGAATTCAAAATCAGTGACAAAAAAACTGATCTAAGAGTAACAATATTCAGCAATTTTAATCCCAGCCATCCAACAATGTACCTAAGTAGTTAAGAAAGCAGCCACTGGAAGATCGTGTGAATACACATCCGAAAAGGTTATACTCACTTTATACAATTCTTTGGTTCACCCCTATCTAGAACACTGTGTACAATTTTGGTGTCCATATTTTCAAAAGGACATAGATAAACTGGAGAGAATACAGTGCACAATAACAATAATGACTCCCAGAAATAAGTCATATGAAGAACGTCGACAACAATTCAATCTTTTCAGTTCAACATAGGCAGGCTAGGAGGGGAACTAATTCAAGTTATTATAATCATTAAAGGTAATAACAATATAGATGTCAACAAATACTTCATAATTGATCTTTCAATTTCCACTGGAGGAAATGGTTTTAAAGTTAATGGAAAGCATTTTCACAAACATGAGGTAAAGCATTTCTTTTTCAATCGAGTGGTGTGACGCTTCTGCATAGTAGCCACGTGCGGGCATGCGCGCGCGTCGGCTGCCCAGCCGTTTAGAAACCGGCTGGCGGCAGCCGGCCGGCAGGCTTTTCCTTAGTATATATCCTACGACAACGTAACTAATGTCTGGGATATTCTTATGTTGTTTCACAGCTTGAAGCTGCCCTTATTCTTAACCAACGCATCTTAGTATATTTTATTCTCGATAGTTGATTGTTTCATTATAATATATAAGATGTAAGTCTAGTGAGAGTGGGAGGAGACGAGAGAGAGACTGGCTGGGGGACATTGCTTCGCGCGGAGAGTCCAGCTTGGGACGAGCCTGATGTTGCCACGTGCATTTGATTGCAACGTTAGGCTTAGTTTCGACTCACGCACGGGGTAGAGGATTTTGACCCGGCAACTGTGTTGAGTGTTGCCAAGCATGGGATGTATTTTGCATGCCTAGGGTGGGGTCCAGACAGATTCAAGACTCCGAGCTCACTTCACTGTCGTACCCTTCGGACCCCCTTGATATCTATCCCTCTCAACCCCACTTAGAAACTTTCTCTCTTACTTTGCATACCTTCCTTCCACTACTTCACCAATCTATTTAATTATCCCATCCCCTTGATAGACCTTATATCTATTATTGTATTAACGACGAGCTCTCAGATAACTAGATAGGATTTTGGGCCTTATGCAGAGACGTAATTGTTAATGAGACCTAGGAAGCTTTTTTGTTGTCTCATATTTGGTGGTTTCATGCTTGCTAGTGTGTTCTTGTGTCAGGTTAGCAGGGGCTAGACCGGAGGGGAGGCTTTTTGCGATCCTTTAAGTAAAGTCTGCTGGTGCGAGTCCTGTGGACCCGCACGACTTTACTAGGATACCCGTGGGAGTCTGGGGGCATTTTCTTGTCTGTGTCCCTGTGTGTCTAGTGTTGTGTTGTGTGAGGGCCCTTGCCTAGTCCACTCAGCACTGCGCTAGCACGTCTTGCTTTTGTTTTAGGGTCGCCAGGAGAGAGTCAGATACTTGCGATCTGAGTCTCTCAAGAGAGCACCCTTTCAATTAGAGTAATTTGGCGCACAGACCTGGGAACGTCCCTAGGCTAGAGCAGGTGGCTCAGCCCGGTTATCCGAAGCCTATATCCTTCCGGCTAAACCTCTGCCACCTGACAGATTAACAGCTAGGGGTTTATTATCTCTGCATGCTTGTTATTGTGCCACAGTTTACCGTTTTTGTTAGCATTGTGAGTCAGGGTGGGGCTTAGAGACTCTGTCCGAGCAGGCTTGCCTGACTAAGAGTGAGAAGCACACCTGTATGTGGTTGTGTTGCGAGTTGCTGCCTTTATTTAATTATACCTATGCCATTATACACTGTATGGCCTATCACTAGTATTTATTCCTGCTTATGAGTTAAGAGTTCTCTAAATCCGTAACATACTTTCTTTGCTAAGCATCAGATCCTACAGTAGCCGCATGCAGTTTAGAAACCCGCATCTTGTCTACCTGTACGATGTTTTGAGGACGGTTTGCTTTCACCTTCTTTCACGCAGGGGTGATTAATTGTATTAATTAACGTAACGTTAAATGTGCTTTCTTCTAGTTTGTTATTAAATTGTTTCTGCAATTTAATTCCGTTATCTATCTTTTCCTTGAAGCTTTAAGTCAACTTAATTGTGTGATCTTTTATATAGCCTGCTTGACTATCAGCAGTCTATAGTGCGTGCACCCTGTAACCGAGTCATAGGATACCTCGTTGTCCAGGCAGGACTCTTGACGGTTTAGGGTGGTTTGTTGCCTGGGTTTATAGATAAGGGTTGGATCTAGCGTTTTCCGTTGTTGCTTGTTGCCGCATACCTAGTCCAATAGAAAGAGCCTAGTGTTTATATATCCCAGGACGTAACAAATGGCGACCTTGCATAGGATTTACTGAACAGAGGAATATAGTGGTCATTTGTTTTGAGATTCCTTATGATTAAAGGAATACAGTGGACATAGAGTTTTTTTTTTGGAGCAACCAATATAACACATTAAATACTTTAAATAACATTAGTATATACATACTTGCATAGGAGATAAGGCACATTCTATAACCGTGATAATTACTGCAGTACACAAGCATGTCTAATACATCAGAACACAGTGATGGGTCAGGTCACGATACGGGCTCGGGGGGAGAAAGACCTGTGGAGTGGCTAGTCGATAGCGAGGAGGGTGCTAGAAGATTTTTAGAGGTGCCCCTTACCGCTGACAGGGTGTTGAAGCTGAATAAGTATGGCTTAAAGTGTGTGGCAGGTCTTCAGGGTCACCAGGGTTTAAGTGGCATGAGGAAAGATCAGCTGAGGATTTTGATATTGGGTTTAGAAGGGAGAGACCTGGGTGGAGAGGCGACTGGGGGCCCCGGTCCCCAGCCCCCCCTCCACTCTACCCCCATATCAAACGTCAATGTGCCTGAATTTAGTACATACCCCCAAGTTGATGGTCAATGGCAGCGTGGAATTCAATCACAGGGACCCTCCCCATTAAATGCACCTTCCCCTCCTCAAGGGTTGACTCCAGATTTGTTGTTTCGGCTTGAGATGGCCAAGGTTGAGGCCGCCGAAAGACAGGTTAGTGTGCAGGCTGAGGTTGCTAGAGCTCAGGTTGAGGCTGCCGAGAGACAGGCTAGTGTGCAGGCTGAGGTTGCTATACGAGAGGCTGAACTGCAGGCAGAGTCTACTAGGTATCGGGCTGACAGGGAGCTGGAGAGATCTCGAGTGGAGGTAACAGGGCGAAATATTGGGGGAGGTAACAGACATCGGGACCAATCATTGTCGCACCTGCTTAAACTAGTTCCTGTGTTCGATGAATTATGTGTGGCTGAGTTTTTTATGCGATTTGAGAAGAAGTGTCAGGAACACCAGTGGCCTCAGGAAAAGTGGGCAGCATTAGTTTCATCAAGACTCCTAGGAAAGGGGCTAAAAGCGTATGATGCACTACCTTTAGAGTCCTGTGTAGTTTATAATGAGCTAAAGAAGGCTGTGCTACGGGCCTATGAGTTACAACCAGAAACTTACTGCTTGAAGTTTCGGGGTGTTACTAAGGGCAAGGATAGTACCTTCCTAGAACACGCCCGGGACTTGTCTGATGCACTACGACATTGGCTTCATTCCGAGAGGGCAGCTACTTTTGAGGAGTTGAGTGAGCTGGTTCTCTTGGAGCAGTTCTTTAAGTGCACAGGCGGGGACTTAACATTAAATATAAAGGACAAAAATCCTAGAACTCTCCAGGAGGCAGCAGAAATGGCTGACCTCCGACTGTCATTAATTCGAGGGTGCGGAGCAGCAGCTAGGAGTGAGTCGGGTACAAAGGATCGTACCCCTCCCCCTCCCAAGAATTTTGATACACATAAATACACAAAACCATCTAGCACTGACAATAAAACTGAACATAAACCAAATACCGTCCCGTATAAGAAGTCTAATGGTACCTCCCACTCCCAAGGGAAACCAAAGAGTAAAGAGTGATTTGCATGTCACAAGGAGGGTCACTTTGCAAATGCTTGTCCGAACAAGCCACCAAACAAGGTTGTGTCATTGGTCCGCAGCATAGGGGTGTCGCCTATATCTTCTGAGTTTGCCAAGGGTAGTTCGTCAGAGGTTGGGACACAGCCTGTGTTCAAGAGTCCGGAAGGCTCGAACCCTGTCCGCGACGTCTTTGGTTTTGTGAGGTGGGCTGGCGAAAGGCGAGGAGTTAAGCTATTGCGTGATACGGGGGCTTCTCAGACCTTGTTAAAGAACTTTACTGGTAGGCCGATTAACGCTGCTCGGGTGGTGGTAGTTCAGGGGATCAATGCTACGAAGTCCTACCCGCTGGTGCGGATGGAGCTGGAGGTGGGTGGTGTGGCGAAGGAGCTGGATGTCGGAATTGTAGAGAACTTGCCTGTTGGGGGCGTCGACCTCCTCCTCGGCAACGACTTTGCGGTGCCTGCTTCTAAGGTTTCACCCTTGGTCGTTGCCGAGAAGGCGGCCGACGTTAGTAGGGAGGAACAGGAGTGGGTTGAGAAGTGTAGCGTACAAACCATGGCGTGTGTTGTGACGCGTTCTCAGACATCCGGAGCCTTGCAGCCACCACCTCAGTCTATCAAACCGCGGAGGAAAGGTCACAAGAAAACGGGAAGTGTTGGTCAATTGGAGAGTTTTGAGCCGGCAGTGTTTCTTGGTGACTCATTATTGGCACCTATGTTAGAGTCTGGAGAGGCCCCGGGGCCTGTCACCGCTAGTGCAGGTGCAGGGCAGGAAGAGACTCTGCGACAGCATCGTTATGCGCAGCGTGAGGAAAGGATGGCTCAGCGGGACATTGGAGGCGGAAATAAATTATTTAAGATGAACTTAGATAATCTCGCACCTGCTGATATATGTTCCTTGCAGCTGGAAGATCCTGAAGTCAGGGCGTGTGGTAATGGTGCTGTTGAACTGGAGAGCGATGGGGATGCGCAGCCTGGTGATTTTTTCTTGTCCGAGGGGATCTTGTATCGGAGACATCAGGATCTCAAGAAAAAGTGGGATGGCGGGTCAGGATTAGTGGACCAGTTAGTAGTACCGAGGGTGTGCCGTGAGAGCTTATTGAGATTAGCTCATGATGTGCCTTTGGCAGGGCACCTGGGGGCACGTAAGACGGAGGCAGCTCTGAGCAAGCTTTTCTGGTGGCCTGGGTTAAAGGCGAGTGTCGTGTCATGGGTGTCACAGTGTCACACTTGTCAAGTTGTTGGGAAACCCAATCAGCTCATCCCGAGAGCCCCGTTACAACCCATCCCTGTCATTGGGCCGCCCTTCAGCAAAGTAGTTATCGATATGGTTGGCCCATTGCCCCCCACTAGTGCCGGCAATAAATTTTTACTAACTGTAATGGATGTAGCAACACGGTATCCAGATGCTTACCCCATGCGCAACGGGATGGCTAAGACTGTTGTCAAAAACCTACTTGTCTATTTCTCTCGTTATGGATACCCTCAGGAGATCCAGTCTGATCAGGGATCCAATTTTACTTCTGCTCTGTTTAAGCATACCATGCAGCAACATGGGATAGTGTCTGTGGTGTCATCTGCCTACCATCCCGAGAGTCTGGGAGTTTTGGAAAGGTGGCACTCGACTCTCAAGAGTATGTTGCGGTGTTATTGCATGGAAAATGGGAAGGACTGGGATCTAGGTCTCCCATACGTTTTATTTGCTGTGAGAGAAGTACCTGGGGAGAGCTTGGGATTTAGCCCGAACGAGTTGGTTTTTGGACACAGGGTCAGGGGGCCCCTCCACATAGTCAAGGAGATCTGGGAGGGAGTCACAAAGCCATGCTCGCTTCTAAAGTATGTAGTTGAAAGCCGTGAGAGAATGCTAAAGAGCTTGGAGGTAGCAGGTCGGAACCTTAAGAGTTCACAAGCTCAGATGAAGGACAGATACGACCAGAAGGTGAAGCTGAGGGAGTTTGAAGTAGATCAGGAGGTACTGATACTACTGCCTCTGGTGGGAAACCCCTTGTCTGCCAAGTATTCTGGTCCGTATCGGGTTGTAAGGAAGGTTTCTGATCTCGACTATTTAGTAGCTACTCCTGATCGTAAGAAAAAGACTCAACTTTGCCATGTAAATCTGATGAAGGAGTATGTGAGGCGCCCCTCCGAGCCTCTCACTGTCCCAGTGTTGATCTGCAGCGATCGTGGTGGAGAAGGAGGAAGGGACAGTCAAGCTGCGGGGGAGGATAATTGGGATTGCCATGTTTCCGCGGATCAGTGGGCGGGGAATTCTAGACAAGTGGCTCACGAGTTGATATTGCACCTGCCTGAGCAACAGCGTGTAGCTGTGCAGCACTTGTTTGATTCAAACCCAGCTGTTTTCGCGGAGCATCCTGGCCTCACTACTCAAGCGGTGCACGATGTCGATGTTGGGGACCACCCGCCCTTTAAATCAGTGCCATACCGTGTTCCCCCTATTAAATTACCAGCACTTAGGGAAGAGCTGGATTATATGCTGAAACGTGGGCTGATTTCTGAGGGTGCAGTAAGGTGGACTTCCCCCGTCACACTGCAGCCCAAACCAGATGGCAAGGTGCGGTTTTGTATAGATTTCCGCAGGTTGAATGGTTTAACCCCCACAAATGCCTACCCTCTCCCTCGTGTGGACGACAGTGTGGATAAGATAGGAAAAGCCAAGTTCCTCACTAAGATAGACCTTGTTAAGGGTTATTGGCAAGTGCCCTTGTCTGAGCGAGCGCGAGAGGTGTGGGTTTGTGGTGGACGGTGCCACATATCGTTGCCATGTTATGCCATACGGGCTGAAAAATGCCCCTGCAACGTTTCAGAAATTAATGAACGACATTGTAGCCGACATTCCCAACTGTACGGTGTACCTAGATGATGTCATAATATACGACGATGATTTTAACAGTCACTGTGCTCACATCGGACAGCTTTTTAATAAACTGAATGAAGCAGGTTTGGTGGTAAACCTGGGTAAGTGCGATTTTGTCAAAGCCACAGTTTTGTACCTGGGGTTCGAGGTGGGGATGGGTCAGGTGTGCCCTCCACAGACAAAGATCAAAGCCATCGATCAGTTTCCCCAGCCTACGACTAAGAAACAAATCATGCGGTTTCTAGGTATGATAGGCTATTATCGTCGCTTCATCAAAGGCTATTCGACTGTACTTGCACCTTTAACTGACTTATTAGCTAAGGACAAGAAGTTCCGGTGGTCTCCTGAGTGTGCAGAGGCGTTTTCCTTGGTGAAACACCTGTTATGTACCCACCCCATACTCAGGGCCCCGGACTTCAGCAGACCTTTTCAGCTGGCGACTGATGCCAGTGGCGTAGGGGCTGGGGCTGTCTTGTTACAGACAGATGATGAAGGTATCGAACATCCAGTGAGTTTTTACAGTAAAAATGTAATAGTGCACAAAGGAATTACTCTGTAATTGAAAAAGAACTCCTGGCGATAGTGCTGGCGCTCAGGCACTTCGATGTATATGTTCCTGCTTTCGGACCAGTCGTAGTGGTTTATACCGATCATCACACTCTGAAATTCTTGAATCAGTTTCATAACCGGAATATGAGGCTGACCAGGTGGTCACTCATGCTTCAGGAGTATAATCTGGACATACGCCATATTGCCGGTTCTGATAACGCGATAGCGGATTGTCTATCAAGGATGGATGATGTTGGTTAGACTGCCACAGGATTGAGGGTTGAGTGTGGAGGAAAATAGGCTGTCACTGTAGTTCAGCCGAAAAAAACAAATTAAAAAAGCAAAACCTTATAAAAACTCTTTATTTTTATAACGTGTAGAATTTTGTATAAGATGTTGTAGCAGTATCTAAGTTGAATGTTTTCGCTTATTGTCGCTGAGTTAGTTGAACTTGCTCGGTGGAGCGCAACAGTCTTTATTTTTTTTATATATAGTGCCTTGTGTCGCAACAGTGTGTGGTACTATGAGAAGCTTTCTGTTAGATATGACGAACTTAGTCAAGGGTCTTATATCTTGGGGGAGGTGTGACGCTTTTGCATAGAAGCCACGTGCGGGCATGCGCGCGCGTCGGCTGCCCAGCCGTTTAGAAACCGGCTGGCGGCAGCCGGCCGGCAGGCTTTTCCTTAGTATATATCCTACGACAACGTAACTAATGTCTGGGATATTCTTATGTTGTTTCACAGCTTGAAGCTGCCCTTATTCTTAACCAACGCATCTTAGTATATTTTATTCTCGATAGTTGATTGTTTCATTATAATATATAAGATGTAAGTCTAGTGAGAGTGGGAGGAGACGAGCGGGAGAGAGAGACCGGCTGGGGGACGTTGCTTCGCGCGGAGAGTCCAGCTTGGGACGAGCCTGATGTTGCCACGTGCATTTGATTGCAACGTTAGGCTTAGTTTCGACTCACGCACGGGGTAGAGGATTTTGACCCGGCAACTGTGTTGAGTGTTGCCAAGCATGGGATGTATTTTGCATGCCTTGGGTGGGGTCCAGACAGATTCAAGACTCAGAGCTCACCTCACTGTCGTACCCTTCGGACCCCCTTGATATCTATCCCTCTCAACCCCACTTAGAAACTTTCTCTCTTACTTTGTATACCTTCCTTCCACTACTTCACCAATCTATTTAATTATCCCATCCCCTTGATAGACCTTATATCTATTATTGTATTAACGACGAGCTCTCAGATAACTAGATAGGATTTTGGGCCTTATGCAGAGACGTAATTGTTAATGAGACCTAGGAAGCTTTTTTGTTGTCTCATATTTGGTGGTTTCATGCTTGCTAGTGTGTTCTTGTGTCAGGTTAGCAGGGGCTAGACCGGAGGGGAGGCTTTTTGCGATCCTTTAAGTAAAGTCTGCTGGTGCGAGTCCTGTGGACCCGCACGACTTTACTAGGATACCCGTGGGAGTCTGGGGGCATTTTCTTGTCTGTGTCCCTGTGTGTCTAGTGTTGTGTTGTGTGAGGGCCCTTGCCTAGTCCACTCAGCACTGCGCTAGCACGTCTTGCTTTTGTTTTAGGGTCGCCAGGAGAGAGTCAGATACTTGCGATCTGAGTCTCTCAAGAGAGCACCCTTTCAATTAGAGTAATTTGGCGCACAGACCTGGGAACGTCCCTAGGCTAGAGCAGGTGGCTCAGCCCGGGTATCCGAAGCCTATATCCTTCCGGCTAGACCTCTGCCACCTGACAGATTAACAGCTAGGGGTTTATTATCTCTGCATGCTTGTTATTGTGCCACAGTTTACCGTTTTTGTGAGCATTGTGAGTCAGGGTGGGGCTTAGAGACTCTGTCCGAGCAGGCTTGCCTGACTAAGAGTGAGAAGCACACCTGTATGTGGTTGTGTTGCGAGTTGCTGCCTTTATTTAATTATACCTATGCCATTATACACTGTATGGCCTATCACTAGTATTTATTCCTGCTTATGAGTTAAGAGTTCTCTAAATCCGTAACGTACTTTCTTTGCTAAGCATCAGATCCTACAGTAGCCGCATGCAGTTTAGAAACCCGCATCTTGTCTACCTGTACGATGTTTTGAGGACGGTTTGCTTTCACCTTCTTTCACGCAGGGGTGATTAATTGTATTAATTAACGTAACGTTAAATGTGCTTTCTTCTAGTTTGTTATTAAATTGTTTCTGCAATTTAATTCCGTTATCTATCTTTTCCTTGAAGCTTTAAGTCAACTTAATTGTGTGATCTTTTATATAGCCTGCTTGACTATCAGCAGTCTATAGTGCGTGCACCCTGTAACCGAGTCATAGGATACCTCGTTGTCCAGGCAGGACTCTTGACGGTTTAGGGTGGTTTGTTGCCTGGGTTTATAGATAAGGGTTGGATCTAGCGTTTTCCGTTGTTGCTTGTTGCCGCATACCTAGTCCAATAGAAAGAGCCCAGTGTTTATATATCCCAGGATGTAACAGTGGTAAGCTTATGGAATGGACTGCCTAGTTGTTGTTGTTGTTGTTGTTCCCTAAGCTGCCTGGCCGAACAGCCCCGAGTCCCTGAGAAAGGCCATGGCCACGATCGGGCTTTCCCACAGAGCTCTCATTGAGTGTAGATTGTGTTGTTGGCGTAAGTGGTTGTGTGAAATGCAGTCTTCTATGATGTGTTTAATGGTATGGGGTGCTGTGTTACATCCCGGGCAGGCGTCGACAACGGAGTCATCCAGTCTCTTCTGATAGCTCAGGAGAGCTGGATGGTGTCCGCATCTCAGCCTGGCCAGGTGGACTATGTCCTCGCGAGGAAGGGAGGATTCGGAAGGATGGATTTCGGGAGGTTGTGCATGCAGCTGCGTGTTGTCTGTGAGTGAGTGGATGGATCGGTGAGAGATATGAGTATGGATGTGCTTCTGGAAGTTGGTTCGGGGTGGGCATGGAGGGAGAGAGGACAATAATTGTGTGTGATACCGTGTGCTGGGTGTTGTTTTGATATGTCTTGGTATCTGTAGGTGTGTTGCCATGTAGTTTAGTGGGTGGTCTTGGTTCGTGGAGGCTGCTGCCAGGAATTGAGTGCCTCTCATGTCCAGATGGTCTTTGACTTTGAGGATTTTGGTTTCTTGATGTAGGTGATCTGTGGGTGCAGTAGCTGTGCAGCCTGTAATGATCTTCAGGGCTTTGTTTTGAATAGTCTGTAAGGTCTTATGATGTGTTTCAGCTAGGTTAGAAGCCCAGGCTGGGCTTGCGTATTCCATCACTGATCTTATGTATTGTTTATATACTGTGGTGGTAGTTTCTTTGTTGTGTCCAAATTTTGTGTGAGCAAGTGACCTGAGGGCGTTAAGTCTGGGTGTCAGTTTCTTTTTAATGTTTGTGGTGTGCTGTTTGAATGTCATATGAGTATCATATGTTACTCCTAGGATTTTGGGTGTGTGTGTATGTGTTAGGGGTGTGTTGTTTATGGTGAGTTGAGGGATGTATTCGTGTTCTCCTGTCCAACTTGTGAGCAGGGTTGCGGTGGATTTGGCTGGGGCTAGATTAAGTCTGTTTGTAGTGCACCAGCCATGTAGTGTGTTGAAATAGGGTTGAAGGAGATCTGTTGCTCTTTTTGGGTCATGGTGTGTGCATGTGAGTGTTATGCCATCTGCATAGGAGGCTAAGTTTATTTGGGGCGTATTGGGTGTAGTTATATCGTGCATGTACAGATTGAAGAGTGCGGGCGATAGGACGGATCCTTGTGGGACTCCGTTTGGAAAGTTTCTGATTTTAGATGACTGACCGGCAAAAGATACGTGTGCACATCTGCCTGCTAGGAAGTTGGCCAGCCACCTTTTTGTGTTGTTGTGCATGTTTGTGTTGTAGATTTTGTTTGTTAGGTTGTGGCGGGGGATGGCATCGAAGGCTTTACGAAGACCTTACACAAAGAGCATCGAAGGCTTTACTAATGTCGAGTGTGGCTAATAGTGATCTGTGTGGTGGTCTAGCTGAGTTGATGCCGTCGAAAGCTCTTTGTGTAAGGTCTGTGAGAAGAGTGTTTGTGGAGTGCAGTGGCCTAAAGCCATGTTGTGTTGGAGCTAGGGGTAGGTCAGGTGTAATTAGTTGTAATACTAGGCGTTCCATGACTTTGGAGGGGGAGCAAAGGAGTGTGATGGGGCGGTGCGAGGAGGGTAGCGTGGGGTCTTTGTTGGGTTTGGGGAATGTGATGATGATACCATGCTTCCAAATGTCTGGTATTGTGTTGTGTGAATAGCTGTAGTTTGATATGTTAGTGAGTGCTTGTATGCCTTGTGGTCCCAGGTGTCTGAGGTGTATGTTGCTTATGTTGTCTAGGCCACAGGCGGGTGAGTGCTTGAGATTGTTGATGATATGCTTTGTCTGGTGATTGGTGAAGGGTGTATAGTCGGGGTCAGTGGGGAATTGTCTCTTACGTCGGATGACACATCGGTCGTCTTTGTGAGGTTTTAGGTGGCTGACATGTGAAAAGTGATTGATGAGAGTGTTTGCTTGTTGTTTACATGAAGGAGTAGAGTCTGTTGTTGTGATTGCAGCATGTGATTGTGTTGTGTTGCTGTTGGAAAGTGTGATGCTGTTTAGTGTTTTGTAGAGTTTTTTGGGGTTTGTTTTGTGATCAAGTGTTTGTAGGAAGTTATTCCAATTTAGTTTTTGTTGTTCTTGTATTTTGTTGTTAGTTTGGGTGTTGAGTGCTTGAATTTGTTGTGTGATGTCTTGTGTGTGGGGTGCTGGGGAGTGTTTCAGTATGTCGCGTTGTCTGATGAGGTTTTGAATTTCTGGTGTGAAGTTGGGGTTGTGTCTTTTTCTGTTACCTCTTGGAATGTGTTTCTTGTCAGCGTTTTGGATAGTTTTATTGAGTATGTGTACAGCATTGTTGATGTTAGTGATGGGTGTACTGTTTAGAGTTGTGAAGTGTTGTTCTGTCTCATTTGTGAATGCTTCCCAGTTAGCTCTTTTATAATTGGTGTATGTGTGTTTGTGGCTAGCTGGGGTGATTCTGGTTTTGGTGGTGATAATGATCGGGAGGTGGTCAGAGCCTAAGGTTCTGACCACCCTCCAGGATGTTGTGGGGGCGAGTTCTGGGGAGCAAAAGGTGATGTCTGGAGATGATGGGTTATAGAGGGCTTGGTGAGGAATATGGGTATGTTGATGGATGTCGTTAAGGATGATGAGGTTATCGGTTTGGTTTTGTAGTACCAGCCCTCTGTCTGTGTCGGGGTTGTCGACAAACCAGGCCGACGTCTTGGCGTTGAAGTCACCACCCAGGATGATGTGTGGGGTGTGTGGGGTGTTTGTGATGTGTTGTAAGTGTGGTCTGTATTCATTTGGTACTGTAGGGGATGTTTGGGGAGGGATGTATGTGTTTATGATGGTTATGTTGGAGTTGTTGCCAGTGCGTATTTTAATTGACTGTATTTCTGTTGTGTTATCATTTGGGGGGAGGAGTGATTTGGTTTGTACACTGGTTACTATGTATGATATTTCTTTGTGTACCAGGGTGATGAGTCCACCGCCCCCGCCGACAGCCCGGTCTTGTCTGATGGTGGTGAAATTATGAAATGTGGGTGTTTTTTGTGTTGTGCGGAGTTTTGTTTCTTGTAAGATGGCAATGTGTATGTTGTGTTGTTTGATGAAGTGTGAGAGTTCGTGTTTCTTTGTGTTGATGCCATCTATGTTCAGTTGAAGAATGTTAATGTTATGTGCACGATGTATGTTGGGTGCTGCTGCACGAGGGGGGGTGGGGGTGTTGGGGGGGGGGGGGGTGAGGGAGGGGCTGGGGGTTGGGATGGGTGAGGTGGGGGTGGGGATTGGGGAGCAGGAGATGGGGGTTGGAATGGATTAGGATGGGGTGTGGTGTGTTGAGTTGAGGATGTGGATGGTATGGGAAGGTTAGGTGGGTTAGGGAGGAGAGGTGGACGGGTTTTAGGGGGGGGGGAGTGGATGATATGGGAAGGTTAGGTGGGTTGGGGAGGAGAGGTGGACGGGTTTTAGGTGAGGGATTTGACTGGGAGAGGGAGGGGCATGAGGAACAGGTCCAGGTGTTTGTGTAGTGTTTCTTGGAGGCAAGTGTTGTGCAGGTGAAGTGGGTCCAGTTCCCGCATGAATTGCAGAGAACTGAACCCTTAGTATGGCGACTCGCCTAGTAATGTCCTTGACTGTAGGACTGGTAACTTTTAAAAATCGACTAGATAAATATCGCACACTTAACCCCTGATTAACCCTTTGAGTACTAGCGACGTGTGTTATATTGTTTTCTAGCTGTATTTAGACGATATAATGCAGCTTAGGAAGGGTCGGTGGTAGTTAAAAGGGTTGGTTCGGATAGTCTAAAGCCTTATTGTGGCTAGAGGTCTTTCCTAAGCGGAGTAAAATCTTCCAATAGTTGCCAGAATATGATAAAAAGGATGTCCCTGGTACTGTATGGGTTTACTGCCTTTACAAACGAATAGCAGCAATTTATGCTGTGCTATCCGTCCTTTTTTCCACATTGGCCAGGTAGTTTAATTACAAGCAGCCCCGTAAGGATCACTAGATCTGTTGTTGGTGCTTTTCCTTGTACTCCCTTGTACTTCCAAAACATATTCCTGAACTAATAGATTGTCTAAGATAGCTAAATATAATGATGAAACACGTCATCGAATGCTGGAAAGGTTAATCATATATTGATCAGCTTCTCTAATTAATTAAAGGCTTTTATAACCTTGAGAGCGTTTTTTTTTTTTTTTTCACACATAGGCCTAATATTGTCTAAGTTATCATTTATATATATATATATATACAGTATTGTCTTGCTTTGGGTAGTTTCGGACAGTCACAATTATGTTTATCATTTATAAAAGTTCAAGTAAATATATTTGTAACAGATTATGATCAAAATGCCACTATTTAAAGTTGCACTCTCTAACTCAAACATAGCCCACTGAATAATGCCCCAGACTATTTCCATTACTTCACCTAGCCATAACTTCTGCACTAGCGCCATGAACAAAGCCTGGTCAGTCTATATTTCCCAGTGCACTATGTTAGAAGATTAAGGGGGGATGGGCGTATTTAATTGCTCATTTATGTATCTTTTTATTATTATGTTTAGTTTCCTCCCTAGACCTCTTTCAAGCTTAACACCCCCCCCCCCCCCCTTCCCCCCTCCAGACTCTCCTTCAAGATAAATTTGAAATTTTTTCGATAGTAAAATGTACCAGCCAAAGGCTGGTTCCTCTTAAATTACAGGCTCGCTTTCACTCGCCAGGAAATATTCGACACCTAAAATACACGAAAAGTCTTAAAATTGACACAGAAATGGGACGAAAAGTCTTTAAACCGCCAAAATAATAGGCCAAACGTCTTAAAATCTGAAAACTAATGGGGCTAAACACGAGAAAGAAGGGGGGCCAGAAAAACGACCCATCTCCCCTTAATTAATAACATCAAAAATATTGCCCTGCATCAGACCATCACCTTCAAATGTGCTCAACGCTACACCGCTGCAATAGACTGGACACAGGTTCTGAAGGTGTGGGTACCTTTGTGTATTGTTGATTTAATTAACTGTGTCCACGCCAATAGTAGGTGTAATGGAGGGTGTTTGGAAATATATCTTGCTCTGAAATGCAACTAAAATACATTGTGCGTGTGTGTGTGTGTGTGTATGTGTGTGTGTGTGTGTGTGTGTTTCAGAGAGAGGGAGAGAGAGAATTTCATCTTAAATAGAGATGTCATTGTTATTCTATTCTATGAAGACTCAGACAGTAATAATAACTTGCAGTAACTCATATTGTAATCTCATTTTGGGGGGTATTTCAAAGACAAATATAATTTACAATGTGGTATATAAACAGAAACTATTGCTTGTGGAACATTCACAAATTGAAGTAATTAGTTGTGGCAAATCTGTGTCAATTATCAGGATATGATATATAAGTTATAGATACGGTAAATATATAGATAGAGATAGATAGTATACTTAGAGTAATTGTGGGTGTAGCCTGGTGTTGGTACAGGAAGCATGGTGTGCTGTTTATATGAATTTTAAATACACTTTTAATTAACTTTATGAATGATAAATGATCTATGGTTAGTGAAGGATTATGTAAAGTATAGTGGTATAATGATAATGATGATGGTAATGATAATGAAAGTGATGAGATTGAAGATTATATACATTAATATGTTTAATATATTTAGATGCCTCACAGAACACCACTGGCTTTTGACCGACCTGACATTTACATTATTCTGGGAATTCTGATTTTTGCAAGTTAAACAGACCTTATTGTTTATAAGCGAACATTGGATTCTCCCAAATATATAATTCCTGTCATATGCTTTTCGCATACTTACCTCCGCCAATGAAGTTGGACGCAGGTTATATTTTTGCCTCCGTTTGTCTGTCTGTCTGTATGTTTGTCAGTAAACAAGATATCTCATAAAGTTATGAACCGCTTTTCAAGAAATTTGGTGGGCAGATAGGATATACGTCAAGATGTGACTTGATTTAGGAGGCGATCCGTATGTTATAAACAGATTTTAACGAAATTTAGTGAGACAATAGGATATGCACCAACGAAGAAGTGATTCAGTTTTGGAGGAGATCTGAGTCTTATGTCACACTGGTGTCATGTTGCACATTTAAATATATTTTGTGACAAAGTCAGCGTCGGTGGAGGTATGCGCTCTACCGAGCGCCTTTTCTCTAGTTTTATATGTAATGTAATGGGAAAAACATTAAATAGAAAACAAAGCAAGCAGGAAATTAAATTGATATGCCAGATCAAAATAATCCACATACGTTATCCTTCACCATCACCATACAAAATGGAGAGAACTGGAAGCCCCCAGTGGATCTAAGGGACTCTACACACACATGCAGACCACAATGAACTACAAGCCAGCCTCTACTACCGTGCGTGGATAGCCTTCTCCCCTCAATACACTGTCTGAGAACTCCGACCAAATAGTAAAGATTGCTCGGGACGAGGAACAATAAATCATCAATTCACCTGGCTACTCTTTGAAGAACCCTAACCAGAACACCTGGGCAGAAGGATCCCCGGAAACTATGATTACAACTACCAATACCTTGATTACAACTGACACCCCACTCACTAAGTTTACAACTAGTGAACAGCTGGCCAAGTTTTAACTAGCAACATCAAGCTTACAACCGAGACCTTCTTCATCTCTTTTACATCCAACAACCTGTAAGCCAAGTTAACAGTTAGCACTCACCACGATCTTCAACTTTAGGCACCCTGGATCCCTTACACCACCACTGACGCCGGAGAGTGTATGGCCCACCATCCCTGCCTTCCACGGACTACCGAATTCATAGCAGCACGGGCACCATAACCCGAGACTTGTCTGGCGATATGAATATTATTAGTCCAAATATACCATATTATTAAAATAGTCTGGATCAATTAATATATACAATACAATGATTGTTGAAATTTTGCATTGGTACTCTCTCTGTAGCATATGCATCTCGTGAGTTATTTTTTAGCATGAAAATACATTTTATAAAAAAAGTCTCATAATGTTCGTCAATCACTTATTATCTATTTTGTATTAATTTCCCCACAACACCAAACACCTCCAATGAAATTAATAAAAGCATATATGTGATCCACCAGGATTCGAACCCAGGTTATAACACACAGATTATTAGACACCTTAACCATTACACCACCAAGACGGTTAAATGTTTATGCACATGCCTACGACTTATTATCCATCATCGAATACTGGATATTAATCTAATCATGTTCATATTCCCACCGCACTATGGTAGCCTAATTTTTAAGTGAGAGGAAAGAATATTCATGGGGCACAGATCATATAGAACGGCCTCGCTACGAAATATCCCTGAACCTACTGATAATCTATTTTTTATTAATTTCACCACAACACCAAACACCTCCAATGAAATTAATGAAAGCATATAATTATGTGATCCACCAGGATTCGAACCCAGGTTATCACACACAGATTTTTAGACACCTTAACCATTACACCACCAAACACCGTACTGGGCGTCAAGACAAACGGTAGTAAAAGATCTTTAATTACAGACATAAGTTATATGAATATTCCTGATCGATCATTACTAACCCGGTCAGTAAGGTCATAACTCTAAAGCAGAACAAAGATGTACAAATGGGCCAACACCAGTCAGGAGTTGGCAGTACAGTAACCTTCATAACTTCACCCACAGCATTAAAAGGGGTCACCTGCCTTTTTCTCTTTATTGGTTGTATCCATTCGGCCCCATTCAGCCTACTGTTTTAAGACATTTATGCCCATACAAGTGTCGGTGTTTTCCTGGCGAGCGGAGCCAGCATTTTGTGGAGAAATCCGGCTTCGCCGGAAACATTTTTCTATCGAAAAATGTACAGATTAAGCCAGCTGTCTAATCGCTCGCCAGGTATAAATCGACACCTAGATGGGGATAAATGTCTTAAAACAGTAGGCTGAATGGGGCCGAATGGATACAACCCAGAGAGAGAACAAAAAGCAGGTTCCCCCCCCCCCCCGCCCTTAATGAAAGTGTGTTGTCGATTAATCTTTAGTAGACTGAAAATAGCCACCGTGTCTCCGTTTTGATTATTCAGCTGATGGGAAAATTATTTAGCAAGATACAGTAAGTTGTTAAATGTGAAAAAGTAGCTTTAATAGAATGCAGAATTATAGTAGCATAATGTTCTTCCATTAGGCATCGACAGTTCAACTTCTAAGGGATTTTATTCAACGAGGTAAACAAAATAAACTTTATCCTCAATATTCTCTCAATTGCAGATCCCGAGGATGAGGGTTCGAGTCCAAAGAGAAGAGTCTGAGTCGGAATCTGCCTAGGCGATAGCCACGCCTCAAAGCCTAGTGTTTTACAGGCACCAAAGGTTTATTTATTATATTATATTATTATTTTGTAATTGTTATTATTATTATTATTTTTACGACGGTGTGGCGACACTCATCTTGCCAAATTAGAGAAAGTATTTGCAAGTACTTTATTCGCATAAATTCGTGTCCTTTCTCCATAATTTACTAATCCACCAGCGAACCGCAATGACTTATTCCATTGCGGTACCTCACGACAGTTTTCGGTTTTCGTGTTTGTGTGAAGTACCATTAAGTTTGGTTATTTCTCCTCTTGTAAAAATAGATACAAATATATATTCCTCAGATAAATTCCTAATATAGAAGCAACAATGATAACGACGAAGACGACGCTGCCAACCAAACGACCCTCCCCAACACCTACCGTAACAACCAGGTACAACCGTGTATTATTCACCGTACTTTTGGATGCTATATATTTTAGACAGGTTCAATTTCCCCTCCATGTCATAAGGCCACCGTCGCTGTCCAACTTGTGGGGAAAAGGTTGGAACTCTTAACTCGTTTTAGAAATTCAACCTTTTCAATAATATTTTTGGGGGGAGAATTGACAAAACACTCGCATTCGCTGTAAAGGGGGCACTAGTCGTTTTTTGTGGTCCCCCTTCTCCCTCATGTTTAGCATATTAGTTTTGAAGTTTTAAGACTTTCGTTCCGTTAGTTTGGCGATTTTGAGACCTTTTGCCTAATTTTTTTTTTTTTTTCAATATTAAAACCTTTCGTACCCTTTAGGTGTCGATTTTTTCCTGGCGAGCGAAAACGAGCCTGTAATTTTAGAAGGAACTAGCCTTCGGCCGGAACATTGTTCTACCGACAAATATACAAATTTATCTTGAAAGGGGGTCTAGTCAAGGCCACCTAGAGTACCAGGCTGCACGGATGGGACCTTTAAATTCTGTGACGTCGACAAAAGGAGTGCTGAAACGGTCACTACCCTCGCAGGTCAGTATACATTTTAGTGAGGTAGGGGGAGGTTGTCGCTGTGTTTCCAAACTATTTCCCCCTCATATATACTTTATAAGTACATTATTCCCTGTGATAGCTTCTCCATGATCATCAATAATGCCTTACACGTGTTCAGTGCCAAATTGCAAGGGGAATTACAGATCGGGACCGAAAGTGCACGTGTTTAGGTTCCCAAGGAATGCTGACCTTTCCAGCAAATGGCTTACAGCCATTCGACGAGTAGATTACACTCCAAATGAAAACAGCAGGGTGAGTAAAAATTATTCTACAATGTTATTCACGTGTCTAAGTATTGAGTACGGTAGGCTTAAACATTACATGAATAAATTTACTCATTCCTTCAGCAAGTTGAAATAGAAATAATAATAATGTTAATATAAATAATAATAATACTAATAATAATATTGATAATACTACTAGTAATAGTAATAATAGTAGTAATAGTAGTAATACTAATAATAATAATATAATAATAATAATAATAATAATAATAATAATATAATAGTAGTAGTACTAGTAGTAGTAGTAGTAATATTTGTAGTAGTAGTAATATTTGTAATAGTAGTAATATTAGTAATAATAATAATAATAATAATAATAATAATATTAATAATAGTAATAATAAGAATAATAGTAATTGAGTAGCTCAACAGTGGGAGTATATATATTTTCGGGAGTTTATAATGTGGTATATCGATGACTTCATTAATGATATAATAGATGTGTTACCTTTAATATAATTATTATTAATTTCATTATTGATATTATTATAATTACTAATATTAGTATTATTAGTATTATATTATTATCGACGAAGCAAGTTATCCATAACCACGGAGTAGAAGTTATTTTATTTTGTTTGTTGTGTATGTTTGACGACGACGCTGGCGGATGCATTGAATTGGATCCTCCTCCTGGATCAATGCTGCATAATGAAATAATTTTGTATTCCCAATTATGGAAAAATATATACAAAATTTAAGCCTACCCAGTACTGTAATTTAAGTGTGGTATATTGAATTGTATATAATATTCATAAGTCAAATTACACACTGCTCAAAATCAGTGTATTTACTCCTTCGTGAATGATTGAACTACCAAGCAATAATATCGCTCGCAATACAATTATGCAACGATTTATTTTTAGCTTAGCTATATCGGAGCTTTCATCTCTTACAGGTGTGTGAGCTCCATTTTAGACCTGATGAAATAAGGCGAGAGACTTCGTACTTTGACGAGAAGAGCGGAACTAAATTAGTGGCCAAGTTGACGTATCCTCAGCTCTGTGATGGTGTAATTCCATCACAATTGCCAAACTGCCCCTCTTACCTTTCTGGCCCATCACATGCTAGAGAAGCCCCGGACAAGAAGAGGAAACGAATGGAAGAGTCTGCCATTCAAGCTGCGGTAGCAAAGAGTATTGCAGATAACAATAAGTACAAACAAGACATAACATTTCATTCTTTAGATGAACTTAAAGACAAAATACAGTTCATTGATAAGAAATACTGGACAGTTATTGAAAACGAGGAAGATTTTCATATATGTCGAATTGTTCATTCCCCACAACCTAAAGTTATTTTGTCCTTAGTCATCAAATCAGACTGTAATGTTCAGGCTAGTGTACAGGCGGTGCAAATAAACCAGCTAGGGGATTATAAGATTCCTTCAAAGGTCACTGACATTAATACACTTGAAGTGTTGCTTGATGCTTTGCGTAAGTGCGATATCAATAATCCTGCCTCAAACCCAATTAATGCAATTGTAATAATTCAACTTGTGATCTCCTTTTTGTCAACTATTGTACAGGATAATGGCTTCAAGTATCAGAATACACTCAAATTCGTTTGTGAACAGCTTCATTTAATGACTCTCACTAAATTTGATTACTCCTCAGAATTTTTGATATTCTCCTCTCTCTTGCATAATTGCTCACCTCAAGGTTACAGACTTCTGAGAGATAAGAAATGCCTAATTCTACCTAGCTATTCAACTATAAGACGAATATTTTTGTCCAAAACGTTTAACCCAGCTATCGAACACCGTACCAGCCATTTTCTTATGTATATTAAGATCAAATTTAAGTCCCTGACAACCCGTGATAAAACGGTTACAATGATGGTTGATGAAATTCACCTGAAGCCTTACTTGGATTATAAAGCAGGAAATATTGTTGGTTCAGCATTTGACAGTGATGCAATTGCAACAAGCGCATATGTGTTTATGCTAAACAGTATTCGGTCAAAATACAGAGATGTTGTTCACATAATTCCAGCAAAGATAATGAAGGCAGAGACATTATATAACATTATGAAGAAGATTATTTTAGGGCTTGAGAAGATAGGATTTAGTGTCATTAGCATTGTAACAGACAATAATGCAATCAATGGCAAAGCTGTATCATATTTTGCCAATCCACCAAAACTGTCCATTGTTTACCCACATCCAGCGCAAAGTACCAGACCTCTCTTTTTCCTATACGACGCTGTACATATTTTAAAATGCATCAGGAATAATTGGCTAGGACAGAAAGATGAAGAAAAAACTATGAAATTCCCACAGTTCCCAAGTAAAAATGTCCGTAATGAATCTAATAAGATAATGTATGCCCCTTTCACTACTCTCAAAAAACTGTATTTCTTAGAGGAAAATTTGCTCCTAAAGCAGGCCTATAGGCTAAGCCTGAAAGCATTATCCCCCTCCAACCTAGAGAGACAAAATGTCAAATTAGTTCTCCAAATTTTTAATGAGTATATAATTCAAGCCTTGCTCAATATTGGAAAACATAATGGCCTAACGTTATTTTCAGATGTTGCTAGGTACATCGAAGTGTTTCTTAATTGGTGGAATATAATGAATGTGAAATCCCCATTTAAAGGTCTTAGGCACAATAACAAGTTATCTTGTCCATTAACAAATAGTACAGATGATGACCGATATCAGTTCTTGGATAGTTTCCTTAAGTGGTTAGATGCGTGGGATAGTCTTCCAGGATGTGGGGGGAAACTGACTAGGGAAACAATTAGAGCTCTGAAACATACGACCCATGCAATATTAGAAATAACAAATTATTGCATAACAGAACTGAATATGACCTACATACTAACAGGAAAATTTCAAACAGACAATTTGGAAGCAAGATTTGGTCAGTATCGACAGTTAGCAGGAGGAAATTACAATATTTCTGTACGCCAAATATATGAGTGTGAGAAAAAGATACGGATGATGTCAGTGTTAAAACTTAGTTTACCCATACTCGACAAGAAGGTCATTTTAAAGGATTTTGAAGAAATTGACTATGAGCAAGTAAAAACAGATGAGGAAATTGATTTTGGTTTATGTCATACGAATGTTGAAGTTTGTAAGGAGGATATTGACAGGTGTAAAGACATCATCCCCGTTATAGTTTATTTAGCTGGCTATTGTTGTTACTCCGTGATAAAGAAAATTAAATGTAATGCTTGTAAAGAAATGATTACGTGTTCAGATAGTGCTGAAGAAATCCCAGAAAATCTAAGTTACATTGCTGGAATTAGCAGAGGTTCTCTTATATACCCAGATAGTGTGACTGCGAACATGGTCATGTATAACTATATTGTAATTAACAAACTTGCTAAGCTTCCTGCCTTTCGCAATGCTACTAGCCAAAGAAATATAGCAACACACCTCACAGTTACGGCTTTAGCAGATGCTGATCTCCTGTTCCCTAGTGATATCTGTGAAAATGGTCATAGCACCGAAAAAATAGAGAGTATGGTGGTATATGCTTCAACAAA
Organism: Paralithodes platypus; assembly: GCA_032716605.1. Taxonomy (NCBI): domain Eukaryota; kingdom Metazoa; phylum Arthropoda; class Malacostraca; order Decapoda; family Lithodidae; genus Paralithodes; species Paralithodes platypus. The sequence goes on from CM064487.1 coordinate 83,119,286, forward strand.
TGCAATTTTAAATAATTACTGTGCTAAAGAAAATAACATCCCAACAGCTAACAGAGCTAATAAGAATGTAGGCGTGAAGAGAAAGCTTCAAACCCTAGAGAAATAGATAATGTGTACTGTATTGCATAGTATATAATATGATATCGTGTGTGTGTGTGTGTGTGTGTGTGTTACAGTAAATATATTGTTCATCTTCATACATATAGTATATAATTAAGTTACTTATATATATTTGTTCACGAATAATATTGGATGTCACGTAAATTGGCTCTTCAGTAAGGTTGTTTATGTCTTTGCATATAATATAGTAATGTATATATCATTGGCTCTTCAGTAAGGTTGTTTATGTCTTGGTATATAATATAGTAACGTATATATCATTGGCTCTTCAGTAAGGTTGTTTATGTCTTGGTATATAATATAGTAACGTATATATCATTGGCTCTTCAGTAAGGTTGTTTATGTCTTTGTATATAATATAGTAATGTATATATCATTGATGTATATATCATTGTGTTTTATTTTACTCCAATATAACAAAGTAATGAGATATACTTATAATAAGTTTTAATCTTGTACAACTACTTGTTCAAGGTATAAGTCATATGCAAGAAATAACCAAAACATGTTGTTATGATATCGGTATCATAATATAGAGTATAATAAAGTAAGATATAGGTAGATAGTGGTTTTGCGTACACCTTAAACGTAAAATATATAATTTGTTTGTACGTTAATCTAAAATTTAACAGAGAAAAGAATAAAAGAGAGTATTTATAAAATGGGGACAGAGCGCGGGCAGTGGATGTAGCACCCCATTGTCTACGTCACAGAATGGTCGACACGGCCTGGTACTCTAGGTGGCCTTGGTCTAGTGGGTGTTTGTCTAAGCTTGATGGAGGTCTAGCGAAGAAACTCAAAAATAAATAAATGAATTTATAATATATAGACCATAAACCAAGCACTACCCCCTTAATAGTTAATTTAAGGGTTGTTCTTTCTGCATAAACAATATTATGAAGCTTCTTTACTCGAACGGCACACAACAACCATCATCAAAATAGACATCACGAGGAAAATAGTCACTACATTTCTTGCTATTCTAACATAATAATAATTCTAATACTAATTTGTAATGACTTCATGTTACATTTACAAGGGTGCTAAGCGTTTGAGTAACTATAGTCTATTCTCTGTAAGTAGGCGAGAAATCATGACCTCTAACCTCTGTAACTCAAACACGACTAGAGTAATCCAGCTAATATTCCTACCATTTGGGAAGAGTCAGTCAAGGAATAGATATGGAAATATATGGAAATTTACAGCCCATTTGTTCCAGCCCCTTTTGAGTTACAGAGGGTAGAGATCATGATTTCTCACCTACTTACATAGAAGGCATAGATGGACCGGTTTTCTGGTCCCCCTACTTTCTCATGTTTAGCCCCATTAGTTTTCAGATTTTAAAATGTTGTCCCCATTAGTTTGTCGATTTTATTACCTTTCGACCCATTTCTTTGTCAATTTTTAGACCTTTCGTGCTATTTAGGTGACGATTTTTTTTTCCTGGCGAACGATAGTGAGCTTGTATTTATGGAAGGACCGGCTTCCGGCCGGGACAATTTTCTATCGAAAAAAATTCAAATTAATCTACATGAGGGATCTAATGGATTTTTTTTTTTTTAAAGAGTTTGATGGAGGTCTAGGGAGTTAATTAAAATAATAATAAATATATGAAATAATCGACCAAAAAATAAACCCTTCCCCCTTAAACCCCTCTGTACCGGTGACGTCCTATTAACTTTAACCTGGCTTAACCCATTTTACTACCACAGATCATTCTTAAGCTGCACAAGATCGTCTAAATATAGCTAGAATAAACATGAAAAGACGTCACCGGTGCAGAGGGGAGGGGGGGGGGGGGTTACAAGCATACCAGTTCCACCTTCCCCTAACTCTCTTAAGGGAGCCCACCCCGGTTTTTTTTTTTATCTTTCTCTCCCTCTCTCCATTCGGCCCCAATCAGCCTACTGTTTTAAGACGTTTACCCCCATCCAGGTATCAATATTTTCCTGGCGAGCGGTAGCGAGCCAGCATATATATAGTTTTGCTTTTACAGCAAGCTAAATTTTTACATTTTTCGATAGAAAAATGTCTCCGGCGAAGGCAGATTTCGCCATACAATGCTGGCTCGCTATCGCTCGCCAGGAAGAAATCGACACCTGGATGGGGATAAACGTCTTAAAACAGTTGGCTGAATGGGGCCGAATGGATACAAGCCAGGGAAAGAGAGAAAAGGAGATAAAAATTAAAAAAAAACGGTGACCCCCCTTAAACGCAAATATACAGTAGCATTGGATCACACAAGCGTTACTTTCTGGCATTTGTTGGGAAATTCCGGCCTGGTTGCTTTGATAGTCAAGCTTAGCCAGAATTTAGCTACGTCCTCTAGTCTAATATATGCATTTTAGTTGTTGATGTCAGTGCCAACAAGTCCCGAAACTATGCCGGAATATGGAATCAGGTTAGAAAAACCCTCACAAATACACTTCCATATACACACATATTTCATTGGGTACAAACATTCACTGAATGAACACACACACACACATGTTATAAGAGGTACAACTTTAGTCTCCGTCTGTACATGTAGGATGTAACGACTTCGGCCACTTACAACCTTCACACAAACAACATTATTCAGGAACCCTTCTTCAGCACAAAGCATATCTCTAAAAGCAGATAAAGGTAAAGTGTGTGGCCAAGTTTCAATTGGGCGCCCTTTGGAGCCTGTTGTGTAAATGTATTGGTGGGTTGGTGAAACAAATGTGAGTACATGGGCTACTTCATATTTATCCAGGTTACGACAGTTAACGCCCCTAGGTGGGACGTCTTAAGTGTCCACTCACCCAGGTTTCAATTCACTGCTAAGTGAACAGAGGCATTGGGTGCTAGGAGACTCGCCAAAATAGTCTTGTCCTTTCCGAAATCGAATACTGTTCCTCTCGGCTATGAAACAAAGGCATATATATATATATATATATATATATTATATCGATTGAAAATTGCCGGAAAAAAGTCGCTGTGGCTCAGTTTCAAGGTGAGGCAAGCACACAGGCACAACACTATAAACACACACACACACACACATCTCCGAAAACACACACACACAGACATTCAGTAAGCATATATATATATATATATATATATATATATATATATATATATATATATATTCCTTAACAGAATGCCAGCCTCGCCCTTCCCTTACATTTTGAAGCACAAATATGCAGTATATAAAACGCAGCCACGGCCACGTAACGACCCAGCCACTCAGAACCTTCCCACAAACAACATTATTCAGACAACCTCTCTCACCGCATATTTCAGTTATTTCAAATGTTCCCTGAATGCAAATTTTACCTCCATCAGGTAAGCGAATGAGCTCTCGGCTCTTCTTCTTGCTGATCTTGTTGAACCGGTTAAGAGTTTTCAAGCACGAATCAATTTATCTCTGTGAGACTGTTATAGAGGGAGAGAAGAGTGTTAGCCGATGGTATTTTTGATTAGGTTACTAATTCGACTACTCGGTCCTATAAGCCACCTGGCCGATTTACTCACTCAGCCCGAAATGGTTGCTTGGCCAAAAATGGTCACATGTAATTCAGCCACCCAACTAAATTCGGCCATCTAGCCAGAAACAGGTGCCAAAATGGATACTCGGCTGAATATGGCCAATCACCCAAAATCGTCCAATCACCTCAAAATGACCACTCGTTTCAAATCAGCCATTCTCCGCAAAAGAGCTGCGTGCCCTAAATCTACTCTGTTTAACTCAAATCAACCCTGTTTGGCCCAAACTTGGAGTGATCTGCCTAAATTAATTCCCACTTTCCCACAATCAGCGACTCTTCATAAATACACCAATCTTTTCATATTGATCCTGATCAGAACAATTCGGCCACTCAGTCTAAATCAGTTGCTCAAACCAAACAGCTGATCTGCTCAAATTAGCCCCTCAGTACAATTTGATCACTTGAATACATCTGATCGCTCAGAGTAATTTGAACTCATGCCATGTAATTCAATCTTGGTTACACATAGAAAGGAAAGAATGAGAAGGGGTTTAAATTGCCTGGTATGCCGACATATACAGTATATTTTAGTGAACTTACAATTATATTACTCTGCTGTTTAGAGCTCTACTATTTTAAGCTTTTGCCACAATTATATAGGCGTTACGTTACTTTATTGTTAAGACTCCGAGCGAACTACACGCAAGCCAAGCACAAGTCTGAGCGTCAACTGGGAGGGTCTGAGATGATGACAGTATCAAGCCAGTGTCATGTTATATCACTTTTGCCGACAAAAGCCAGGAGACAATGCGCACAGGCAGACAGACAATCAAACTCTTCCCCCTTTATTTCCCCCATCTTCACATGACCTAATACGCTTACCAGGTTAGCATCATCCCTGAGAATCTCTGAGAGCTCTAGTCAAAGCTACTTTAGTAGCCAGCCAGTTAAAGGGAAGCCAGAAACCATAGGATTTACTTAACCTATATTTCTATCTATCTATTGCCTGACGCCGTGATTCCCAAAGGGGTAGCCACGAACGAACCGCCCCCATGCACCTCTGTCCCCAGTCATTCGACGCCCCTCCTCCCAACCAGCACCACCTTCATCCATATACTTCCTCACTCCATCCTTCCACCTCTCCCTCTCTGTCCTTCCACCTCACTCTCGTACACCTTCTTATTCATTCTCTCACTTCCCATACGTTCCATATGGCTGAACCATCTCAAGGTGTTCTTTTTCACACTTTCCAGCACATCTACCTCCACACCACACCTCCTTCTCAATTCCTCATCCGTCTGTCTATCCCTCCATGTAACTCTGCACGCACTTCTCAAGTAACTCATTTCCACCCCTCTCACTCTTGGTCCGAGTCTCTTCTCAAACATCCATGCTTCGATTCCGTAAGTCAGTGTCGGGATTACCACACTGTCATGCAAGGACTTCTTCACTTCCATACTGACCACCCTATTTCTTGTTACTGCTTTCAGCATGCCTACAACCCTCTTCCCCTGTTGCACCCTCTCCCGCACTTCTTCATCCATAGTCCCATCTTTACTCAACACACTGCCCAGATACTTAAATGAGCTGACAATCTCCATAGCCTGACCGTTCAACTTCACCTCGCACTCTGTGGCTTCACCCCTTTCGAAGACCATAACCTTGCTCTTCCCCGCATTTACCTTCAGTTTCCATTTTTCGCCCACTGTTCCAAACACATCTACCAGATCCTGCAACTCCCATTCATTATCGCTCATCAGAACTGTATCATCAGCAAACAGCAGTACAGGCAGCTTCCACTCATTTCCCTCCCTTATCAGCGATACACCAACATCCACTGCTCTTCCTTGTATTTCTTTCATGACTCCATCCATATATACAGTAAACAACCACAGGGATATCACACACCCTTGTTTCAACCCAACATTCAGGTCAAAGAACTCGCTCTGCTTATTCTCCACACATACTGCCGCCTTTGCACCCTCATACATGCTCTTCACTGCTTTCAGCAACTTGCCATCTACTCCGTATATTCTAAGTACTTTCCACATAACTTCTCTATCCACTCTGTCGTAGACCTTCTCCAAGTCCATAAAGTCCATGTTGCATACACCTTTTGTTACTTCTCCAGATATTTCTCCACAACACGATTCAGGGTAAATATCTGATCTACACATCCTCTTCCCTTCCTAAAACCTCCCTGCTCGTCACCTATCCATTTCTCCGTTCTCACACTCACTCTCTCAATCACTACCCTACTGTACACCTTCCCTACTACGCTTAGAAGACGTATTCCTCGGTGGTTACCACACACTCCTCTTTCCCCTTTACCCTTATATAGGGGGACTATTATGCCTGTCTTCCAGTCATCAGGTGCACTCCCCTTCTCCCATGCTAGTTTGCACATTTGCCATACCCATTCGATCACTATCTCACCACCATACCTCAACATTTCCCCACACACTCCATCTGTTCCTGGTGCTTTCCCCAACTTCACTCTTTTCATGGCTTCCCACACTTCTGACCTCCTGATCCCCACCTCCTCCTCCACTACTTCTTTTTTTCTCCCTCCCATACCCCATCCAACTATGTTTGCTGGCGCTTCATTCCTTACATTTAGCAACTCGTTGAAGTACTCCCTCCATCTTTCGACTCTCTCTTGCTTCTCGGCTAGCATTCTCCCATTCTTATCTTTCATACCCTTACTGTTTCCCTTGCTACCTTCCCTAACTTTCTTGATTCTTTCCAGAACAGTTTCTTACACTCCCTCCATTTTACACTCACATTCCTTCCAAATTCCTCATCTACTCTGCTCTTACTTTCCTTCACTACTCTCTTAACCACTCTCTTTCTCTCCACATACCTCGCTTGTTTCTGACTCTCCAAATCTTCATTCCCTCTACTACCCAACCACTCTCTATACGCTTTCTTATTGTCTTCCACAGCTATGTTTACCTCTTCTGTCCACCATGCTGTACCTTTCACTCCCCTCCCTCTTCTCCTTACTCCACACACCTCCTCACATGCTGCACAGATCTCTTCCTTTAACACCTTGATCATCTCCTCCACTTCCTCCATATCTTCCAGGTCGAACCCACCTAGTCGTCTTTCTACTGCTCTCCTGTACTCTTCCCTGATTTCCTCCTCCTGTAGCCTCTCCACCCTCCTCGCCATTCCACCTTCCTATCGCCTCCCTCCAGCTCTCCTTACCCACTTCTTTTGTATCCTAATTTTAGCTACTACTACATAATGATCAGACAAACCCCCTCCAATTCCCCTATACACCCTAGCATCCAGCACAGATTTCTTCATTCGTTCATCCACACATATATAATATCAGTTCCTTTCGTTCCACCACTGACTTATCCTTATCCTTCATCTTCCACACTACTTTCCATGTGTACCTGTGTATCATTCTGTGTCGGAAGAAGGAGTTGGCTATCCACAGCCTCCTCCCCACATATACGTCCACAAGTGCACTACCATTCTCATTCACCTCTGACGGTACCCCCCACCCTCCCACCACTCCATCAACTTTCCTATCACCCACCTTCCCATTCATAACCCCAATCAGAAATATTCGTTCGTTCTTGTCAAACTTAGCCAGACACGCCTCCACATTCACCCAGAACTCCTCTTTCTTTCTTACAAGTTTATCCTCTGTCGGAGCATACACACACACACACAATCACCCACGTTTGTATTCCTACTTTCATTCTCACCAACACAATCCTTGAACCCATAGTCTCTTACACGCTCCTTCCATTTGTTACTTACAAAAAAACACGCACCTTCTCTCGCTGCTCCCTCACTCACTCCAGCACACACACCCATTCCACACTCCCACTCTCACACATCTGTACCCCTCCATTTGGTCTCCGTCATTCCATATACATCCAGCCTGGCATTCATAAACACTTCCAGGACCTCTCTCTCTTTTGTGTCATCATTCATGCCTCTCACATTCCATATTGCTATTCTAAGATTGTCCATAGTCGGTCGGGGTTCATTAACACAGGGTCGGTCCGCATCCGAGGCTGTTCGTTCGTTTTTCGTTGCTTAAGTATTTTTCACGGGTGGGGGTCGCAAGCCCACCTCTTTAGTCGCCTCTTATGATACGATACGCAGGGCATATTCTAATCCCTTACCCCCCCATATTTACAGTACCAACTAACGCTTTCAGATATCCCTTTACAGCTGCCACCAATGTACCAACGTACATGTATTATATACCGGTATATATATATATATATATATATATATATATAATTATATATATATATATATATATATATATTTTTTTTTTTTTTTTTTTTTTTTTTTTTTTCCCTAGCGGGGGAATGGGGAGGAAAGTAGAGGTTTGGTCAGGAAGGTAAAGTAGGAAATGTTGAAAGAAAGTAGTAGATTAAAAGTTAGTGGGCATACCACCTTGCTTTATTCAGGGTAGGGCAACTGTATTATTAAAATAAAGAAAACAAAAAATAAAAAGGAAGGATATTTTGGATGTTCACTGCTGGGAAGAGATTAATTGACTAAGTTATTTGGGCTCCAAATAGAGCTGTCTTGGAGAAGAATCGTCTTCCTTCAGGCGTAATTGCATACTCTACGTTATCTTTTGGGTATTTGTTTTTCATCATAGCAGGAGTAAGTTTTTCGAGATCGTCCGCAAATAGATAAAGACTCATCTTCTTTTGCAAGTTTCTTCTTAGTCCTTTCGTCAAGTTGAGGGGTTAGAACTGGAGAGGGGGGGGGGTGGGGAGAAGGAGTGGTCTCTTGATGGTCAGGATCTTCTTCTTCGTCTTCTAGATCTTCTTCGTAGTCGTCATCATCTTCTTCAGCATTGTCTTCCTCCTCAAGGTCTTCTAAATTGATGGAGGAGTCATCTTCTATGGTGATGTTCTGTTTTCCTTCTTGGTTTCTTCTGCTGTTTTCGAAAATCCAAGACTTCATGAGGGATGTAGATGGTTGGTAGTCCGTTGTGTTGGAGTATTTGGGGGATTATCTGACATAGATGATGTTTGTTAGAGCCGGCAATGACTGTGGCAGCTTGAATACAGGCATATATACTGGCCATGGTGTTAGGTTCCTCGTTGTGTCTTGTCAGTTGTCTTGGTGACTTGCTGACTTGGTGTTTTCGGCGAGCAAGATGCGAGCCTTTAACTGCTGCACCTCCAGGGCCAGTAATTTGATGGGCTTCTGGTCCTTTCTGCCCGGGTTTAATGTTGAATTCTACTTGTTCACCTTCTCCTAGAGATGGATAATAATTGGGGTTGGATTTAGATATTGATTTGTGATGGACAAATATATCTGTCTTATTATCCGATCTTGTGATGAATCCATAACCCTGTTTTACATTGTACCACTTGACAAATCCCGAGATATTGGGCTTTATCATAGTGTTGGGGTTGCGGTAGTTATAGCCCGTGATGTGTGTACGAGCCATGGTGGAGAGGTGCATGTTGTCTCGTCGAACAGTGGTGATATTGAACTTGCAATTAGTTTTACTCTTTTAGTCACAATTTTACCAACACGGCCAAACTTCGTTCAAATGTGGAAGTCACCCTCCTATATGTTATTCGTGAATTGCTACCTGGGGCCAAGCAAGGATTCGAACATGGGTCACCACGCTTACGAGGCGAACACTCTACCACAACACCAGGAAATGCACCCTACTTGGACTGGAGCCTCAAGTATTTTTCCGTATCTTGTTTTCCGCTTAAGCTCTTGCCATAGTTTTACAGGCGTGGTTTACTGGGTGGTGAGGGTGGGCAACGGAGGTGTTCATTGCTTTGCAACACTTGTTTATTTTGTTCAGTTTTTATCGCAAGATCAATCAAATTCAATAGTTCATCAACATCCTCCATCACTATCATCAATCACTATCATCAACCACTATCATCATACATCAATATATCTCCCCATATGTAGTTACTTGCTGTCCTTAAGGGGGGTCACCAGCTTTTTTTATCTTTCTACTTTTCTCTCTTACCCTGGCTTGTATCCATTCGGCCCCATTCAGCCAACTGTTTTAAGACGTTTATCCCCATCCAGGTGTCGATTTCTTCCTGGCGAGCGTTAGCGAGCCAGCATTGTATGGAGGTATCCGGCTTCACCGGAGACATTTTTCAATCGAAAAATGTACAAATTTAGCTTGCTTAAAAAATATATATATATATATATGCTGGCTCGCTAGGAAAATATTGACCGATTACCACCAATTACACAAACAGCACCACCACCACATTTACTGGCACCAACCACCACATCACCACTACCAACACCACCACCACTATCACCAACCGCCAACACCACCACCACTATCACCAACCACCACATCACCACTACCATCACCACCACCAACCACCAACATCACCACCACTATCACCAACCACCACATCACCACTACCATCACCACCACCAACCACCAACATCACCACCACTATCATCACCACCAGAATCTTGCCCCAAAATATGGGGGGTGTCGTCAATATGTGAGTTAGTTTACGTGGCCTTGTCTGAAGCTGGGACACCTCAGCGCTGGAGGGATGGTATAGTCTATGTAACGATCACATCACATATTTTACACATAGTTTGATATGATAAATGTTACACGCACTGAGCTCACAAATACTTTCCACTCTCTCTCTCTCTCTCTTTAGCCTTAGCCGGAAACAAAACTATAATCTTAGAGGTGAGAGCCAGGCATCTTACCAACACTGAAGTAATAGCACGTGTTGGTAAGCTGACTAGCTCTTACTCCTAAGATAGTGGGTTCGATTCCCGAGTAAAGGAAAACAAAAAATGACTGTACATGTTTGTATTCTGCACTGCCAAATAGATTGTCTGTGTATATTACATTCCTTCAGCGCATATTATCTATTGCATTACAACATTTGACTCTGTAACCCTTTCAATAAGTACTCTGGAATGTGTTCCTTGTCACTATCATCAAGGAACTAAGTCCAGCAGTTTACGTGGTGTTGTCACCGGCTGGGGCTTGGGACACTTCACCATGGGGTCTAACGATCGCACCACACATTATACACTTAGTTTGAAATGAGAAAGTTACACATATTTTCTAAACCTACATCTGAGATAATGGTTTTACCCGATTTAAACAATAATATTTTATATGGATAAACTAAACAAAATCTACTTTAAAGTATCAATAATCTTGCGAGAACTTTAAATCCTGTCACTCATTCTCAGCACTTGGTCCAGGTTCCTGTCTTGGCTACGATGCGGCATTAAGAACAACTCAAAACAATATTGTAAGTTAGCTATATACACAGGCAGAGTATATCCAACCTGACTATCCACATCCTATTCTAAGCCTTCTCCCAAAAAACCCGCACACCATGTTCTCTAAGGGCTTTCCTCGGCAGGTCGATCTGAACTTAAGGGGCCCCACCTCTTGTTTGTTCTCTCTCTCCCTCTATCTCTGGGTTGTATCCATTCGGCCCCATTCAGCCTACTGGTTTAAGACGTTTATCCCCATTCAGGTGTCGAATTTTTCCTGGCGAGTGGTAGCGAGCCAGCATAGATGTTTAAAAGGTTTTTAACAGCAGGCTAAATTTATACATTTTTCGATAGAAAAATTTCTCCGGCGAAGCCAGATTTCTCCATACAATGCTGGCTCGCTATCGCTCGCCAGGAAAAATTGACACCTGGATAGGGATAAATGTCTTAAAACAGTAGGTTGAATTGGGCGAAATTAATACAAGCCAGAAAAAGAGAGAAAAGGAGAGAACAAAGCAGGTCACCCCTCTTAAGAATGGTCTCCATCATACAACCGATCCACCATACAAAGGCTCCTCTAGTCTGTTAAAGTATGCTGGCGAGAAAGTAATTGTGCCCATCTTAATTAATTAGCTATAGCAACATTAGTATAGCAAAATATGATGTAATTTGTACAAACTTAGCATTATTATGATAAAGGGCCATAGCAGTTTCCTTATTATTACATTAATCATTGAGAAATAAGCTGCTGATGGAGAAAGTTTGTTGCCAATATAAACTAAATCGAGTATAGTTCAGTATATGGGTTTGTTGACACACCTCTGTCACTCGAGTGTTATACTATACATGGTCTCCATTACAAAATTCTTCCTATCAAGGTAATACTGCAGCCATCTGGTGGCTAAGTTGGAACTAGCACCGAGGCCTCAACTGCTTAACATCGACGAAACGCAGAAATTGTCTACGGCTACTTCACAAAATAGACATGTTGTTGTTGTTGTTGTTGTTCCCTAAGCTGCCTGGCCGAACAGCCCCGAGTCCCTGAGAAAGGCCATGGCCACGATCGGGCTTTCCCACAGAGCTCTCATTGAGTGTAGATTGTGTTGTTGGCGTAAGTGGTTGTGTGAAATGCAGTCTTCTATGATGTGTTTAATGGTATGGGGTGCTGTGTTACATCCCGGGCAGGCGTCGACAACGGAGTCATCCAGTCTCTTCTGATAGCTCAGGAGAGCTGGATGGTGTCCGCATCTCAGCCTGGCCAGGTGGACTCTGTCCTCGCGAGGAAGGGAGGATTCGGAAGGATGGATTTCGGGAGGTCGTGCATGCAGCTGTGTGTTGTCTGTGAGTGAGTGGATGGATCGGTGAGAGATATGAGTATGGATGTGCTTCTGGAAGTTGGTTCGGGGGATAGCGAACCTGTAATTTTAAGAGGAACCGGCCTTCGGCAAGGACATTATTCTACCGAAATATGTACAAATAGATCTTGAAAGGGGGTCTAGGGTGTGTTTTTTTATAGCTTGATGGAGATCAAGGGAGGAAAACAAATAACTATATAGATAAATAGACCAAACACTGACAACTGCCCCCTTAAAAGGAGCCCCATCGGTGAAGGGACCCGGAAAGGGTGTCTGTCCAGTGGAAGGGAACGCAGGAGAGAAGACTTGATGACATATTATTATCCTACTGGGTTATATAAGTACTAAGAAGGTGATAAAAAAACACTAATACACAAACATACTAAAATCTAAACATAATCTGAAGAGAGTGTGAATATAGAGGATAATAGATTAATGTAAACAACACATAATACGGGAATCACTAGAACACTAATTATAGAGGATAATAGATTAATGTAAACAACACATAATACGGGAATCACTAGAACACTAATTATAGAGGATAATAGATTAATGTAAACAACACATAATACGGGAATCACTAGAACACTAATTATAGAGGATAATAGATTAATGTAAACAACATAATACGGGAATCACTAGAACACTAATTATAGAGGATAATAGATTAATGTAAACAACACATAATACGGGAATCACTAGAACACTAATTATAGAGGATAATAGATTAATGTAAACAACACATAATACGGGAATCACTAGAACACTAATTATAGAGGATAATAGATTAATGTAAACAACACATAATACGGGAATCACTAGAACACTAATTATAGAGGATAATAGATTAATGTAAACAACACATAATACGGGAATCACTAGAACACTAATTATAGAGGATAATAGATTAATGTAAACAACACATAATACGGGAATCACTAGAACACTAATTATAGAGGATAATAGATTAATGTAAACAACACATAATACGGGAATCACTAGAACACTAATTATAGAGGATAATAGATTAATGTAAACAACACATAATACGGGAATCACTAGAACACTAATTATAGAGGATAATAGATTAATGTAAACAACACATAATACGGGAATCACTAGAACACTAATTATAGAGGATAATAGATTAATGTAAACAACACAGAATACGGGAATCACTAGAACACTAATTATATAGATAGACAAACCGGTCAAAACAAATATAAAAATACATATATATGCACTTCATAGTTGTAGTATCATTAACATCTTATTATTTTGTTTTATATCTGCATCAAATCGATGAGCAATCTCGTTGATTACGTGAATAATATCAAGGTGAACTTTGAACACTAATTATAGAGGATAATAGATTAATGTAAACAACACATAATACGGGAATCACTAGAACACTAATTATAAAGGATAATAGATTAATGTAAACAACACATAATACGGGAATCACTAGAACACTAATTATAAAGGATAATAGATTAATGTAAACAACACAGAATACGGGAATCACTAGAACACTAATTATAGAGGATAATAGATTAATGTAAACAACACAGAATACGGGAATCACTAGAACACTAATTATAGAGGATAATAGATTAATGTAAACAACACAGAATACGGGAATCACTAGAACACTAATTATATAGATAGACAAACCGGTCAAAACAAATATAAAAATACATATATATGCACTTCATAGTTGTAGTATCATTAAAATCTTATTATTTTGTTTTATATCTGCATCAAATCGATGAGCAATCTCGTTGATTACGTGAATAATATCAAGGTGAACTTTGAATCAGTTCTTATTAGCTGCCCTGACATAATTAATGAATTAACTGTTAAACTGTCAGCCACGTTACTAATGCTCAAGTATAATTACTTCATTCAGTTTATCACTATCTCATACGACATCTTGTTAAATAATTATGAATGAGGGTTTTGATCGAGTTTGTCGTTTTCGAGCAATATATTTTTAGTTTGCCCCCTAGAGCAAATGAAAACAGATTCTCATGAAGAAAAAACACGTCCTTGCCAAAGACCAGTTTCTTCATTGCAAGCTCTATCGTCTGTCCAGAAAAAATCGACACCTGAATGGAGTGAAGCGTCTCATAATCGCCAAACTAATGAGGTGAAACGTCTTAAAATCTCCAAACTAAATAGGTGAAACAGGGAGAGTCTATAAATATCAATGTTTGCATCAGTTATGTTTAAGTTCATGGTTAAGGTATTACGGTCATCATTGCCCTTTAATGGTTGACACCAAATTCCACACTATTTAAATATAAACAGCTATTCCTGTGTTATACTAGGCACTATATAAGAAAAATATATGTTTAACTAGTTTATATTCGCCTTTTTCGTCAGTAACTAATAGCTTCGGTAATTCTTATGGTCATTAAACCAATGCATATGAATTATGACTTTTGACGTTATGGGTAGAGTCTTACATTTTAATTACCACTAAAGAAGTATTCATCCAATATCGGAGGTAACTACTTCATAGATAGATAGATAGATAGATAGATAAATATAGATTTTCTTGTATTATTCCTAAGCATAATCATTGTCTGATATGCTAATATGGTTGTTGATTAATTATAAGCGTGTATGACAATTTGTACGTTGATTTAGTTGTAAGATGAAGTTTCTGTATAGTGATCTGCGTGATGGTGAATTTGTGTGATGATATCGTATGGTTTGTGGATATTATGTGTCAATAGTTGTTGGTCTGCCTATCTGTCAGTTTGTCGGGTTTTCTGTCTGACTGTAAACAGGATTTCTCAAATACTAATGACTGGATTTACATAAACTTCACCAATATATTCATTTGGTTACAGAATATATAAACAAATAATTTCAGGCCAAAATTCGTTGACGACCCCCCCCCCCCGTGAAATACACCCCTCCAAAATGACCGTGAGAAGTCTTGCCCAAGCTTCATGATACGTACTATGAGGCATACTGGATTCACAAGGGCCATGAAAACAACAATATATATATATATATATATATATACTGTATATACTATATACAGTATATATATATATAAATATTGCATGAACCCAACATGCCATTATGTCAAACATGGCTCACATGAATTGAATGAGACACGGATGCTGTATTCAGTGGATGCCAATGATTGAAACTAGCCATGGACTAAAACAGCTGCAGACAAAATTACCCACGACCCGCACCAATTAGTCTCCGAACAAACGCAGCCATAAACCAAAAAGCCTCGTACCAATATGGTCACTCAGCCAATATAGATCAGATTATTTTGAACGTTCGACTCTGCTCATATAGACCGCGGATCAAATTGTCCTAAGACCAAAATGACCCCGGACCAAAGCGCCTGTAGACAATTATAATGACTACCAAAACGACCAGAATTCAAAACGCCTCATCAAATTACCCCGCTCACGACCTCCATGGACCATAGCAACCAATAATCAAAATGCTTGCTCCTTGAAATCCGATCACCTTCAAACGACTGCTTGGCTCTGCCTATACTGGCTGCGGACCAAATCAGCCGTGTACTAGAACGGCCCCGGAGCAGAATGATCACTCGGACAATACCAATTGGACTAATTCAAAAGCTCGGCTCTTCCTATATTGGCCTTGGACCATATTGGTCATATACCAAATCAGCCACTGACTAAAACGGCTGCAGAACAAACGGCCACATACAAGACAAATTTAAATGACACTGGCTCTGGTTCACAAGGATGGCGAAGATATGAGCTCTACTGAGCACACTTGTTTACAGTGTAAGCACTGTAAGGAGTTAGTTATTTCATATGATTATCATGTGCACATTATATCGTTGGTAGTTATTAATATGATTATCATGTGCACATTATATCGTTGGTAGTTATTAATAATTAATGTTCCTCTCTTCCTCAACTCAAATATTCTAATTACTTCAGAATCTTCTATAATTGATTTCATTATGAAGATAAATGTTAGCGTTAACGCGAATTTGAACTACATTTGTTTAACGATGTGACAAGATAATTATATGAATTAAACAAATGCAATATTACATATTTGATAATATTTGAAGATTATATTCAAGGCATAATATTCTGAAAACTCAATTGAATTAACACTTGAGTTAATTGGTTTCATTCTCTCCGAGCTATGAATAAAATAATGGCTTACTTAACCCGCTGGATCCCAGCGTCGCACGTGTTGCGTCGGCAATGTTCGATCACCAGAACCCAGCGACGCAACGTTTGCGTCAGTGTCACTCCGGTCCCAATTACTCCGGTCCTATGGCACCTAGAGGGCTCAGATTTGTATGGGAACTGTGTAAGTATCCCACGCACCCATGCCAATGGTTGAAAACTCTCAAAGTCCAACCGCGTGCGCGTGAGCGCGCAAAAACATGTTTTTTGGAGGAAATTGCCTTCAATTTTTTACTCTTCTAAAATCCGTTTTCGGGGGCTCTGTAGGACCATTTTTTTAGCTTTTTGATCGGTTTTTTGTGGTTTTTCCTTCATTCCTAACCCATTCGCTATTGTTTCTAGAAAACAAAAAATCAAAACCTGCTGGGCCCTGGTGGTACATTTATTAATAACTAGCTGGGGCTCAGCGGGTTAATTAAAATATTTCATAATGATCCCTCCGAAAGGGGTCATTAATTACGCAGCCCTAATAAAATGTCGTCATAAAAAATACATATTCCACATTGTTAATAGTGTTATACTTAAGTGTTAAATGTTCTGCAACTAATATACATATATCTTAGCGCAACCTTTCGATATTGTCTTGGACAATATCCTCAAGTGGTTGAAATCGCCGAGCAGTCTAATACCGAGCAGTCAAATACCAAGTGGTTGAATACCAAATGGTTGAATTCCTAGTGATTGAATACCAAGTGGTTGAATACCAAGTGGTTGAATACCAAATGGTTGAATTCCTAGTGATTGATTACCAAGTGGTTGAATACCAAGTGGTTGAATACCAAGTGGTTGAATACCAAGTGGTTAAATGCCAAGTGGTTGAATGCCAAGTGGTTGAATACCAAGTGGTTGAATACCAAGTGGTTGAATGCTAAGTGGTTGAATTCCAAGTGGTTGAATGCCAAGTGGTTGAATACCAAGTGGTTGAATACCAAGTGGTTGAATACCAAGTGGTTGAATGCTAAGTGGTTGAATTCCAAGTGGTTGAATGCCAAGTGGTTGAATACCAAGTGGTTGAATACCACGTGGTTGAATATCAAGTGGTTGAATACCAGGTGGTTGAATACCAAGTGGTTGAATACCAAGTGGTTGAATGTTAAGTGGTTGAATTCCAAGTGGATACATTCCAGGTGGTTGACTTCCAAGTGGTTGAATAAATATCATCGACTGCTAGAATAAGTCTTCTCCCCACCTCAATCCCTACCTCCTCCCACCCTCCCATATTCCCGTGCAACACCACTAATATAATAGGACACAAAAATGAAATATTAAAGGTGAAGAATTAAGGAAGAAGTAGAAAGCCGGTCACAGATACAGTTGTCAAGACCTTAACCTTGTACAAATGCTATGGATCACTGGCCTGGATTGGACCTTCGTAACAAGTTAATGCATAGTATTAATGAGAATGTTTGGTCTTACCCACTTCAAACAACATTATTACAAATTGGTAATATTATAAAGTTAATCTTCAAACTATATAATATATACAGTATAGATTCCATAAGCCTACCAAAACTTTATATCTTGTCACTAATTAACATTACATTTCCCAGGATCATTGTTTTGGCCACTGTACCTCATATACGCGTTTGATACAAAAAGCGACTGAAAGGCACTGCTTTAATAATAATACAAAAATAACAACCATGCTGATCCAGGGTTAAGAGTGCCCCCCCCCCGCCTCTTAGTACTGTACTTTCTACCAGAGTTGAGCCTTAACCCTTTCAATACGTTGGGGTCATATTCATCTTAATTTGGTTAACAGCTACCACATTTAAACTTTGACTGGCACAGGTCCTCCCTAATTTACCTAAAATCGTCTAGTGTATGCCAGAAGAAAAATAAAAACAGGTACTGAAAGGGTTTAAGAGTCTCCCCTCAGTATTTTCTGCCAGAGTTGTGCCTTAATTAGCGGAAGAGATTTATGAAACAGCGGCAACTTTGGAATTAGCGGAATTCTTAAAACTTGCGAAACTGAGATTCCTAAAAGGCGGAGAGACACACGAGCGCTACTTCCGGCAACCCATGATCGGCAACTTAATTTTGGACACAAGTTCGGGATTATTTTGCCCATTTATCGGCAATAAAACTGGAGGTAGATTATTATATGTGACAAAGTGATCGTAAACCGGCAATTAAACTGGAGGTAAATTATTATAAGTGACAAAGTGATCATAAACCGGCAATTAAACTGGAGGTAGATTATTATAAGTGACAAAGTGATCATAAACCGGCAATTAAACTGGAGGTAGATTATTATAAGTGACAAAGTGATCATAAACCGGCAATTAAACTGGAGGTAGATTATTATAAGTGACAAAGTGATCATAAATCGGCAATTAAACTTGAGGTAGATTATTATAAGTGACAAAGTGATCATAAATCGGCAAGTAAACTTGAGGTAGATTATTATAAGTGACAAAGTGATCATAAATCGGCAATTAAACTGGAGGTAGATTATTATAAGTGACAAAGTGATCATAAATCGGCAATTAAACTGGAGGTAGATTATTATACGTGACAAAGTGATCATAAACGATTCTTTCGGAAACTGCCACTTAACCCCTTCTGTACCGGCGATGCACTTTTCATTATTTCTGGCAACTACTAGACGATTTTGTCCAGCCTAGGAAAGACGTCTACCCATTAAAAGGCTCCAGACTATCTCAATTAATCCTTGTAGCTACTATATATCCTTCCCGAGTTTCATAAAATCGTCTAAATGTTGCTGAAATCAAATAAAAGGACCTCACCGGTACAGAAGGGGTTAAGAGTTGCCCAAAAAAAATGCCGGGAAAAGTGTTGGTGTAAATTCGGCCGACCGGAATAGTTTGGTCCATGTTGGGAATGCTTATTTTGGTGGGTTACATTAAAGGCAGATTTTCACTTGAGAGATTTTTATCTGGACCCCCTTCGCCCACAAGTTTAGCCCCATTAATTTTGAGATTTTAAGACTTTTGCCTCATTACTTTGACGACCTTTCGCTCCAATTATGGTAATTTTAATAACTTTAGTGGTATTTAGGTGTCGATTTTTTTTTCCTGGCGAGCGATAGCGAGCCTGTAAATTAGGAGGAATCGGCCTTCGGCCGGGACAATTTTCTACCGAAAAATTTACACATTTATCTCGAAGGAGGGGTCTTGGGATATTTTCTTTAAAGCTTGATGGAGGTCTAGGGAGCAAACTAAAAGCCTCCCCTTAAGTTTAATGGCCGGAGTTGAAGAAGTTGGAATAAATGGTCCTGTTTTGCTGTGAATAGCTGTTCTGCTCGTATTTGGTATAACCCTTTTAGTGAACAAGGATGCATGGTTCACATTATCCTGGCTACCATTAGACGAGTTTAGGCAGCTTATTGGGAATATGTGGGACTCAGAGGGCCTTTTATGATAGCTTGTACGGTCGCGCTAATAAGTCATGTCTTATCTGTCATTACGTTTGGCTGGTTCTACGCTGTATTAATGTCTGTCAGATGTTGAATAGGGTGAATAAGTGTAGGAACATGTTTGTATATCTTACTTGAAATGAATAAATCAAGTTTAGATATTGCTGATTCCAATTATTGACCAAAATATACTAGGTGCCGAGACATCACTTATTAGGCCGATTGTACACTACGAAGTCGTCTAATGATAACATATTATTAACAAGTCGCCATGATATTGAAAAGTTTAACTTGTGCATTGATGGAGTAGTGAGAACAAAGACTGCGGGAGCCCACCTCGCTTCTTTTTCTCTTTCTCTCCCTCTCTCTTTGGCTTGTATCCATTCGGCCCCATTCAGCTTACTGTTTTAAGACGCTTACCCCCATCCAGGTGTCAATATTTGCCTGGCGAGCGGTAGCGAGCCAGCATATATATATTTTTGTTTTACAGCAAGTTAAATTTGTTCATTTTTCGATAGAAAAATTTCTCCGGCGAAGCCGGATTTCTCCATACAATGCTGGCTCGCTATCGCTCGCCAGGAAGAAATCGACACCTGGATGGGGATAAACGTCTTAAAACAGTTGGCTGAATGGGGCCAAATGGATACAAGTGAAAGAAAGAAACAAAAAAGGAGAGAAAGATAAAAAAGCAGGTCACCCCACCTTAAAAACAAAAGGGGGAGAGGGTGTTGGAGGTGACCCAGTTGTTGTTTGTAGACAATGCAGCACTGATTGTGAACTTGAAATAAAAGCTACTACATGTATTAGCGTCAGAGTGTGTATTAGTATGCGATAGGAAAAAGCTGAATGTGTATTAGTATGCGATAGGAAAAAGCTGAATGTGTATTAGTATGCGATAGGAAAAAGCTGAATGTGTATTAGTATGCGATAGGAAAAAGCTGAATGTGTATTAGTATGCCATAGGAAAAAGCTGAATGTGTATTAGTATGCCATAGGAAAAAGCTGAATGTGTATTAGTATGCGATAGGAAAAAGCTGAATGTGAAAAGCTGAATGTGTATTAGTATGCGATAGGAAAAAGCTGAATGTGTATTAGTATGTGATAGGAAAAAGCTGAAAGCTGAATGTGTATTAGTATGCCATAGGAAAAAGCTGAATGTGTATTAGTATGCGATAGGAAAAAGCTGAATGTGTATTAGTATGCGATAGGAAAAAGCTGAATGTGTATTAGTATGCCATAGGAAAAAGCTGAAGGCGAATGTAGCAAAGAGTATACCTATGAGATGCAGTATGTTATAATGATCAGGATAGCATGAGAATAAACTTACATAGGGAAGAGTTGGAAAATATTATAATGATCAGGATAGAATGGGAATAAACTTACATAGGGAAGAGTTGGACAATATTATAATGATCAGGATAGGATGAGAATAAACTTACATAGGGAAGAGTTGGAAAATATTATAATGATCAAGATATAATGGGAATAAACTTACATAGGGAAGAGTTGGAAATATGCAGGTATAGAGGTATAGACATATAGCAGCAAGTAACGACGATGGTTGGGAAGTATATCATAGAGTGAGAGAGGGAGGTTAAGGGGAGATGGGCCGGTTTTTTTTTTGGTCTATTAGTTAACGTATTCCTATATTTTTAGTTTCCTCGTTAGACCTCCATCAAGCTTAGAAAAACACTCCCTAGACCCCCCTTCAAGATAAATGTGTACATTTTTCGGAAGAAAAAAATTCCCAGCCGAAGGGCGGTTCCTCTTAAATTTTCAAGATCGCTATCGCTCGCCAGGAAAAACTCGGCACCTAAATGGCACGAAAGGTCTTCAAATTGACAACCAAATGGGCCGAACGTCTTATAATCTAAAAAACAATGTGGCTAAATACGAGGGAGAAGGGGGTCAGAAAAAACCAGCCTACCCCCCTTAAAAGTATTGAGAGTCTTGCTGAAGGTGTGAAGGAAATGATCTGGGTCGGTGCTGGCGAAGATGGCAATGTTTGGTAGAATAGTAAAGAGACAACAACACTTAATTATGAGGTAGCGTAGGAGGGTGGAAGTGCTGGGCATTAAGTGTTTGTGGTGCTGTGTGGTACGATGAGTTGAGAAAAAAAATAGTGAGAGAGATTTACATAATAATTATATACACTGACCACACAGACATTGTGATCCCAGCGAGGTGATCAGGGTGTGTAAGGTAGGTGTGTAAAGTAGATGTGTAAAGTAGATGTGTAAGGTAGATGTGTAAGGTAGGTGTGTAAAGTAGGTGTGTAAAGTAAGTGTATAAGGTAGGTGTGTAAGGTAGGTGTGTAAGGTAGGTGTGTAAGGTAGGCGTGTAAGGTAGATGTGTAAGGTAGGAGTGTAAGGTAAGTGTGTAAGGTAGATGTGTAAGGTAGGTGTGTAAGGTAGGCGTGTAAGGTAGGCGTGTAAGGTAGATGTGTAAGGCAAGTGTGTAAGGTAGATGTATAAGGTAGATGTGTAAGGTAGGTGTGTAAAGTAGGTGTGTAAGGCAAGTGTGTAAGGTAGGTGTGTAAGGTAGGCGTGTAAGGTAGATGTGTAAGGTAGGTGTGTACAAAGGAGTACAAAGGAAATCAAGCAACAACAGATCTAGTGACCCTTCTAGGCTGCTTGTCCTCCAAAACACTGAGGATCAAGTGTCCAAACAGTGGTTTAGAGTGGGTAAGGGAACATTGGAAAGGGAACCACTGCCCTGCCACTAACGTGGCAGGACTAGGAAGCTAGTAGGGGACACATGGGTCAGTAACTGAGGGGAGGATAAAACAAAGTTATTCATTTACAAACGCAGCCAGTCGCGGGTTTGATGCGAGATACTTGTCTAGGCGGAATTTAAATGAATCAACGGTGCTGCAGTCTATAACGTCTCGGGGAAGCCCATTCCACAAGTTGACAACTCGATTGAAGAAGAAATTCTTAGATTCGTGCGAGTTAAAAGATTTACCAATAATTTTGCAACCGTTTCCCCGCGTGTAATTAGATTGGTCGATAGTGAAGTACTTACTACAGTTCATATTGTCGATGCCTTTGATGATGTAAAATAGGTGTGTAAGGTAGATGTGTAAGGTAGGTGTGTAAGGTAGATGTGTAAGGTAGGTGTGTAAGGTAGGAGTGTAAGGTAAGTGTGTAAGGTAGGTGTGTAAGGTAGGTGTGTAAGGTAGATGTGTAAGGTAGGTGTGTAAGGTAGATGTGTAAGGTAGATGTGTAAGGTAGGCGTGTAAGGTAGATGTGTAAGGTAGGTGTGTAAGGTAGATGTGTAAGGTAGGTGTGTAAGGTAAGTGTGTAAGGTAGGTGTGTAAGGTAGGTGTGTAAGGTAGGTGTGTAAGGTAAGTGTGTAAGGTAGATGTTTAAGGTAGGAGTGTAAGGTAAGTGTGTAAGGTAGGTGTGTAAGGTAGATGTGTAAGGTAGGCGTGTAAGGTAGGTATGTAAGGTAGGCGTGTAAGGTAGGTGTGTAAGGTAGGTGTGTAAGGTAAGTGTGTAAGGTAGATGTGTAAGGTAGGTGTGTAAGGTAGGTGTGTAAGGTAGGTGTGTAAGGTAGATGTGTAAGGTAGGAGTGTAAGGTAGGTGTGTAAGGTACAAAGGAGTACAAAGGAAATCAAGCAACAACAGATCTAGTGACCCTTCTAGGTTGCTTGTCCTCCAAAACACTGAGGATCAAGTGTCCAAACAGTGGTTTAGAGTGGGTAAGGGAACATTGGAAAGGGAATTACTGCCCTGGAACTAATGTCCGTGGCAGGATTAGGAAGTTAGTAGGGGACAGATGGGTTAGTAACTGAGGGGGGATAAAATAAAGTTATTCATTTACAAACGCAGTCAGTCGCGGGTTTGATGCGAGATATTTGTCTAGGCGGAGTTTAAATGAATCAACGGTGATGCAGTCTATAACGTTTCGGGGAAGCCCATTCCACAAGTTGACAACTCGATTGAAGAAGAAATTCTTAGATTCGTGTGAGTTAAAAGATTTACCAATAATTTTGCAACCGTAGGTGTGTAAGGTAGATGTGTAAGGTAGGTGTGTAAGGTAGGTGTGTTAGGTAGGTGTGTAAGGTAGATGTGTAAGGTAGGTGTGTAAGGTAGGTGTGTAAGGTAGATGTGTAAGGTAGATGTGTAAGGTAGGTGTGTAAGGTAGGTGTGTAAGGTAGGTGTGTAAGGTAGGCGTGTAAGGTAGGTGTGTAAGGTAGATGTGTAAGGTAGATGTGTAAGGTAGATGTGTAAGGTAGATGTGTAAGGTAGGTGTGTAAGGTAGGCATGTAAGGTAGGCGTGTAAGGTAGGTGTATAAGGTAGATGTGTAAGGTAGGTGTGTAAGGTAGGTGTGTAAGGTAGGTGTATAAGGTAGATGTGTAAGGTAGGTGTGTAAGGTAGGTGTGTAAGGTAGGCATGTAATGTAGGTGTGTAAGGTAGGTGTGTAAGGTAGATGTGTAAGGTAGATGTGTAAGGCAGATGTGTATGGTAGGTGTGTAAGGTAGGTGTGTAAGGTAGATGTGTAAGGTAGGTGTGTAAGGTAGATGTGTAAGGTAGGTGTGTAAGGTAGATGTGTAAGGTAGGCGTGTAAGGAAGATGTGTAAGGTAGATGTGTAAGGTAGGTGTGTAAGGTAGATGTGTAAGGTGGATATGTAAGGTAGATGTGTAAGGTAGGTGTGTAAGGTAGATGTGTAAGGTAGATGTGTAAGGTAGATGTGTAAGGTAGGTGTGTAAGGTAGATGTGTAAGGTAGGTGTGTAAGGTAGGTGTGTAAGGTAGGTGTGTAAGGTAGGCGTGTAAGGTAGGTGTGTAAGGTAGGCGTGTAAGGTAGGAGTGTAAGGTAAGTGTGTAAGGTAGGTGTGTAAGGTAGATGTGTAAGGTAGGTGTGTAAGGTAGGTGTGTAAGGTAGGTGTGTAAGGCAAGTGTGTAAGGTAGGTGTGTAAGTTAGATGTGTAAGGTAGGTGTGTAAGGTAGATGTGTAAGGTAGGTGTGTAAGGTAGTACAAAGGAGTACAAATGAAATCAAGCAACAACAGATCTAGTGACCCTTCTAGGTTGCTTGTCCTCCAAAACACTGAGGATCAAGTGTCCAAACAGTGGGTTAGAGTGGGTAAGGGAACATTGGAAAGGGAATTACTGCCCTGGAACTAATGTCCGTGGCAGGATTAGGAAGTTAGTAGGGGACAGATGGGTTAGTAACTGAGGGGGGAATAAAATAAAGTTATTCATTTACAAACGCAGTCAGTCGCGGGTTTGATGCGAGATATTTGTCTAGGCGGAGTTTAAATGAATCAACGGTGATGCAGTCTATAAAGTTTCGGGGAAGCCCATTCCACAAGTTGACAACTCGATTGAAGAAGAAATTCTTAGATTCGTGTGAGTTAAAAGATTTACCAATAATTTTGCAACCGTTTCCCCTCGTGTAATTAGTTTGGTCGATAGTGAAGCACTTACTACAGTTCATATTGTCGATGCCTTTGATGATTTTGAACACTTGAATTAAGTCACCTCTTAATCTGCGCTGGGTTAAAGGAAATAGATTTAATTCTCTAAGACGCTCTTCGTATGGTTTGTTCTTTAGGCTAGGTATCATTTTGGTAACTCTACGCTGAGTTCTAGCTTGTTTATATCTTTTTGGTAATAAGAGCACCAGGATTGAAGCAGTATTCCAGAAGAGGGCGGACTAAGGAATTGTAAAGGGTTAGGATAACTTCTTTGGATTTATGCTCAAATGACCTGCCTATAAAGCCAATTATTTTGTTTGCCTTCTTAACAACTTCTGAACATTGTTGACTCGGTTTTAGGTTACTCGATATTGTTACTCCCAGATCGGTTTCTCTGTTTACATTCTTAAGCTGGTGCCATTCATCGAATAGTTTGCTTTCTCATTTAGGTATCCGATATGTAGTACTTTACATTTATCCGCATTGAAACTCATTTGCCAAATTTGGGCCCAACATGACAATTTATCTAGATTGTGTTGCATACCGTCAACTTGTTCTTTTGAGAGTACGCTATTTGCAATTTTTGTATCGTCAGCAAATTTTGAGATTGTACAGGTGAGACCCTCATCTATGTCGTTGATGTAAATTAGAAAGAGAATTGGTCCTAGTACCGATCCCTGGGGTACCCCGCTACTTACATTGGTCCATTTAGATGCCTTACCGTTTATGACTACTCTTTGCTTTCTGTCACTGAGCCAATTTTCTATCCATTTCAACACACCGTCTTGTATTCCATGCGCTTTTAGTTTTAGCAGTAAACGTTTGTGGAGAACTTTGTCAAAGGCCTTTTGAAAATCAAGGTATATAATATCTACAGCTTTACTCTCATCGTAGAGGTTGAAGATATCGTGGAAGAAGTCTAAGAGGTTGTTAAACAGGAACGTTTTTACGAAAGCCGTGTTGAGTATCTTTAAGTATGTTATTTTCCTCTAAGTGATTTACGAGTCTGTCTCGTATGACCGTTTCTAGCATTTTACATACAACTGAGGTTAAGCTAATTGACGATAGTTACTGGGTAGGGATTTGCTGCCTTTTTTGAATATCGGTGTTACGTTGGCTAGCTTCCACTGATCAGGCATAGTTCCAGACTGCAAGGATTTATTGAATAGTAATGTCAGTGGTTTGGAGAGCTCATCCTTAGCTTCCTTTAGAACTCTAGGCGAGATTGTATCAGGTCCAGGCGTTTTATTTACCTTGAGTTTATCTAAACAATTCAATACTTCTCTCTGTAACGGTGATATTGCTTAGAACATCTGAATTATCAATGTGAATCGGCGATGGTGTAGGGATATCACTGAGGTCTTCTGTTGTAAAAACTGATGCAAAGAAGGTATTTGAGGGCATTACTCATTTGTACTTCGTCTTTGGTGTATTCTCCGTTTTCATCGACTAACGGTCCAACAGTTGAAGTAACTACTTTTTTCTTTCTGATATAACTATAGAATCCTTTCGGGTTTGTTTTACTTTGATTCGCAATATGTAACTCTAGGGTCTTTTTACTTTGCTTAACACCTTACGAGCGGCCTATGCGGTTTATTTATATGTACCGCACAGCGGGGTGTTTTTAGCCAAAATAGGGCTGTTTACGTGATCATTTTCATGCCTAAATAAGACCCAGAACGTAAAACAAGTACCTATCCCTGAAAGGGCATAAACAGAGCTTTCGAATGACACCATAACGATCCTTTTATGATGGCTAGTTTTCTTGCAATAACCGTGCAACGCGAGTGCAAAAAGCATGTAATTCGGTACTTTCCCCATATAATTCAGTATGTAGCGAGTGAGAGAGGGAGGAGGGAGCTGAGATTCGTGTCAGTAGGTTCGCCGCGGTGGTCTGGAGCAGTCATACGCTCGCTAGTCTCCTGCCACCACTTGTCTCTCTCTCTCAGCAACATTACGTGCTGAAATTGCCACTCGAGTTATGTCGAGCGCCGCCACATAGTCCAGCTTTATTTAACTCGACTTATGTGGTGAGCCGCTAATTAAGGGTTAATTAACTTTTTGGCTTTGCGTCGTAGCTCTACAAATTTCACCCGTTCTTCGTCATTTTGTGAGGATTTTAATCTATCATTAGCAAATTTTTTAGCAAGCAGACAGTTTGAAATATCTTTATTCCACCATTTGGGCTTATTATTATGGCCTGGACGCCGTATTTTCGATGGTATACAGTCTTGCACTGCTTTTAGGTAAGTGGTTTCGAATAACTTCCAAGATGTATTTATGTCGTTATTGTTAATTAAAAAGCTCCAGTCAGTTTCTTTAAACATAGCTCTAAGTTTATGGAAGTTTGCTTTCTTGAAATTAGGGACTTTTTCGATGCTACTATTTGGTTCGTTACTAGTAAACTTTAAAGTGAAAGTTATCGTACGATGGTCGCTGTTACTGAATTCATCACCAACATTCAAATTCTCTATTAATTCTTCTTTTGTTGCAAGTACAATGTCAAGAACGTTATTACCACGGGTCGGCGTTCGAACAAATTGATAAAGCGAACTCTCTTGCAAGTTCGTATACAAGTCATGTCCGGAGTGTGAACTTGGTCACAGGTAAATTAAAGTCGCCAAAAATTACAGTATCTTGTGAGTTACTTACATCTGCAATTTGTTCGTAAATTTCTCGGTCAGTTTGCACTGATTGAGCTGGAGGTCTGTATATTAATGCAAGTATTATTTTTGTACCTTTATTATTCTTTATTAGCACAAAAGATGCGTCGACGTTCACAATTTGAGGTTTTGACAAGAGGGTAGGGTTAAGACTTTCTTTGATATAAAGTAAAACGCCACCTCCATTTCGATTTATTCGGCTTTTCTCAAACATTACATAACCGGGAAGTGAATACTCTG
The DNA here is from genome assembly GCA_032716605.1 of Paralithodes platypus. Lineage (NCBI taxonomy): Eukaryota > Metazoa > Arthropoda > Malacostraca > Decapoda > Lithodidae > Paralithodes > Paralithodes platypus. Next base: position 83,147,369 of record CM064487.1, read on the forward strand.
CTAAAAAGTCTCTATCTTCTGTATTGAGCCAAGATTCTGTAATGCCAATCACATCATAATTTTCTGTAAACACTAGCTCCTCTAAATCTGAAAATTTATTGCGTATGCTACGAGCATTTGCATAGAAAACCTTTAAATTTGTTATTTTAGAACTCACGGAACGCTCTTTAATAATATTTTTGGTTCTTGTCGGATCTACATTTATGTTCATGGCTGTCCTCGGTCCTCGCTGTCTTCGGTCCTTATCGCTGGTGGTCCTCGGTTGCCTCTGTTTTTTTCTTGGCGTTGGATGATTTATGTCACTGCTGCTTCTTCTCGGATGGCGTTTTTTGATCCATGGCTGCGGACTGCTTCGTGTAGGAGACGACCCATGTGTGCGTAAGGTAGGCATGTAAGGTAGGTGTGTAAGGTAGATGTGTAAGGTAGGTGTGTAAGGTAGGTGTGTAAGACAGATGTGTAAGGTAGGTGTGCAAGGTAAATAGGTAAGGTATATGTGTAAGGTAGGCGTGTAAGGTATGTGTGTAAGGTAGATGTGTAAGGTAAGTGTCTATGGTAGGTGTGTAAGGAAGATGTGTAAGGTAGGTGTGTAAGGTAGATGTGTAAGGTAGGTGTGTTAGGTAGGCATGTAAGGTAGGAGTGTAAGGTAGATGTGTAAGGTAGGTGTGTAAGGTAGGTGTGTAAGGCAGATGTGTAAGGTAGGTGTGTAAGGTAGGTGTGGAAGGTAGGTGTGTAAGGTAGGTGTGCAAGGTAAATGTGTAAGGTAGATGTGTAAGGTAGGTGTGTAAGGTAGGCGTATTAGGTATGTGTGTAAGGTAGATGTGTAAGGTAAGTGTGTATGGTAGGTGTGTAAGGTAGATGTGTAAGGTAGGTGTGTAAGGTAGATGTGTAAGGTAGGTGTGTTAGGTAGATGTGTAAGGTAGGTGTGTAAGGTAGGTGTGTAAGGTAGGTGTGTAAGGTAGGTGTGTAAGATAGGTGGGTAAGGTAGGAGTGTAAGGTATATGTGTAAGGTAGGTGTGTAAGGTAGATGTGTAAGGTAGATGTGTAAGGTAGGTGTGTAAGGTAGGAGTGTAAGGTAAGTGTGTAAGGTAGATGTGTAAGGGAGGTGTGTAAGGTAGATGTGTAAGGTAGGTGTGTAAGTAAGGTGTGTAAGGTAGATGTGTAAGGTAGATGTGTAAGGTAGGTGTGTAAGTTAGGCGTGTAAGGTAGGCGTGTAAGGTAGGAGTGTAAGGTAAGTGTGTAAGGTAGGTGCGTAAGGTAAGTGTGTAAGGTAGGTGCGTAAGGTAGATGTGTAAGGTAGGTGTGTAAGGTAGGTGTGTAAGTCAAGTGTGTAAGGTAGGTGTGTAAGGTAGGCGTGTAAGGTAGGTGTGTAAGGTAGATGTGTAAGGTAGATGTGTAAGGTAGGTGTGTAAGGTAGGTGTGTAAGGTAGATGTGTAAGGTAGGTGTGTAAGGCAGGTGTGTAAGGTAGGTGTGTAAGGTAGATGTGGAAGGTAGATGTGTAAGGTAAATGTGTAAGGTAGGCGTGTAAGGTAGGTGTGTAAGGTAGGTGTGTAAGGTAGATGTGTAAGGTAGATGTGTAAGGTAGGTGTGTAAGGTAGATGTGTAAGGTAGATGTGTAAGGTAGATGTGTAAGGTAGATATGTAAGGTAGGTGTGTAAGGTAGGTGTGTAAGGTAGGCATGTAAGGTAGGTGTGTAAGGTAGGTGTGTAAGGTAGGTGTGTAAGGTAGGCGTGTAAGGTAGGTGTGTAAGGTAGGCGTGTAAGGTAGGCGTGTAAGGTAGGTGTGTAAGGTAGGTGTGTAAGGTAGGTGTGTAAGGTAGATGTGTAAGGTAAGTGTGTAAGGTAGGTGTGTAAGGTAGATGTGTAAGGTAGGTGTGTAAGGTAGGTGTGTAAGGTAGGTGTGTAAGGCAGATGTGTAAGGTAGGTGTGTAAGGTAGGAGTGGAAGGTAGGTGTGCAAGGTAAATATGTAAGGTATATGTGTAAGGTAGGTGTGTAAGGTAGGCGTGTAAGGTATGTGTGTAAGGTAGATGTGTAAGGTAAGTGTGTATGGTAGGTGTGTAAGGAAGATGTGTAAGGTAGGTGTGTAAGGTAGATGTGTAAGGTAGGTGTGTTAGGTAGGCATGTAAGGTAGGTGTGTAAGGTAGATGTGTAAGGTAGGTGTGTAAGGTAGGTGTGTAAGGTAGGTGTGTAAGGCAGATGTGTAAGGTAGGTGTGTAAGGTAGGTGTGGAAGGTAGGTGTGGAAGGTAGGTGTGCAAGGTAAATGTGTAAGGTATATGTGTAAGGTAGGTGTGTAAGGTAGGCGTGTAAGGTATGTGTGTAAGGTAGATGTGTAAGGTAAGTGTGTATGGTAGGTGTGTAAGGTAGGTGTGTAAGGTAGGTGTGTAAGGTAGATGTGTAAGGTAGGTGTGTAAGGTAGATGTGTAAGGTAGGTGTGTAAGGTAGGTGTGTAAGGTAGGTGTGTAAGGTAGGTGTGTAAGGTAGGTGTGTAAGGTAGGAGTGTAAGGTATATGTGTAAGGTAGGTGAGTAAGGTAGATGTGTAAGGTAGGTGTGTAAGGTAGGTGTGTAAGGTAGATGTGTAAGGTAGGTGTGTAAGGTAGGTGTGTAAGGTAGATGTGTAAGGGAGGTGTGTAAGGTAGATGTGTAAGGTAGGTGTGTAAGGTAGGTGTGTAAGGTAGATGTGTAAGGTAGGTGTGTAAGGTAGGCGTGTAAGGTAGGAGTGTAAGGTAAGTGTGTAAGGTAGGTGCGTAAGGTAAGTGTGTAAGGTAGGTGCGTAAGGTAGATGTGTAAGGTAGGTGTGTAAGGTAGGTGTGTAAGTCAAGTGTGTAGTGTAGGTGTGTAAGGTAGGCGTGTAAGGTAGGTGTGTAAGGTAGATGTGTAAGGTAGATGTGTAAGGTAGGTGTGTAAGGTAGGTGTATAAGGTAGATGTGTAAGGTAGGTGTGTAAGGCAGGTGTGTAAGGTAGGTGTGTAAGGTAGATGTGGAAGGTAGATGTGTAAGGTAAATGTGTAAGGTAGGCGTGTAAGGTAGGTGTGTAAGGTAGATGTGTAAGGTAGATGTGTAAGGTAGGTGTGTAAGGTAGATGTGTAAGGTAAATGTGTAAGGTAGATGTGTAAGGTAGATATGTAAGGTAGATGTGTAAGGTAGATGTGTAAGGTAGGTGTGTAAGGTAGGCATGTAAGGTAGGTGTGTAAGGTAGGTGTGTAAGGTAGGCATGTAAGGTAGGTGTGTAAGGTAGGCGTGTAAGGTAGGAGTGTAAGGTAAGTGTGTAAGGTAGGTGTGTAAGGTAGATGTGTAAGGTAGGTGTGTAAGGTAGATGTGTAAGGTAGGCATGTAAGGTAGGTGTGTAAGGTAGGTGTGTAAGGTAGGTGTGTAAGGTAGATGTGTAAGGTAGGTGTGTAAGGTAGGTGTGTAAGGTAGGCGTATAAGGTAGGCGTGTAAGGTAGGTGTGTAAGGTAGGTGTGTAAGGTAGGCGTGTAAGGTAGATGTGTAAGGTAGATGTGTAAGGTAGGTGTGTAAGGTAGGTGTGTAAGGTAGATGTGTAAGGTAGGTGTGTAAGGTAGATGTGTAAGGTAGGTGTGTGTAAGGTAGGTGTGTAAGGTAGGTGTGTAAGGTAGGTGTGTAAGGTAGGTGTGTAAGGTAGGTGTGTAAGGTAGATGTGTAAGGTAGGTGTGTAAGGTAGGTGTGTAAGGTAGGCGTGTAAGGTAGGTGTGTAAGGTAGGTGTGTAAGGAAGGTATGGGAGGTAGGTGTGTAAGGTAGGTGTGTAAGGTAGATGTGTAAGGTAGGTGTGTAAGGTAGATGTGTAAGGTAGGTGTGTAAGGTAGATGTGTAAGGTAGGTGTGTAAGGTAGGTGTGTAAGGTAGGTGTGTAAGGTAGATGTGTAAGGTAGGTGTGTAAGGTAGGTGTGTTAGGTAAGCGTGTAAGGTAGGTGTGTAAGGTAGGCGTGTAAGGTAGGAGTGTAAGGTAGGAGTGTAAGGTAAGTGTGTAAGGTAGGTGCGTAAGGTAGATGTGTAAGGTAGGTGTGTAAGGTAGGTGTGTAAGGTAAGTGTGTAAGGTAGATGTGTAAGGTAGGTGTGTAAGGTAGGTGTGTAAGGTAGATGTGTAAGGTAGGTGTGTAAGGTAGGTGTGTAAGGTAGGTGTGTAAGGTAGGTGTGTAAGGTAGGTGTGTAAGGTAGGGTAAGGTAGTGTGTAAGGTAGGTGTAAGGTAGGTGTAAGGTAGGTGTCTAAGTAGATGTGTAGGTAGCTGTGTAGGTAGGTAGGTGTGTAAATAGGTGTGTAGGTAGGTGTGTAAATAGGTGTGTAGGTAGGTGTGTAAGGTAGATGTGTAAGGTAGGTGTGTAAGGTAGGCGTGTAAGGTAGGTGTGTAAGGTAGATGTGTAAGGTAGGTGTGTAAGGTAGGTGTGTAAGGTAGGTGTGTAAGGTAGATGTGTAAGGTAGGTGTGTAAGGTAGATGTGTAAGGTAGGTGTGTAAGGTAGGTGTGTAAGGTAGATGTGTAAGGTAGATGTGTAAGGTAGATGTGTAAGGTAGGTGTGTAAGGTAGGTGTGTAAGGTAGGCGTGTAAGGTAGATGTGTAAGGTAGATATGTAAGGTAGGTGTGTAAGGTAGATTTGTAAGGTAGATGTGTAAGGTAGATGTGTAAGGTAGGTGTGTAAGGTAGGTGTGTAAGGTAGGTGTGTAAGGTAAGTGTGTAAGGTAGGTGTGTAAGGTAGGTGTGTAAGGTAGGCGTGTAAGGTAGGTGTGTAAGGTAGATGTGTAAGGTAGGTGTGTAAGGTAGATGTGTAAGGTAGGTGTGTAAGGTAGGTGTGTAAGGTAGATGTGTAAGGTAGGTGTGTAAGGTAGGTGTGTAAGGTAGGTGTGTAAGGTAGGCGTGTAAGGTAGATGTGTAAGGTAGGTGTGTAAGGTAGGTGTGTAAGGTAGGTGTGTAAGGTAGGTGTGTAAGGTAGGTGTGTAAGGTAGGTGTGTAAGGTAGATGTGTAAGGTAGGAGTTTAAGGTAGGCGTGTAAGGTAGGTGTGTAAGGTAGGTGTGTAAGGTAGGCGTGTAAGGTAGGCTTGTAAGGTAGGTTTGTAAGGTAAGTGTGTAAGGTAGGTGTGTAAGGTAGATGTGTAAGGTAGATGTGTAAGGTAGGTGTGTAAGGTAGGTGTGTAAGGTAGGTGTGTAAGGTAGGTGTGTAAGGTAGGTGTGTAAGGTAGGCGTGTAAGGTAGGTGTGTAAGGTAGATGTGTAAGGTAGGTGTGTAAGGTAGGTGTGTAAGGTAGGTGTGTAAGGTAGATGTGTAAGGTAGGTGTGTAAGGTAGGCGTGTAAGGTAGGTGTGTAAGGTAGATGTGTAAGGTAGGTGTGTAAGGTAGGTGTGTAAGGTAGGTGTGTAAGGTAGATGTGTAAGGTAGGTGTGTAAGGTAGGTGTGTAAGGTAGATGTGTAAGGTAGGTGTGTAAGGTAGGTGTGTAAGGTAGATGTGTAAGGTAGGTGTGTAAGGTAGGTGTGTAAGGTAGGTGTGTAAGGTAGATGTGTAAGGTAGGTGTGTAAGGTAGGTGTGTAAGGTAGATGTGTAAGGTAGGTGTGTAAGGTAGGCGTGTAAGGTAAGTGTGTAAGGTAGGTGTGTAAGGTAGATGTGTAAGGTAGGTGTGTAAGGTAGGTGTGTAAGGTAGGCATGTAAGGTAGGTGTGTAAGGTAGATGTGTAAGGTAGGTGTGTAAGGTAGGTGTGTAAGGTAGGTAAGGTAGGTAAGGTAAGGTAGTGGTAAGGTAGGTGTGTAAGGTAGGTGTGTAAGGTAGGTGTGTAAGGTAGATGTGTAAGGTAAGTGTGTAAGGTAAGTGTGTAAGGTAGGTGTGTAAGGTAGGTGTGTAAGGTAGATGTGTAAGGTAGGTGTGTAAGGTAGGTGTGTAAGGTAGGTGTGTAAGGTAGATGTGTAAGGTAGGTGTGTAAGGTAGGTGTGTAAGGTAGATGTGTAAGGTAGGTGTGTAAGGTAGATGTGTAAGGTAGGTGTGTAAGGTAGGTGTGTAAGGTAGGTGTGTAAGGTAGATGTGTAAGGTAGATGTGTAAGGTAGGTGTGTAAGGTAGGTGTGTAAGGTAGGTGTGTAAGGTAGGTGTAAGATAGATGTGTAAGGTAAGTGTGTAAGGTAAGTGTGTAAGGTAGGTGTGTAAGGTAGGTGTGTAAGGTAGATGTGTAAGGTAGGTGTGTAAGGTAGATGTGTAAGATAGGGGTGTAAGGTAGGTGTGTAAGGTAGATGTGTAAGGTAGGTGTGTAAGGTAGGTGTGTAAGGTAGGTGTGTAAGGTAGGTGTGTAAGGTAGATGTGTAAGGTAGGTGTGTAAGTAAGGTGTGTAAGGTAGGTGTGTAAGGTAGATGTGTAAGGTAGGTGTGTAAGGTAGGTGTGTAAGTCAAGTGTGTAAGGTAGGTGTGTAAGGTAGGTGTGTAAGGTAGGCGTGTAAGGTAGATGTGTAAGGTAGGTGTGTAAGGTAGATGTGTAAGGTAGGTGTGTAAGGTAGGTGTGTAAGGTAGGTGTGTAAGGTAGATGTGTAAGATAGGGGTGTAAGGTAGGTGTGTACGGTAGGTGGTGTAAGGTCGTGTGTAAGGTCGTAAGGTAGGTATGTGTCTCACGGTCGCTGTGTCCGATAGTGGTGTATGGTACCGGTTGTGTCCGGTCGCTGTGTCAGGTCGCTGGGGGCCGGTCGCTGTGTAGGTACCGTGTCCGGTCGCTGTGTTCGGTCGCGTGTCCAGGTCGGGTTTGCTCGTTCTCTTTGTCCGGTCGCTGTGTTCGGTCGGTGTGTCCGGTCGCGTGTGTCCTGGCGTGCAGGTCGCTGTGTCCGAGTACGCTCGTCAGTGTCCTTTGCCTCTGTATGTGTTTCAGGTCGTGGTCCGGTCGGTGTCCGGTCGGTCCGTCGGTGTGTCCGGTCGCTTTGTCCGGTCTGTGTCCGGTCCCTGTGTCCGGTTGTGTCCGGGCGCGTGTCCGGTCTCGGTGTCCGGTCGGTGTGTCCTGTCGGCTGTTGGTCGGTGTCCGTCGGTCGGTCGGTTGTCCCTGTGTCCGGTCGGGGTGTCCGGTCGGTGTGTCCGGTCGCTGTCCCGGTCGGTGTGTCCTGTCCTTTGTCCGTCGGTGTGTCCGGTCCTGTCCGGTCGTGTGTCCGGTCGCTGTGTCCGGTCGGTGTCCGGTCGGTGTGTCCTCGGTGTGTCCCGGTCGGTGTTCCGGTCGGTGTCCGGTCGGTGTGTCCGGTCGTTGTCCGGTCGCGGTGTCCGGTCGGTTGTCCGGTCGGTGTGTCCGGTCGTGTGTCGGTCGCTGTGTCCGGTCGCTGTGTCCGGTCGGTGTGTCCGGTGTGTCCGGTCGCTTTGTCCGGTCGCTGTGTCCGGTCTGTGTCCGGTCGCTGTGTCCGGTCGGTGTGTCCGGTCTCTGTGTTCGGGTCGGTGTGTTCGGTCCGTTTGTTCGGCCGGTGTGTTTCGGTCGGTGTGTCCGTCGGTGTGTCCGGGTCGGTGTGTCCGGTCTCTGTGTCCGGTCGCTGTGTCCGGTCGGTTGTGTCCGGTCTGTGTGTCCCGGTCGGTGTCCGGTTGTTAGCCCGTCCGGTTGTGTCGGTCGCTGTGTCCGGTCGGTGGTCGGTGTGTCCGGTCCGGTTGTCCCGGTCGCGTGTCCGGTCGTGTGTCCGGTCGTGGGTTCGGTCCGGTGTTTGGTTTCGGTCCGGTTGTTTGGTTCGTTCCGGTTGTTCGGTTTCGGTCCGGTTGTTTGGGTGTCGGGGCCGTTCGGTTGGGTTCGGTTCCGGTTTTCGAGTTCGGGTCCGGTGTGTTTCGGTTATCCGGGTGTTCCGGTATCGGTCCGGTTCGATTGGGTTTTTCGGTCCGGTTTTTGGGTTTCGGTTCCGGTTGTTCGGTTCGGTCCGGTTGTTGGGTTCGGTCCGGTTCGGTTGGTTCGGTCCGTTAGTCGGTTCTGTCACTGTTCGGTTGGCTTCAGTCCGGTTGTTCGGTTCGGTCCGGTGTTGGGATTCGGTCCGGTTGGTTGGTTCGCGTCCGGTTGTTGGGTTCGGTCCGGTTTTGGGTTCGGTTCCGGTTGCTTTCGGTTCGGTCCCTGTCTGGTTCCCCGTTGCCTCTCTCGCGTCCCCCCCTCCCTTCCTCCCCCTCGGTTCCCTCCACTTTTTTGGGTCTTGGCCTTCCCCTTCCCCCTGCCCCTTCGCTCCTCGCCCGTTGCTTTCCGGCCCTTAGGGTCGTTTCTCCCCCTCCCTCCACCCGGGGTCCCCCCGGTTGGCTGGTTTCGGTTTGTTTTTCGGTTGCGTTTCCCGCTCGCGCGCCATTTCGTTCGGTTCGTGTTAATCTCGCGTTTTGCCAACGCGTACCCATCGGTAAATAACACACGGAGGTACAAGTCCGACGGTGAATGCTTTGTTTAGGCTACAGTCGGGACTGTGATTATCTTTGGGGTGATTGTTTGGTGAAATCGAGTTTTTTCAAGTTGTTGATAACGAAATTCCTCCATGCTGACTATACTGAGAACAATATGGCGAGTCTGTACTGTAGGTCCCAATCTTATCTAATAAATTGTTTCTAATAGTGCGGCGACGTCTTTAATTTTATCATATAAATATATATTGAAAGGCAGCATTGCCAATGTTTGGCAGGTGGGTAATCGAATTCTGCGCCAGGAAAAAGGGGCATCATGAAATTGAAACACATTAAACCGTAACGTTATTCATCTGTAGTCATAAAATGCCGAGCCACGCATGGTATACACCAGGAATCAACAAAAAAATATATATATATCTGGGTCACGGCAGATTAAAAACTATATATCTATCCTATCTATTTACTCAGGCCTAATCCACACTTTTCCTATTGTTTTATTTTTATTTATTTATTTAGTTTTTTTTATTATTAGTTTTTTTTTTTTTTTTTTTGGGGGGGGCGGGGGGGGGGGAGTGGCCCCCAGACTCAAGGATCAAGGAGCAAGGAATAGTGACAAACACACAACACAAAACAAACAGGAAAACAATGAGACACAACAAACAACAAAACACAAATTCACACACATCTAGGTCATTCAGGAGTAGACCCAGAGACTAGGGTCACCAAGGTCCCTCCAGCACTCCCCCCGACCACTCGGAGAGGTTCCGATCTCGGCAGGCAGACATGCAGCGGAGCCGAAGCCACAAGCCCGCCCACCACTAATTGACTAAATGACAACATTCTTTCCCACCTTTGCTCTGAGCGATATCAACTATTGAAAGTGTTAGTGTGCAGTAGGTCATTCACCAGAGTATTCGTGTAATTCTCAAAACCTCAAACAGCAGGAACACCAAGGCATAGATAGATAGATAGATAGATGGACAGATAAGATACAACCCGCCATCTCGATAGGTCACACCTCGACCAAAAACAATCTTTACAACCTACAACACTGGTGAAGCTTTGTAAATAATCTAGTGTGAACGGAATGAATCGGGTGAAACATACGTCTGTGAGGTATTATCATAAGATTTCGACCCACTTCCAGAATGTTTAGAGCGTTAGTGTAAAGATTGTTTTTTTTCTTTTCGGTCGAGTGTACATATCCCATAGGTGGGGGTGGCCAATTCGAGACAGAGCCCGAACAGAAACAACATTTTAAGTTCTAATTCTTAGGGTTCGGGAACACTTTCGCGTTCCCTCGCCCCTTTCTCTGCCTCGTCTAGTAGGTGAATCTTTCAAGGGGAGGAGGATTCCCAGGATCCCCCCCAGCCTCCTGCTCCCAAAGTAGGAAAAGTAGTACAGGAAAAGACAGACAGAAACGGCTAAGGTTGGGTATAGAGGATGCCAAACCTCACTCTGGACAAGACCAGCCCTCACCCTGCTCACAAGGCTTAAGGGGAGATTTCCACTTGAGGGTTTTTTTTTTATTCCTTGACCCCCCTTTCTCTCCCCCCTCCCCATCAACATTTAGGCCTCCAATTGCTTTTTGATATTTTAAGAAAAAAGAGCCACTAACACAAATTGTGTTCGCCCCATTATTCTGGCGATTTTAAGAACTTTCGCGCGCCCCATTTCTTTCCTGGTTTGTTCAATTTTAAGACAATTCGTTGCTATTTAGGGTGTCGATTTTCTCCTGGCGAGCGGATAGGGGAAGCCTCTAATTAAAAAGAAGACCCGGCCCGGGCCTTCTTCCGGCCGGAAATTTTTTCTACAGAAAAATGTGACAAATTTATCTTGAAAGGGGGTCAAGGGGGCGACATTTTCAGATTGCTGGAGGAGTAGGAAACAAACTAAAAACCTCCCCTTAAATTACAAGCCAAAACAATCAAAACTCACACACACACACACACACACACACACACACACACACACACACACACACACACACACGCACTCATCCAAATATCAACTCGCCGCCTCCAACCAGCACCCTCTTCCTCCTCCTCTTCTCCTATATCTATCTATCTATCCATCTGTCTATCTATCTCACACACACATACACTAACCCAGATATCAACTTACCACCACCACCCCTCTTCCTCCCCCCCCCCCCCCCCCTCCCATCCCCTCCTCCTTCACCCTTCAACTTTTTCAACTTAACTTCCGGAAATCAGTGGGATTCACGTACCCCCATGCCTCTCACCGAATTACCATCTTTGTGTGGATGAGAGATAGACACCCCTCTCTCTCTCTCTGTCTCGCTCTCTCTGTCTCTCTGTCTCGCTCTCTCTGTCTCTCTGTCTCGGCTCTCATCTTGTCTCCAGTGTGTGGCTCTCTCAATCTGTCTCTCTCACTCTCTGGTCTCCCCCTCTCTCTGTCTCATCTCTCGAGTCATCTCTCACTCTCTCAATCCTCCCTCTATCTCTATATCTCGCTCTCCTCTTATCTCTCGCTCATCTCTCATCCCCCCCTCCCTCCGATCTCTCTCATCTCCCCCTCTCCTACGTCATCTCCTCCTCATCATCCCCTCAGTCTAAATCTTCTCCCCCTCTCTCTCTCTCTCCTTGTGCACACATCACACCCCCATTCTTCCTCTTCCTCTCACCATTACTTGTGAACTGATTATCAGATACACACCCGCCTGACCTTCCCCTGACGAACCCACCATTCCCTAACATGCTCTGAACCACGGCCTGTTCACTCTTACTTATAACATTTTTCCCTCAACATTCCTAAATGCTTTTGCTCGAAACAATTCCTTTGGATTTTTTTTGGGCCCGGGGGGTTTGTCACCTCTTTAACCCTCATCCCCTCTCCCTTGCTCGGGGGAGGGCACTACGTTACAGGCAGTTCTGCCTATTGTCTCCCTCATCCACATAGAACAAAAAAAAAAAAAAAAAAAAAAAAAAAAAAAAAAAAAAAAAAACAAAAAAAAAAAAAAAAACAAAAAAAAAAAAAAAACAATAACACATATGCACCTACGCAAAAAATATTGACTGAATTAAATTAAATGTATTGTTTTTGCGAAAGGTTTCGCCAACCTAATATTGTTCAATTATATATTACAGTGTATTATTGTATTATTGTATAAATCAATATACAGTGCATATATATATGGATGGATGGATGGATGGATAGATAGATAGATAATGATAGATAATGATAGATAGATAATGATATATAATGATAGATAGATAATGATATATAGTATATTCATATTAGCTTACAATGGCATATACATAATTATCATTAAAATAATTTACACAGTAATATTATCGAGTATTTTATTTGAACACAACTTTATTAAACCAAACTAAAAGGTGTCGGAAAAAGCTAGTTCTCGTTTCCTCTCTCTATCTCTCTCTCTCTCTCTCTCTCTCTCTCTCTCTCTCTCTCTCTCTCTCTCTCTCTCTCTCTCTCTCTCTCCATCCCGCAGCTGCCCTGTTTAAGGGGAGGTTTTTAGTTGATTCCCTAGACCTCCATCAAGCTTAAAATTACCAACCCACCTTGAGAGTCCCTTTCAAGATTAAATTTGGTAACATTTTTTCGGTAGAAAAATTTCCCGGCCGAAAGGACGGCCGGTTTGCCCTTTAAAATTAACAGGCTTTCGAGCCTTGCCAGGAAAAAAAATCGACACCCCCTAAATGGCACGAATGGCTCTAAAAAACATTGACAAGAAAATGGCGGCGAATGGGCGGTTGGGGGCGGGGTTTCTTAAATCCGCAATCGCCGAACTAATGGGCGGGCCCAAGCGTTCTTTAAATGAATCTCACAATTGGGAATGGGGCTAAACGATGAGGGAGGGAGAGGGGGGTTCTCAACGACAAAAAAAATCCCTCGAGTGGAGATCTCCCCTTAACATTGACAAATATTTGAAGTATAAGTTCTTAAAATCGTCAGACTAATTATTGTGCGAACGTCCTAAAATTCCAAAAAAGTTTAATGGTGCCTAAAACATTGAGGGAATGTAGGGGCTCCAGAAAAAAGAAAAAAAAAAAAAAGGAAAAAAAAAAAGAAAAGAAAGGGAAGGGAGAAGAGGGAAAGGGAGAAGAAGAAGGAAAGGGGAATTTTATTGGAAAGAGAGAAAAAAGAAATGAAAAAAAGGAAAAAAAAGGAAGAAAAGGGAAAAAAAAAGAAAATAGACGAAAAAAAAAAAAAGAGGGAGGAAGAAAAAAAGGAAAGAAAATAAAAAGGGGAAGAAAAAAGAAGAACAAAGAGAAAAAGAAAAACAAAGAGGAGGGGAAGGAAAGAAGAGAAAAGGGAAGGAAGGAGGAAAAAGGCGGAGAGGAAGAAAAAGAAAGGAAAAAAGAAAGGGGGGAGAAAAAAAAAAGAAGGGGTAAACAAAAAAAGGGGAGGAAAAAAAAAAAGAGAAGAGAGAAAGGAGAAAAAAAGGGAAAGAAGAGAGGAAAAAAGAGAGGGAAAAAAAGAAAGAAGGGAGAGAAGAAAAGGAAACGGAAAGAGGGGGGAAAAAATAGAGGGAGAAGGGGGAAAAAAAGAGAAAAAGGGGGGAGGAAAAAAGGAAAAAAAAAAAAAGAAAAGAAGAAAAAGGGAAAAGGACAAAGAAAGAGAAGAAAAAGAAAGAAAACGGAAAAGAAAGAGAAGGAACGAGAAAGAAGGAAAAAGAAGGCAGGGGAAGAGGGAAAAGAAAAAAAAGGGAGAAAGAGGAAAGGGGAAAAAGAAGAAAGAAAAAAAAAAAAGGAAGGAAAGAAAAAAGGAAGGAAGAAGAAAAAAGAAAAAAAAGGGAAAAAGGAAGAGAGAAAAAAGAAGGAGAAAGGAAAAAAAAAAAAAGAAAAAAGGAAAGAAAGGGGATAAAGAAAAAAAGGGAGAAAAAAAAAAAAAAAAAAGAAAAAACGAAGAAAAAGAAGAAACGGAAAAAAGAAGGAAGGGACAAAAAAAAGAAAAAGCAAAAAAAAAAGAAGGGAAAGGGGAGGAACAAGGATAAAGCCCAAGGGGGGGAATTTCCACTTGAGGAACGTTTTTTTTCTTGACCCCTTTCCCTCCCTCATGTTTAGGCCCCATTTGCTTTTTAGAGAGTTTTTTTTTTAAAGCACGTTCGCCCCCATTAGTTTGTCGATTTTTAAAGAACTTTACACCCCCATTTATTGTTCACTTTTAAAGATCTTTTCGTCCCATTGTACGGTGTCAATTTTTTCCTGAGGCGAGCGCGTGTGATAGCGGAAGGCCTTGTAATTTTAACGATGAAACACAGGCCTTCCCCCCCGGCCGGGAAAATTTTTTTTTTTTTTCTAACCGAACAAAAAAAAATTTACAAATTTATCTTGAAAGGGGGTCATGGGGGTGTAATTTCAAGCTTGATGGAGGTCTAGGAAACACACTAAAAACCTCCCCTTAACTTAGAAAATGAAGGAAAAATGCTGACTTGGGAGTTTATCTTGAACTCTCAATCTTATTTTCAGTGAAGTTTGGGTCCTTCTCTTCCTCTTCCTCTTCCTCCTCTTCATCCTCCCTCATCCTCCTCCTCCTCCTCCTCCTCCCTCATCCCCCTACTTCTCCTCCTCCTTCCTTCTTCTTTGCTATCCTTTTCTCTACCTCGTAATTCAGTAGTATAATGTAGTTTGTTGTAGCATATCCCAAAATGGGTGCCCCCAGTTCCCGTTCGTCGTTAAGGGACCAATTCTATTTGCAGTTTGTTTTCCTTTGTATTCCCCTCCTCCTCGTCCTCTTCCTTCTCCACCTCTTCATTTTCTTCTCTCCTCCCGCCTCCTCCTCCCTCTTCATCCTCCCTCCTCCTCTGCCTCCACCTCTCCCTCCCTTCCTTCCCTAACTCAACTAAATATTGTTTTAACTTTCTCTCTCTCTCTCTCTCTTCTCTTGTCGAGCGCTCAGGTCATTTCGTACTCAGGTTTTCGTTCACGTTGAAGTTAGTTTGTTTCGCTCAATTGTACGATCAAGTTTGGTTGGGTAAACCTATGGTAGGTTTGGGGGTAGGTAGGTTTGGGGGAGGTAGGTTGTCCCATTTCTATATGAATATCAAGACATTTAGTGCCATTTAGGTGTCGAGCGATAGCAAGCCTGTTGTTGTTGTTCCCCAGGCTGCCTGGCCGAACAGCCCCAAGGCTCCGAGCAAGGTCAAGGCCATAACCGAGTGCCAAACCAGAGTGAATCCACGACAACCCTCCCTTCGCATACCTACAACCAAAAAGCCTGGGTGACCGAAGCAAGCGAAGCCCGAAAGGCAAGGGGGGGGGGGTGAGCAAGATGAGGAGGAGGGGCCGGAAACAACGCCCCGGGAAACCAAAAGCCCCACCCAGGGGCCCCTGGGCCACTCAGCAAGCAATTTATGAAGAGACAGAGGGAAAGTTGGTAGGTGGGCCAAAGGAAAAAAAAAAAAAAAAAAATGTGACGCTTTGGCTTCATTGGGGAGGGTAAAATTCCACGGACAGAGACGCCGTCGTCGTTCACTTTCTGTCTGTATGCTCTGCTCCTCGTCTCATTCTCTCATCCTTCTCCTCTCTATCTCTCTCCCGTCCTTACTCCATCCTCTCTCCCGGTCTCAGCATCCCATCTCCATCTCACCACCCTCCCGTACAACTCGCACCTTGAACTTCTCTCCTCTCTCATCTCCTCTCTCACTCTCACAATCTCGTATCGATCTCTCTCCCTCTCCTCTCTCAGTCCTCCTCTCGGTCTCTCTCTCTCTCCTCCTCCTCTCTCTATTATCTCATATCTCTCTTCTCCCCATCTCCCTTCCCCACTCTCCCTCTCCGACTCATTCATCTCTCTCTTCGTCTCGCTCTCTCTATCTCTCTCTCTCCTCACCCCTCTCTCGCTTTGGCTCCCATTTCACATCCTAGGGGACAAACACCCACCAACAACTGCGACAATCCATAATGCTAAGCACGTCTATTTCAGAGGCAGTCCTGTGTTGGGTGTGTGTTGTTGTGTGTGTTGCTGTTGTGTTGTGTGTGTCGTGTTTGGGGTTGTTGTTGGTGGACAATTTCCATAATGCCTAAAGCACGTTCATTCAGTCCTCTCTTCCTTGCGTGTGTGTGTGGGTGTGTTAGTGGGCGTAGGTATGTGTGTGTGTAGGTGTAAGTGTGTGAGTGTGTTTGGTTTGTAAAAGGTGTTGTGTTTGATGGTGGTAGTGGGTCATTGTGTGTTGTGCCTTTGGTGTTTGGATGTATGTGTGTAGGGGCACGTTTACAGCCAGGAGGTTGCCCCCCCCCCCCCCCCCCCCCCCCCCACGCCCCCCCTTCCCCAGAGCCGCTGTGTGTGGATGACTATATTACGTGTGACCCCCCCGTGCCCCCCGCCGTGACGTTTAATAGAAACGCAGGTTGGTGTTTGTTTGTGCTGTGCGTATAATTGTGTGTGTAGCCAAGAGAGAGAGAGAGTGAGTGGCATACTGTAGATACAAAGGGCAAATAAAGGGTCCTGAGATTGCTATTAGAGAGTACAAAGGAGTACAAAGGAAATCAAGCAACAGCAGATCTAGTGACCCCTCTAGGCTGATTGTCCTCCAAAACACTGAGGATCAAGTGTCCAAACAGTGGTTTAGAGTGGGTAAGGGAACATTGGAAAGGGAATTACTGCCCTGGAACTAATGTCCGTGGCAGGACTAGGAAGTTAGTAGGGGACAGATGGGTTAAGAACATAACACAGTGATCTTTCGTATTACATATGATCCTTGATGAATCTGAGGGGGAATAAAATAAAGTTATTCATTTACAAACGCAGTCAGTAGCGGGGTTGAGGCAAGATATTTGGCTAGGCGAAGTTTACATTTAATAGTTTACATTGGTCCATTTAGATGCCTTATCATGTATTATTATTTGCTTTCTGTCGCTGAGCCAATTTTCTATCCATTTCAACACACCGTCTTGTATTCCATGGCGCTTTTAGTTTTAGCAGTAAACGTTTGTGGGGAACTTTGTCAAAGGCCTTTTGCAAATCAAGGTATATATTATCTACAGCTTTACTCTCATCGTAGAGGTTGAGGATATCGTGGAAGAAGTCTAAGAGGTTTGTGAAGCAGGAGTGTTTGTTAGGAAAGCCGTGTTGAGTATGTTATTTGCCTCTAAGTGATTTACGAGTCTGTCTCTTATGAGTGTGTCTAGCATTTTACATACAACTGAGGTTAAGGGGAGGTTTCTAGTTTGTTTCCTACTCCTCCAGCAATCTTAAAATTTCACCCCCTTGACCCCCTTTCAAGATAAATTTGTACATTTTTCGGTAGAAAAATGTCCCGGCCGAAGGCCGATTACTCTTAAATTACAGGCTCGCTATCGCTCGCCAGGATAAAATCGACACCTAAATGGCACGAAAGGTCTTAAAATTGACAGAATGGGGCGGAAATTCTTAAAAATCACCAAACTAATGGGGCAAACCTCTTAAAATCTCAAAAGCAACGGGGCTAAACATGAGGGAGAAAGGGGTCAAGAAAATAGTCCCTCAAGTGAATATCTCCCCTTAAGCTAATTGGACGATAGTTACTGGGTAGGGATTGGCAGCCAAAAATATATCTCTTTGTTACGTTGGCTAAAGGAAAGAAGGACCAAATAAACGACCCATCTCCCCTTAAGGGGAGGTATTTAGTTTGTTCCCTAGACCTCCATCAAGCTTAAAATTACACCCCCTTGAGTCCCTTTCAAGCTAAATTTGTACACTTTTCGATAGAAAAAATGTCCCGTCCGAAGGCCTCTTAAATGCGGGCTCGCTATCGCTTGCCAGGACAAAAATCGAAACCTAAATGGCACGAGAAAGGTTCCTTAATATGGTGTTGGGGAAAGTTCTTAAAATCCCCTAAACTAATGGGGGCAAACGTTTTATAATATCAAAAGCAATGGGGCTAAACATGAGGGAGAAAGGGGTCAAGAAAAAAATCCCTCAAGTGGAGATCTCCCCTTAAGGCGGCCGGTATATCACACGAACGCTTTTTCCCCCCAACATATATCCTCAACACTGGTCTGGCAGCTTATGAGGGCTACAGGTACAATATTTAGGCCACCTAAAGTCATATATCATCAGTCTAGTTTCCGATACCAGTGCAAAATTGTCCACAAATGTTGCCAGAAATGTTTTGGTCATCGAAAGTTGGCTATAAATGCTCTCGTGTGATACCCGGCTTTATTGCCCCCTCCCTGCGTTCCTCAATCTCATGAAATTCAATGTTCTGGATTTTTGTTCTTCGGATTTCTCACTACAAAGGAAACGAAGATTGTCGACTTTGTCTAACCTGATTTATACCAGTAACCTTTTGTGTGTGTGTGTGTGTGTGTGGGTGTGTTATTTATTTATTTATTTTTAAATGGGCCTTTTTTTTTTTTTTTTTTTTTTTTTTTTTTTTTTTTTTAATATATTCCTATATTTCTTAGTTCCCTCGCTAGACCTCCACCAAACTTAGACAAATACTCGCTAGACCCCACTTCAAGATAGATTTGTACATTTTTCGGTAGAAAAATGTCATATAATCTCAAACAGATTAACACGAAGGAGAGAAGGGACCAGAAAAACGACCCGTCTCCACTTAATCTTATTTTTTTGTCTCTCTCTCTCTCTCTCTCTCTCTCTCTCTCTCTCTCTCTCCCTCTCTCTCTCTCTCTCTCTCTCTCTCTCTCTCTCTCTCTCTCTCTGGATTGTATCCATTTGGCCCCATTCAGCCTACTGTTTCATGGCGTTTATCCACACCCAGGTGTCAATATATTCTTTAGAATGTTTTTGAGAGCAGGCTAAATTTGTACATTTTTCGATAGAAAAATGTCTCCGCCTCTCCATACAATGCTGGCTCGCTATCGCTCACCAGAAATAAATCGACACCGGGGTGGGGATAAGCGTCTTAAAACAGTAGGCAGAATGGAGCCGAATGGATACAAGCCAGAGATAGAGAGAAAAGGAGAGAAAAAAGCCAGCCACCCCCTTTAAGACTCCATTAGCGGTCTTTATATATCGAGTGCGTGTGGTTGTGGGATTATCCAACACGCCCCTGATCATTCTCTTAGGTTAGCCTGTTGACCTATATACGCTGTATTATCCACTGTAACTCACAAACGACTAGCATAATCCACCTGATATGTATACCATTTGGGAAGGGTCAGTCGGAGAATACGTGTGGAAAATGTACAGCCCATTTGCTCTACCCCTTTTCGAGTTGCAGAGGTTATTAGAGTTCTTGATGTTCACAGGGTATATAGGCAAGGTGCAGGTCGAGGCTGTATGCTCATATAGGCTGCAGTAGACTCACTGAGCCTGAACTGTGATGCCAATGCTTTTTCCCATAGTGTATTTTTCTGGCCTTTTTTAAAAATTGCAAGCGCTCGCCGGGGGGGGGTTACTTCGGGATATATATACGGTCTGTATTTTATTTTATTTTTTTATTTTTATTTTTTTTTACTTTTTTTTTGGCTTACATATTTATATTTAACTATGTATGTTTTTGTTTATATATATATATTTATCTATGTGTCTTAATTATTTTTTTATGTATGTGTATATTAATATATATATATTTTCTATTATTTGCTCACTAGGCCTCCATCAAGCTCTAAAAAAAAACACCCCCAAGACCTCCCTTCGAGATATCAGTGTACATTTTTCGGGATAATTATGTACCAGGGAAGTCTTTAATATTATATTCTAGCTATATTTAGACGATATCATGCAGCTTAGGAAGGATCTGCGGTAGTTAACAGGCTTGGGAGAGATAGTTTGAAGCCTTATTATGGCTAGAGGTCCTTCCCAAGCTGAATACTATCGTCTAATCATGGCCAGAGTAATATTAACAAAAGATATCACAAGTACAGAAGGGGTTAAGGGGAGATGGTTCACTTTTTGCATGTATTCGTTTTTTTTCTAGTTTCCTCCCTAGACCTCCATCAAATTAAAAAAAAAACATCCATCAGATCCCCCTTCTAGATTAATTTGTACATTTTTCGGTAGAAACATGTCCCGGCCGAAGGCAGGTTCTTCCAACATTACAGGCTCACTATCGTTCGCCAGGGGGAAAATCGACACCTAAATAGCACGACAGGTCTAAATAGTGACGAAGAAATGGGGCGAAAGGTTTTAAAATCGACTAACTAATGGGGGCAAACATCATAACATCTGATAACTAATGGGACTAAACACGAGGGAGAAAGTGGTCCAGAAAACCGGCCCATGTCCCTCCCTTAATTAATATACCATCTATTGAGAACCGACGTGTATTGACAACTGGTAATTCCAAATACGATAGAGTTAAGGGAAGGCAGACCGTTTTTCTGGACCCCCTTCTCCCTAATGTTTAGCCCCACTAGTTTTGAGATTATAAGCCCATTAGTTGGGCGATTTTAAGACTTTTCGCCCCATTTCTTCGTCAATATTTAGACCTTTCGTGCTATTTAGGTGTTGATTTTTTTCCCTGGCGAACGATAGTGAGCCTGTAATGTTGGAAGAACCGACCTTCGGCCAGGACATTTTCTACCGAAAAATGTACAAATTAATCTAGAAGGGGGATCTAATGGATTTTTTTTTTTTTAATTTCATGGAGGTCTAGGGAGGAAACTAGAAAAATCATTAATTCATGCAAAAATCGCCCAAAAAGTGAACCATCCCTCCTTAAGGGGAGATCTCCATTTGAGGGATTTTTTTCTTGACCCCTTTCTCCCTCATGTTTAGCCCCATTGCTTTTGATATTATGAAACGTTTGCCCCATTAGTTTAGCGATTTTAAGAACATTCACTCCATATTAAGCCCTTTCGTGCCATTCAGGTGTCGATTTTATCCTGGCGAGCGATAGCGAGCCTGTAATTTAAGAGGAATCGGCCTTCGGCCGGGACATTTTTCTACCGAAAAATGTACAAATTTATCTTGAAAGGGACTCAAGGGGGTATAATTTTAAGCTTGATGGAGGTCTAGGGAACAAACTAAATACCTCCCCTTAATGTATTTATTTGGCTATGAAAGTAATTTTGATAATATTCGAATCAGTCAGCCAAATAAAAAGCACATTTTCCACTAACACCTTCGTTAGTCAACATAAACTAGGTGTGTGTTCGTAATGTGTGTGTGGGTGTATTCGTAATATGTGTGTGTTTGTGTGTGCGTGTTCGTAATGTGTTTGTGGGCGTATTTATGTGTGTGTGGGTGTGTTCGTAATATGTGTGTGTTTGTGTGTGCGTGTTCGTAATGTGTTTGTGGCCGTATTTATGTGTGTGTGGGTGTGTTCGTAATATGTGTGTGTTTGTGTGTGTGTGTTCGTAATGTGTGTGTGGGTGTATTCGTAATATGTGTGTGTTTGTGTGTGCGTGTTCGTAATGTGTTTGTGGCCGTATTTATGTGTGTGTGGGTGTGTTCGTAATGTGTGTGTGGGCGTATTTATGTGTGTGTGTGTGCGTGTGTGTGTTCGTAATGTGTGTGCTTGTTTGTGCGTATTCGTAATGTGCGTGTGGGCGTATTTATGTGTGTGTGTGTGGGCGTATTTATATGTTGGTGTGTGTGTGCGTATTTATGTGTGTGGGCGTATTTATGTGTGTGTGTGGGCGTATATATATGTTGGCGTATGTGTGTGTAGGAGCAAAATTAGATTAGATTAATTTATATTAATTTGACAGTACGTTGCCTTCAGGGAAATTAATGTAGTTATCTCCCTAACAAATACCTGGCTAGATGTTATTGTTTATGTAGAGTGACTGTGTGTGTGTGTGTGTGTGTGTGTGTGTGTGTGTGTGTGTGTGTGTGTGTGTGTGTGTGTGTGTGTGTGTGTTTGTAAATGTATGTGCGTGTGTTTGTAAATATATGAGGGTGTTCATAAATGTAATAATAAATAAAATAATAATAAACGGTTTATTAAAGAATGGCAGCCTCATTAGCTGAAAATACACATTTTACAATTAGTGGATGAACATGAGATGTACAGATATGAAAATGGTAAGCTCAGTTTACAATGGGCGAGTATAATATACTTTACATTAAAAACAAGAAATTAATACAATAATTATGCTAGTGCAAAATACAAATTATCATAAATTAACCATGAGAGTAAGTGATTTACAGTGCATATACAGTACACATTTATTTTACTCATATATATACAGAACATGCATTACATATATACGCATACGTACACACATAAATACGCATATATATACATACATAATATATAAGAACATAAGAACATGCAGTAAGTGTGCACATGCCCGTATACATAAACGCTCACGTATGCAAACAAACATACATACATACAAAAACTGTTCTGGTAGGGTCAGGTGAGGCTAATAATGGAAGTTAAATCCTTGGGAGAGATTAAATGAGGGAATTGGAAAAGGGTTAATGAGGCAACGGACTGTAGGTCAGGTAAAGCCAATTAGAATGGAATGTCAAACGTCGGAAGAGATCAAATGAGGAGTTTGAAAAGGGTTAAGGCGAAATGGCCTACGGGTCCGGTCCGTACAGGTAGGGTCATGGGAAATGTGTGTGTGTGTACTTACTCTAGTTGTACTTACTCTAGTTGTATTGCGGGAGTGAGCATGCTCGTTATTTCCCGCCTCCTATATGTGAAGGTGTTATATGTATCGTTGGAAATGCTGTGGATGTGTGTGTAGTCTGTATTTTTAGCCAATTGGCGACATCGGAAACGAAGGCTTAGGGTGGATCTGTATGGTACCATTCTCACTATAGACGGTACCGTCTCGCCCGAAGGCTTAGGTAGCCATCAGCTTAGGTGAACCATATGATACCCATCTCGCCTTGTACCATTTTTGCCAACCCCAGATGGGACGTCACAACGTCGTCCACTTATTCCAGGTACCTATTTACAGCTAGGTGAACTGAGGCAAACACATGAAAGGAGACAAGCCCAATTTGTCTCCGCTCGGCCGGGATTGAACCCCCGACCCCTCGTGTGTGAGACGAGAGCTCTACCTACTAGGCTACGGGCTGTGTGTGTGTGTGTGTGTGTGTGTGTGTGTGTGTGTGTGAGTGATATTTTTGGATGAAATCTTTGTTGTACCATAACTACACGCGGGAAAATGGCTGCAAAATCATTGGTAAATCATTCAACTCGAACGAACCCAAGAATTTCTTCTTCAATAGAGTCGTCAACTTGTGGAATGGGCTTCCCCGAGATGTCATAGACTGCAACACTGTTGATTCCTTCAAAGTTCGCCTAGACAAGCACCTTGCCCTGAACCCAAGGTTGACTGCATTTGTAATTGAATCAACATTTTCTTTAATAGTGTTCGTTCAATAACCTAATAGATCTTAATATAATTTCCCCTGCCATGAACTAAGCCCCAGGGCAGCACTTCCTTCTCACATCTTTCCCACATTCTCACCGAAATACTGTTGCAACACTTGGAACAGCAGTGTTTTGGAGGGCAAATAACCTCGAGGGGTCGCATGGACTGTTGTTGCTTGTTTTCCTTTGTACTCCGCTGTACTCCCTCTCTCTCCGTGCAGCAAATCAGGCCCAACCATCTCCACCTGGTTACTGGGAATGCCAGGTGGTGGGGTCCTAAAGCCGGTATCACACGAGCGCTTTTTCCCTCAACATTTATCCTCAAAACTGATCTGGCAGCTTATGAGGTCAACATTTACAATATTTCGATCACCTCAATTCATCTACCAACAGTCTAGGTTCCGATACCCATGCAACATAGTCCAGAAACGTTACCAGATAAATGTTGATCATCGAATGTTGACTATAAAAGCTCTCGTGTGATACCGGCTTAATTCATAGTTTGGCCCAGTGATGCAGGAAGGGGGAGGGGGGGGGGGGGGGGGTGTGTGCAAGGAGGCGATCGTTTATCAAGAAAGGCTAGGTGGCTGTTATTTTGGTGAATACATGAAAACATCGAACACAAAGTGAACCATGCCCTTTTACCCCTTTCTCCCTCATATTTAGCCCCATTGCTTTTGAGATTTTAAGACGTTCGCCCCATTAATTTGACGATTTTAAGAACTGTCACTCCATTTATGTCACTTTTAAGACTGCGTGCCATTTAGGTGTCAATTTTTTTCCTGGCGAGCGATAGCGAGCCTGTAATTTAAGAGGAACCGGCCTTCGGCCGGGAAATTTTTCTACCAAAAAATGTACAAATTTATCTTGAAAGGGGGTCAAGGGGTGTAATTTCAAGCTTGATGGAAGTCTAGGAAACACACTAAAAACCTCCCCTTAATAGTGAAATGAATAGGAGGTGAGAAGAATGCATCCAGAAATCCCTCCCCCCCCCCCCCCCCCCTCTTAACGGAGTAAAGTAGCCCCCCCACCCCCTCTTATACGGATTATTAGTGTCCCCTGGGGTTTAAACTGGATGACTCCCCCCCCCAAACCCCCCCCCCCCCCCCCCCCCCACCCCACCCCAGTTACTGCGGCTGGGTTACAAGACTAATTCGGAGCTTCGCATAATTAGCTCGAACTCATGCCCCCCCCCACCTCCCCCTTTACTCTCTCTCCTCTCCTCTCCTCTCTCTCCTCTTCTCTCTCTCTCTCTCTCTCTCTCTCTCTCTCTCTCTCTCTCTCTCTCTCTCTCTCTCTCTCTCTCTCTCTCTCTCTCTCTCTCTCGTTAGAGAAACGTTATAGACTGCATCACCGTTGATTCATTTAAACTCCGCCTAGACAAATATCTCGCATCAAACCCGCGACTGACTGCGTTTGTAAATGAATAACTTTATTTTTATCCCCCCTCAGTTACTAACCCATCTGTCCCCTACTAACTTCCTAATCCTGCCACGGACATTAGTTCCAGGGCAGTAATTCCCTTTCCAATGTTCCCTTACCCACTCTAAACCACTGTTTGGACACTTGATCCTCAGTGTTTTGGAGGACAAGCAACCTAGAAGGGTCACTAGATCTGTTGTTGCTTGATTTCCTTTGTACTCCTTTGTACTCTCTCTCTCTCTCTCTCTCTCTCTCTCTCTCTCTCTAAGGGACTGGAGTTCTTGCAGAGAGGCTCCAGTCCTGACGTTCTTCTTGACTTGCAGTGTGCTGGCTTTATAATCCAATAGGGTTGATATCCACTGAAGTTCTATTTTAACTAAATGCATATATCTCTCTTCCTCGCTGTCTCTCTCTCTCTCTCTCTCTCTAAGGGACTGGAGTTCTTGCAGAGAGGCTCCAGTCCTGACGTTCTTCTTGACTTGCAGTGTGCTGGCTTTATAATCCAATAGGGTTGATATCCACTGAAGTTCTATTTTAACTAAATGCATATATCTCTCTTCCTCGCTGTCTCTCTCTCTCTCTCTCTCTAAGGGACTGGAGTTCTTGCAGAGAGGCTCCAGTCCTGACGTTCTTCTTGACTTGCAGTGTGCTGGCTTTATAATCCAATAGGGTTGATATCCACTGAAGTTCTATTTTAACTAAATGCATATATCTCTCTTCCTCGCTGTCTCTCTCTCTCTCTCTCTCTCTCTCTCTCTCTCTCTCTCTCTCTCTCGGGGGATTCTGTGATTGGTGGGGTGAGGGGTGGATTCTCTCTCTCTCTCTCTCTCTCTCTCTCTCTCTCTCTCTCTCTCTCTCTCTCTCTCTCTCTCGGGGGATTCTGTGATTGGTGGGGTGAGGGGTGGATTCTCTCTCTCTCTCTCTCTCTATCTCTCTCTCTTTCTCTCTCTCGGGGGATTCTGTGATTGGTGGGGTGAGGGGTTGATTCTCTCTCTCTCTCTCTCTCTCGGGGGATTCTGTGATTGGTGGGGTGAGGGGTGGACTCTCTCTCTCGGGGGGGTTTCTGTGATTGGTGGGGTGAGGGGTGGACTCTCTCTCTCTCTCTCTCTCTCTCTCTCTCTCTCTCTCTCTCTCTCTCTCTCTCTCTCTCTCTCTCTCTCTCTCTCTCTCTCTCTCTTCTCTCTCTCTCTCTCTCTCTCTCTCTCTTTCTCTCTCTCTCTCTCTCTCTCTCTCTCTCTCTCTCTCTCTCTCTCTCTCTCTCTCTCTCTCTCATAGTTAAATGCGTTCACCTGCGTCTTCATTCTCCCAAAGCTCGATGATCAACCTGTAATTAAAAGCCTCATTTGGGAGTATACGTTAAAAATCGAGCCCATTCCGCGAGCTTTTTGTGTAATTAAGGGGGTACTACTCGCTTTTTATGGACCCCCTTCTCCCTCATGTTTAGCATATTAGTGTTGAGGTTTTAAGACGTCCGTTCCGTTAGTTTTTGCGATTTTGAGACCTTTCGCCTCATGTTTTTGTCATTATTAAGACCATTTGTGCCCTTTAGGTGTTGATATTTTCTTGGCAAGCGAGCCTGTAATTTTAGAAGGAACCGGCCTGTGGCCGGGTAATCTTTCTACCGAACAATGTACAAATTTGTCTTGAAAGGGGATCTAGGGGTGTTTTTTTAACCTTGATGGAGGTCTAGGGAAGAAACTCAATAATAATTAATAAATAAATATATAGACCAAAAACCAAGCAGTACCCCCTTAAACCAAGCAGTACCCCCTTAAACCAAGCAGTACCCCTTTAAACCAAGCAGTACCCCCTTAAACCAAACAGTACCCCCTTAAACCAAGCAGTACCCCCTTTAATTAAAAACCAAGCAGTACCCCCTTTAAAACCAAGCAGTACCCCCTTTAAAACCAAGCAGTACCCCCTTAAACCAAGCAGTACCCCCTTAAACCAAGCAGTACCCCCTTAAACCAAGCAGTACCCCCTTAAACCAAGCACTACCCCTTAAACCAAGCAGTACCCCCTTAAACCAAGCAGTACCCCCTTAAACCAAGCAGTACCCCCTTAAACCAAGCAGTACCCCCTTAAACCAAGCAGTACCCCCTTAGAGCAATAACTGTCACACTAGGCGCTGGTGAGGGCCATTTAGAGAATAATTGGCTTCGATTTGTATTATTTTCCACGTAGGTGTACAATTAATAGGCTGCAATAATAGGCTGCAATAATAGGCTGCAATAATAGGCTGAAAATAATAGGCTGCAAATAATAGGCTGCAAATAATAGGCTGCAATAATAGGCTGCAAATAATAGGCTGCAATAATAGGCTGCAAATAATAGGCTGCAATAATAGGCTGCAAATAATAGGCTGCAATAATAGGCTGCAATTAATAGGCTGCAAATAATAGGCTGCAATAATAGGCTGCAATTAATAGGCTGCAATAATAGGCTGCAATTAATAGGCTGCAATAATAGGCTGCAATTAATAGGCTGCAATAATAGGCTGCAATTAATAGGCTGCAATTAATAGGCTGCAAATAATAGGCTGCAATAATAGGCTGCAATTAATAGGCTGCAATAATAGGCTGCAATTAATAGGCTGCAATAATAGGCTGCAATAATAGGCTGCAATAATAGGCTGCAATAATAGGCTGCAATTAATAGGCTGCAATAATAGGCTGCAATTAATAGGCTGCAATAATAGGCTGCAATTAATAGGCTGCAATAATAGGCTGCAATTAATAGGCTGCAATAATATGCTGTAATTAATAGGCTGCAATTAATAGGCTGCAATAATAGGCTGCAATTAATAGGTGTACAATTAATAGGCTGCAATAATAGGCTGCAATTAATAGATGTACAATTAATAGGCTGCAATTAATAGGTGTACAATTAATAGCCTGCAATAATAGGCTGCAATTAATAGGCTGCAATAATAGGCTGCAATAATAGGCTGCAATAATAGGCTGCAATTAATAGGCTGCAATAATAGGCTGCAATTAATAGGCTGCAATAAATAGGCTGCAATAATAGGCTGCAATAATAGGCTGCAATAATAGGCTGCAATAATAGGCTGCAATAATAGGCTGCAATTAATAGGCTGCAATTAATAGGCTGCAATAATAGGCTGCAATAATAGGCTGCAATTAATAGGCTGCAATAATAGGCTGCAATTAATAGGCTGCAATAATAGGCTGCAATAATAGGCTGCAATTAATAGGCTGCAATTAATAGGCTGCAATAATAGGCTGCAATAATAGGCTGCAATAAATAGGCTGCAATAATAGGCTGCAATTAATAGGCTGCAATAATAGGCTGCAATTAATAGGCTGCAATAATAGGCTGCAATTAATAGGCTGCAATAATAGGCTGCAATTAATAGGCTGCAATAATAGGCTGCAATTAATAGGCTGCAATTAATAGGCTGCAATAAATAGGCTGCAATAATAGGCTGCAATAATAGGCTGCAATTAATAGGCTGCAATTAATAGGCTGCAATAATAGGCTGCAATAATAGGCTGCAATTAATAGGCTGCAATTAATAGGCTGCAATTAATAGGCTGCAATAATAGGCTGCAAATAATAGGCTGCAATAATAGGCTGCAATAATAGGCTGCAATAAATAGGCTGCAATAATAGGCTGCAATTAATAGGCTGCAATAATAGGCTGCAATAATAGGCTGCAATAATAGGCTGCAATTAATAGGCTGCAAATAATAGGCTGCAATAATAGGCTGCAATAAATAGGCTGCAATAATAGGCTGCAATAATAGGCTGCAATTAATAGGCTGCAAATAATAGGCTGCAATAATAGGCTGCAATTAATAGGCTGCAATTAATAGGCTGCAATAAATAGGCTGCAATAATAGGCTGCAATAAATAGGCTGCAATAATAGGCTGCAATAAATAGGCTGCAATAATAGGCTGCAATAATAGGCTGCAATAATAGGCTGCAATTAATAGGCTGCAATTAATAGGCTGCAATAATAGGCTGCAAATAATAGGCTGCAATAATAGGCTGCAATTAATAGGCTGCAATAATAGGCTGCAATAATAGGCTGCAATAATAGGCTGCAATAATGAGCGCTGATGGAAAATTACAGTTGGAACCACCATGATATTTTGCCACAACTTGTTTTACACCGTCCCCTAATTTGTGGTCATTATTGTGCATTACTCAGAAGTGGATAATTAAGGGGAGGTTTTTAGTTTGGTCCCTAGATATCCATCAAGCTTAAGATTACACCCCCTTGAGCCCCTTTCAAGATAAATTTGTACATTTTTCGGTAGAAAAATGTCCCGGCTGAAAGCCGGTTCCTCTTAAATTACAGGCTCGCTATCGCTCGCCAGGATAACATCGACACCTAAATGGCACGAAAGGTCTTAAAATTGACAGAAATGGGTTGAAAGTTCTTAAAATCGTCAAAATAATGGGGCAAACGTCTTAAAATTAGAAAACAATGGGGCTAAACATGAGGGAGAAAGGAGTCCAGAAAAAAATCCCTCAAGTAGATATCTCCCCTTAAGCCACTTGTCCCTGTGTCATGAGGTTAAAGTCACACCTGAATGATGAGGAAACGGACAAGGCTACTGTGGCGTACCTGTGAAACTCCTCCATCACACACGGCAGTTATCACCCACCACCCAACCCCATTATCGTCTTTAAGGGGTGATTTCCACTTGAGGGATTTTTTTCTTGACCCCTTTGTCCCTCATGGTTAGCCCCATTGCTTTTAAGATTTTAAGACGTTCGCCCCATTAGTGTGGCGATTTTAAGAACTTTTGCCCCATTTCTGTCAATTTTAAGACTGTTCGTGTCATTTAGGTGTCAATTTTTTTCTGGCGAACGATAGCGAGCCTGTAATTTAAGAGGAACTGGCCTTCGGCCGAGACATTGTTCTACCGAAAAATTTACAAATTTATCTTGAAAGGGGGTCTAGGGGCTGTAATGTTAAGCTTGATGGAAGTCTAGCGAACTAACTAAAAACCTCCCCTCAAGTTATCTGTCACTATCAAATGTATATATAGAAAAATACATACTTTTTATATATATTTATATTTTATAGTGACAACTTTTTTTTAATAAGTTATTCCCAAAAAACGATGTAACACGTACCCAATAGTAAATAGCACGAAAGGTATACATATTGACAAGGAAATGGGGCGAAAGGTCTTAAAATTGACAAACTAATGGAGCGAACATCTTAAAATCTGAAAACACGCCCACACCAACTGTACACGCGACCCAAAAACAATCTTTACACTAACGCTCTAAACATTCTGGAAGTGGGTCGAAATGTTATGATAATACCTCACAGACGTATGTTTCACCCGATTCATTCCGTTCACACTAAATTATTTACAGCTCACCAGTGTCAAGATTGTTTTTTGGGCGAGTGTACAGTCGCGCTAATAAGTCACCTCCCAGCTGGCATTACGTTTGGCTCTCTCTCTGTGCTGTATTAATGTCTGCCAGATGTTGAATAGGTTGGGCAAGTTAAGGAACATGTTTGTATATTTCACTCGATGTGAAGAAATGAAGCTTAGATATTGCCGATGCCAATTATGGATCCAAATATACTTGGTGCCGAGCCGTGACTTATTAGCGCGACTGTACATACATAGGAGCGTATATTGATTGCACTATTGAGGGGGCACGATATAGCGGTATCTGTGAAATCACTCGCCAGGAAAACATCGACACTTAAGGGGAGATCTCCACTTGAGGGATTTTTTTCTTGACCCCTTTCTCCCTCATGTTTAGCCCCATTGCTTTTGATATTATGAAACGTTTGCCCCATTAGTTTAGCGATTTTAAGAACTTTCACCCCATATTAAGACCTTTCGTGCAATTCAGGTGTCGATTTTATCCTGGCGAGCGATAGCGAGCCTGTAATGTAAGAGGAACCGGCCTTCGGCCGGGACATTTTTCTACCGAAAAATTTACAAATTTATCTTGAAAGGGACTCAAGGGGGTGTAATTTTAAGCTTGATGGAGGTCTAGGGAACAAACTAAATAACTCCCCTTAAATGACACGAAAAGTCTTAATATTGACAAAGAATTGGGGCTAAAGGTCTTAAAATCGCCAAACTAATGGACCGTACGTTGTAAAAACCGGAGAAGTAATGGCGCTAAACATGAGGGAGAAGGGAGTCCAGAAAAGCCAACCAATCCCCCCCCTTTGTCTCCTTTCTTGTCACCGGATTTTTTTGTTTTATCTTTCACTCCTCTTCTCTCTTTCCTTGGCTTGTATCCATTCGGCCCCATTCAGCCAACTGTTTTAAGACGTTTATCCCCATCCAGGTGTCGATTTCTTCCTGGCGAGCGAAAGCGAGCCAGCATTGTATGGAGAAATCCGGCTTCGCCGGAGACATTTTGCTAGCCGTCCGGCTGGCTCAGTTGATAGCGTGCTTGATTCCCACCTTGAAGGTCTCGCGTTCAATCCCCGCTCAGATTGAAAAGTTTTTCTGGGATACAGCCGGCGGTTACCATCTCCCCATGAGCAAGGGGGATGGGTAATGGTCTCTGGTAAACTAAAGAAAGCCAAGCGCTTGCGAATCCTCGAAGGAGGAGAGACGGGCGCTATATAAGTAACCAGAAGATTATTATTATTATCGACAAATATACAAATTTAGCTTGCTGTCAAAACAAAAATATATATATCCTGGCTCGCTAGGAAAATATTGACACCTGGATGGGGGTAAACGTCTTAAAACAGTAGGCTGAATGGGGCCGGATGGATACAAGCCAAAGAGAGAGGGAGAGAAAGAGAACAAAAGCGAGGTGGGCTCCCTTAATATATGTCCCAGTATGGATTGGTAGTAGTTTAATTTATCACTGTTTGAGGTCATTTGGTCTGTTTACTTTAAGAATAAAACACAAAGGCCTTTACCACCACCTCCACCACCATCACCACCCCCATCACTCCACCACCACTTTTTTCTAAATGAATGCCACAGTATTGAATTATAGTGGTGTTTAATTTATAGCTGTATAAGGTCATTTGTTTGTTTACAATCCCCCCCCCCCACCACCACAACCACCACTATCACCACCACCACTACCACCACCACCACCACTATCACCAATCTAATCGCCCCAGTACCGCCACCACCACCACCACCACCACTACCACTACCACTACCACCACCACCACTACCACTACCACCACCACCACCACCACCACCACCACTACCACCACCAGCACCACTACCACCTCTACCACCATTCTAATCGCCCCCGTACCGCCTCCCCTCGCTCTCCCCTCCACCAATTTCACCTTTTTACAACTCGAACCTGGTAAATCCCGTACCTCGATGGCAAGCCCCTACCACCACCACCACCACCCATTTATCCTCCCCTAGCCCCTTCACCCCTTTAGTCACAGCTACTATCCCTATCACCTCTGCTGTCCCCTTCTTCCTCATGTTTAGTCCCATTAATTTTCAGATTATAAGACGTTCGGCCCATTACTTTGGCGATTTTACGACCTTTCGCCCCATTTCTTTGTCAATATTAAGTCACTTCTGGAGTTTCACAGGGATCTGTCCTTGGCCCACTTCTGTTTATCATATATGTCAATGACATCGATATTGGTCTGTTGAGTGTGATCTCCAAGTTTGCAGATGACATAAAGCTTGGAATGGATTTGTAAGACCCCAAAGGAGTTAAGCAGATCAGGATGGACCTCAACAGACTGGGTGAATGGTCGGAGACATGGCAGATGCCTCTAAACTTGGAAAAGTGCAAGGTGATGCATATCGGCCAAGCAAACCCCAAGTCAGGCTATATTCACTATTGGGAATGTCTGGAAGTGACGGACTTGGAAAAGGATTTGGGTGTTCTGATTAGCAGTGACCTAAAGTTTTCCAAGCAGTGCATTGAAGTAGAGAAGAAAGCTCAGAAATTATTTGGCTATATTAAGAGGCAATTTAAGTATAGAAATAAGGAAATAGTCCTCACACTTTACAATGCTCTAATACGGCCTCTCCTGGAGTATGCTGTTCAATTCTGGTCTCCAGCACTCAGGAAAGATATAGAGCGACTAGAAAGAGTACAAGCTAGGGCTACAAAGCTTATTCCATCGCTTAGAAGAATGAGCTATGAGGACCGGTTGAGAGCTCTTGATCTCTTCCCGTTGGAGACACGCAGACTACGAGGTCAGCTCATTGAAGTATATAAAATATTTAATGGGTTTGACAATGTGGATTACAGCAAAATGTTTAGCCTCAATATGAATACAACACGCAACCATGGCTGGAAATTAGAATTGAAAAGGTTCAGCACTAGTATTTGTGGAAACTTGTTCACATATAAGATCTGTTCTACCTGGAACAAACTTCCCTCCGAAGTTGTAAACAGTTCTTCAGTAGAACAGTTCAAGAAGAGAGTAATAGTATTTTGCACACTCTGTAAAGAGTGTAGTGCACTAAACAATCTCTCTCCTTCCACTTCGAGTATCTCCTCGGAATGAACCGCAAGGTATCAGAGATACTAACTATTCCTTGTAACTCTTTGTAACTCTCTCGCTCTCTCTTTCATACACACACACACACACATACACATACACACACACACACACACACACACACACACACACACACACACACAAACGAACACACACACACACACACACACACACACACACACACACACACACACACACACACACACACACACACACACACACACACACACACACACACACATACATTTATACCCTCCCCAAGTCCCCTCGCTCCAAATGTAATATGTAATATATTTTGCCACATATTAAGGGGTAGTGCATGGTTTTTGTTCCATATATTTATTAATTTATTTATTTTTGTGTTTCCTCGCTGGACCGCCATCAAACTTAGAAAAACACCCCCTAGACCCCCTTTCAAGACAAATTTGTATATTTTTCGGTAGAAAAATGTCCTGGCCGAAGGCCGGTTCCTTCTAAGATTAGAGGCTCGCTTCCGCTCGCCAGGAAAAGAATCCACATCTAACGGCCACGAAAGGTTGTACAATTGACAAACAAATGAGGCGAAAGGTCTCAAAATCACCAAACTAACGGAACGAACGTCTGAAAACCTCAAAACGAATATGCTAAACACGAGGGAGAAAGGGGTCCAGAAAAAGTAAGTACGTTACCCCCTTAATGACGCAGGTTGCTTCGTTGGTTGATTTTAAAGAATGAGGGAGCTTTTACAATTGTTCTCATAAATATTCACTTTTGCTTTTACTCCCAGAACAAAACATATAAATAAGCACATGGTACTGCATTAAGCGGGTTTTTTATTTGCATTTTTTTTATTTTATTTTTTAATGTAAGACTTTTTTTCTTTTTTTTTTTGGGAGGGGGGGGTAATTATTTTTTTTTTTTGGGGGGGAGGCGGAGGGGGGTAATTGTTTGTATTTATTTATTTGTGTTATACCCTAGTGCAATTATCACCGGAACAATATGATGGTCATGGATGCAGAAAGTGGGTTTATTGTGTTGTATTTAGATTAGTTATTGGGGATACTTTAAAGCCTTTGTTACCATCAGGGGTATTTAGAACCTTTAGTTTAGTTACTCTCAACCTCTGCAGTTGTCTTTGAGTTAGCTGTGTTGAGCCTATTGGGGATACTTTAAAAGCCTTTGTTACCATCAGGGGTATTTATAAACCTTTAGTTTAGTTACTTCAACCTCTGCAGTTGTCTTTGAGTTAGCTGTGTTGAGCCTATTGGGGATACTTTAAAGCCTTTGTTACCATCAGGGGTATTTATAAACCTTTAGTTTAGTTACTTCAACCTCTGCAGTTGTCTTTGAGTTAGCTGTGTTGAGCCTATTGGGGATACTTTAAAGCCTTTGTTACCATCAGGGGTATTTAGAAACCTTTAGTTTAGTTACTTCAACCTCTGCAGTTGTCTTTGAGTTAGCTGTGTTGAGCCTATTAGGGATACTTTAAAGCCTTTGTTACCATCAGGGGTATTTAGAAACCTTTAGTTTAGTTACTTCAACCTCTGCAGTTGTCTTTGAGTTAGCTGTGGGCAGAAAACTAATTTTGGAGAGGTAATTATATAAGAGTGAGAGAACTCTATTTCTTATTGCTAATCTGGCAATCTCTGCGTCATAAATGCGTGACAGGGTTAACATACAGCTAGAATAAAATATAGCACACGTCGCTGGTATGCAAAGAGTTAAAATATACAATATAAATATCCCAAGCATAAAACACAAAGCTTTTAGCTATTGTTCTTTGAAACGCACATAACGAGTTGGCTAGA
Organism: Paralithodes platypus; assembly: GCA_032716605.1. Lineage (NCBI taxonomy): Eukaryota > Metazoa > Arthropoda > Malacostraca > Decapoda > Lithodidae > Paralithodes > Paralithodes platypus. The sequence continues at coordinate 83,181,570 of CM064487.1, forward strand.
ATGCATTTATTTTGTTATTCATATCACGAAATCCGATCAACTTTATATTAACTAGATTTCCTCGCACTAGACTCGGTTTCATTTCATCTGACGATAAATTGCATCCCTCAGCAGCTAATTTCTTGTTACCTAACGAATAAATGTGAAACTACTGTGTCTCTGCATCATATTAAGGGGAGATTTCCACTTGAGGGATTTTTTTCTTGACCCCCTTTCTCCCTCATGTTTAGCCCCATTGCTTTTGATATTATAAAACGTCCACCCCATTAGTTTACCGATTTTAGGAACTTTCACCCCATAATAAGACCTTTCGTGCCATTCAGGTGTCGATTTTATCTTGGCGAGCGATAGCGAGCCTGTAATTTAAGAGGAGCCGGCCTTCGGCCGGGAAATTTTTCTACCGAAAAATTTACAAATTTATCTTGAAAGGGACTCAAGGGGGTATAATTTTTAGCTTGATGGAGGTCTAGGGAACAAACTAAATACCTCCCCTTAAGACCAAAGTGTATATAATTCACTACAAAATCTTAAAAAATAATTGAGAAATCTTAATGGCAACGTTTTAATTCCAGTTGAAAAAGAACCGTACTATATTGGAAGTGCATTTAACCCCTTCAGCACCTTCCTTGCCTTTGATGCTGGCTAACATTCGATGATGTTAGGCCGTTTAAGAAGGACTCTGGGTTACTAAGAGGGGTTTTATCGAGATCGCGTATGTGTGTATATATACCCGTTTGAGTCGTAGAGGTGTAGGTTACAAACTATAGAAAACCGTCTAATGGTGCTGAAGGGGTTAAGGGGAGGTGTTTAGTTTCCTCCCTAAACTTCCATCAACCTTAAAATTACACTCCCTAGACCCCCTTTCAAGATAAATTTGTACATTTTTCGGTAGAAAAATGTCCCGGCTGAAAGCCGGTTCCTCTTAAATTACAGGCTCGCTATCGCTCGCCAGGATAAAATCGACACCTAAATGGCACGAAAGGTCTAAAAATTGACAGAAATGGGTCGAAGGTTCTTAAAATCGTCAAAATAATGGGGCGAAAGTCTTAAAATTAGAAAAGCAATGAGGCTAAACATGAGGGAGAAAGGAGTCCAGAAAAAAGTCCCTCAAGTGGAGACCTCCCCTTAAGGGGGTAGTGCTTGGTTTTGGCCTGTATGTTTATGTATTCGTGTGAGTGTGTGTTTAGCTTCCTCGCTAGACCTCCATCGAGCTTAGAAAAACACCCCATAGACCCCCCCCCCCCCCCAAACCCCCCATTCAAGATAAATTTGTACATTTTTCGGTAGAAAATGTCACAGCCGAAGGCCGTTTCCTTCTGAAATTACAGGCTCGCTATCGCTCGCCAGGAAAACACCTAAATGGCACGAAAGGTCTAAATATTGACAGAAATGGGGCGAAAGGTCTCAAAATCGTCAAACTAATGGAAAGAACGTTTGAAGACTTCAAAACTAATATGCTAAACATGAGGGAGAAGGGGGTCCAGAAAAAGCGAGTACCTCCCCGTGAAACCAAGCGTTGATACCATTACCCCTGTCTACCCTCCAAATGGAAGAAAGAATATTGCACTGAAGTCTGAATAAACCCGAGGAGATGAAAGGGGTTGTGTTCAGTCGGTCAAATAAGTCATGTCGCGGCACCAAGTCTATTTCGATCAATAATGGGTATCGGCACTATCTAAGCATTACTTTATCGGCACTATCTAAGCATTACTTTATCGGCACTATCTAAGCATTACCACATCGGCACTATCTAAGCATTACGACATCGGCACTATCTAAGCATTACTATATCGGCACTATCTAAGCATTACTTCATCGGCACTATCTAAGCATTACTTCATCGTTTCGAGTGAGATATACAAACATGTTCCTATCTTTACACACCCTATTCAACATCTTGCAGACATTACTACAGCACACAGCCAGTGTTGCCAATTTAGCTACATTCCTGCTAGATCTAGAGGTATTTACTTCGATCTAGAGGCACATTACTTTTATCTAGCACATGAATTCGAGTGATATTATGTGGATTTGAGCCATTACAGTGTGATATTCTAGAGATTGTGGCATTATTGTAGCGATTTTTGGCTTTTATTCAGTATCTAGCGGACTTAATTTGGCAACCCTGCGAGCAAAACGTAAAGACAGTGGCGACACGACTTATTTGGCCGACTGTACCTGAAGTACACGTAGGTTAATTAACCCTTTGAAGCTCTGACGCGTTTCAGCAGTTTATTATGGCTATCATTAGACGATTTTTTGCAGCTTAGGAAGTGTATGTGGGTATTAAAAGGGTAAATACTATCTCAATCAACCCTTTGACTTCCATATCCCGTTACTAATCTGAATAAAAGCATCGAATAGTAGCCAGAAACAGAACAGAAACGCGTATTGGAGCTCGAAAGGGTTGAGCTTGCAAGGGTGGTTCAGACATCAAGGGCGCTGAGAATAAAGCACTCGATCCCTTTGTTTACACTCTTTGTTTACGTTACATAGATATAGATAGATAGATAGATAGATAGATAGATAGATAGATAGATAGATAGATAGATATGGTGTGTGTTTGTGAACGAAATCAAGTTGACATCCATTTCCATAAAGTAATCTCCAAGTACTCGGGCGAAATAACAAAATCAAATCTTCCAATCTGAATATTGACAAATAAATAGTTAAACCGCCATCCAATCAAAACGGAAAACACACTGTATTTTGCAAGCGCTTAAGGGGGGTCACCGTTTTTTTTTATCTTTATCTCCTTTTCTCTCTTTCTCTGGCTTGTATCCATTCGGCCCCATTCAGCCAACTGTTTTAAGACGTTTATCCCCATCCAGGTGTCGATTTCTTCCTGGCGAGCGATAGCGAGCCAGCATTGTATGGAGAAATCCGGCTTCGCCGGAGACATTTTTCTATCGAAAAATGCACAAATCTAGCTTGCTGTTAATAACAAATCTAGCTTGCTGTCAATAACAAATCTAGCTTGCTGTTAATAACAAATCTATCTTGCTGTTAATAACAAATCTAGCTTGCTGTCAATAACACATCTAGCTTGCTGTCAATAACAAATCTAGCTTGCTGTCAATAACAAATCTAGCTTGCTGTCAATAACAAATCTAGCTTGCTGTCAATAACAAATCTAGCTTGCTGTCAATAACAAATCTAGCTTGCTGTTAATAACAAATCTAGCTTGCTGTCAATAACAAATCTAGCTTGCTGTCAATAACAAATCTAGCTTGCTGTCAATAACAAATCTAGCTTGCTGTCAATAACAAATCTAGCTTGCTGTTAATAACAAATCTAGCTTGCTGTCAATAACAAATCTAGCTTGCTGTTAATAACAAATCTAGCTTGCTGTTAATAACAAATCTAGCTTGCTGTCAATAACAAATCTAGCTTGCTGTTAATAACAAATCTAGCTTGCTGTCAATAACAAATCTAGCTTGCTGTCAATAACAAATCTAGCTTGCTGTTAATAACAAATCTAGCTTGCTGTCAATAACAAATCTAGCTTGCTGTTAATAACAAATCTAGCTTGCTGTCAATAACAAATCTAGCTTGCTGTCAATAACAAATCTAGCTTGCTGTCAATAACAAATCTAGCTTGCTGTCAATAACAAATCTAGCTTGCTGTCAATAACAAATCTAGCTTGCTGTTAATAACAAATCTAGCTTGCTGTCAATAACAAATCTAGCTTGCTGTTAATAACAAATCTAGCTTGCTGTCAATAACAAATCTAGCTTGCTGTCAATAACAAATCTAGCTTGCTGTCAATAACAAATCTAGCTTGCTGTTAATAACAAATCTAGCTTGCTGTCAATAACAAATCTAGCTTGCTGTCAATAACAAATTAGCTTGCTGTTAATAACAAATCTAGCTTGCTGTCAATAACAAATCTAGCTTGCTGTTAATAACAAATCTAGCTTGCTGTCAATAACAAATCTAGCTTGCTGTCAATAACAAATCTAGCTTGCTGTTAATAACAAATCTAGCTTGCTGTCAATAACAAATCTAGCTTGCTGTCAATAACAAATCTAGCTTGATGTTAATAACAAATCTAGCTTGCTGTCAATAACAAATCTAGCTTGCTGTCAATAACAAATCTAGCTTGCTGTCAATAACAAATCTAGCTTGCTGTTAATAACAAATCTAGCTTGCTGTTAATAACAAATCTAGCTTGCTGTCAATAACAAATCTAGCTTGCTGTCAATAACAAATCTAGCTTGCTGTTAATAACAAATCTAGCTTGCTGTCAATAACAAATCTAGCTTGCTGTCAATAACAAATCTAGCTTGCTGTTAATAACAAATCTAGCTTGCTGTCAATAACAAATCTAGCTTGCTGTCAATAACAAATTAGCTGCTGTCAATACAATCTAGCTTGCTGTCAATAACAAATCTAGCTTGCTGTTAATAACAAATCTAGCTTGCTGTCAATAACAAATCTAGCTTGCTGTCAATAGGAAATCTAGCTTGCTGTTAATAACAAATCTAGCTTGCTGTCAATAACAAATCTAGCTTGCTGTTAATAACAAATCTAGCTTGCTGTTAATAACAAATCTAGCTTGCTGTTAATAACAAATCTAGCTTGCTGTCAATAACAAATCTAGCTTGCTGTCAATAACAAATCTAGCTTGCTGTCAATAACAAATCTAGCTTGCTGTTAATAAAAAAAATATATATATGCTGGCTCGCTACCGCTCGCCAGGAAAATATTGACACCTGGATGGGGATAAACGTCTTCAAACAGTAGGCTGAATAAGGCCGCATGGACACAAGCCAAAGACAGAGGGAGAGAAAGAGAAAACAAAAAGCGAGGTGGGGCCCCCTTAAAAAATGCTCATATCTTCCACGCTCCGAATAAATAAACTGTATAACCATCGTGCCAAGCAAGGGAGGAGATCAAAACACACACAATTCAAACCACGGTCCTATTGGAACGTGGGTCGCGCATAAAGCATTACCGGAATAAATTGGCCTGCGAGAGAGAGAGAGATGGTTCCCCGTGGTCTTGTACTGTGGGATTTATGTGGGTGTGTGGGGGTGTGGGGGGGGGGGGGGGGGGGGGGCCTGTTTGTGGGGGTGTAGGTGTGTGGGGGGGGGGGTGTAATTATTATTATTAGATGTGTGATTTTTTTTTTTTTTTTTTTTTTTTTTTCATTGTTTTCTGTTGTGTTGTCCCTATTCTGGCTCTGTCTTGAGTCGGCCACTCCCCACCCAACAAAAAAAAAAAAAAAGGAAAAGTGGGGATTGGGCCTGAGTATATAGAATAGATTATTATTATTATTATTTTATTATTATTATTTTTATTATTATTATTATTATTATTATTATTATTGCTGTTATTATCATTATTATCTTTATTGCTGTAATTTTTTTGTTTGTATTATAATTGATTCTGTTTTGTTTTTCCCTTTTCCATGCGGTACTTACAGGGCTACCGTCATGTACTCAACCCCAGGCATTTAATTTACGTTGATCTGCCACGCCCACATTACAAAGCTTATAATTATACACTTGTCTCTGGAATTGTATTAAGAGAAAACTTACCTTCTTAACTCAATTTATAGTTTTCAGAATATGTGATTAACCAAATGTAACCCTTAGATGATGAATCTCTCTCTCTCTCTCTCTTTCTCTCTCACACACACACACACACACACACACACACACACACACACACACACACACACACACACACACACACACACACACACACATACCCACACACACTTCCCTCGAGTTGCTTTCCACAAACTTACAATCTACAAATGTTTAAATCCAGTTGTTACAAACATTTTATGAATGGAGGATGCCTTTAGGCACATGGACCTTTTTGTTTTATCTGTGTTTTCCTTCCTCCGTTCATTGTCTCAAAAAAAAAAAAAAAAAAAAAAACATTACAGACACACACACACACACAAACAAACACAGCCACAGACACAGACACACACACACCAATAGACACACACACACACAAACAAACACAAACACACACACAGACAAACACACACACAGACAAACAGACAAACACACACACAGACAAACACACACACACACACAGACAGAAACACACACACACACACACACTTTATCCTCCATTGCCTGGCTGCCCTCAGCATTAGATAAGACCTCTTTCATTTGGGCGTGTGTCAGGGGCGGGCGGGCGGCGTTATAGCCAAGGTGCGGGCCGGGGAGACAGATTTCACGCCCACAAGATGTATGAGGCTCGGTGTAACCCCTTCAGTACCGTGATGGGTCGTATTTCTTTAGGTGCTTATGTTCTGGGTGTGGTGTCCCGAGTTGGAATCCCGGGAGGACCATATGCTTTCATTAGTGTATTCAAGTACATTGGGGTTTGTAATGGATGATTAGTGTTAAGAACGGGGTGTTACTTATTCATAATTATTTTAGTTTCCTCCCTAAACCTCCATCAAACAAAAAAAACAAAAAAAAACAAAAAAAAAATCCATTAGATCCCCCTTCTAGATTAATTAGTACATTTTTCGGTAGAAAAATGTTCTGGCCTAAGGCCGATTCTTCCAAAATGACAGGCTCACTACCGTTCGCCAGGAAAAAAAATCGACACCAAAAACGCACGAAAGGCCTTAATGTTGACAAATAAGTGTGGCGAAAGGTCTTAAAATCGCCAACCTCATGGGCCGAACGTCTTATAATCTGAAAACTAATGGGGCTAAGCAAGAGGGAGACGGGTGCCTACAAAAAGACCCATCTCCCCTTAAGGAGAGGTATTTAGTTTGTTCCCTAGACCTCCATCAAGCTTAAAATTACACCCCCTTGAGTCCCTTTCAAGATAAATTTGTACATTTTTCGGTAGAAAATTGTCCCGGCCGAAGGCCAGTTCCTCTTAAATTACAGGCTCGCTATCGCTCGCCAGGATAAAATCGACACCTGAATTGCACGAAAGGTCTTAATATGGGGTGAAAGTTCTAAAAATCGCGAAACTAATGGGGCAAACGTTTTATAATATCAAAAGCAATGGGGCTAAACATGAGGGAGAAAGGGGTCAAGACAAAAATCCCTCAAGTGGATAATATCTCCCCTTAACGGGGGGGTACGGTATAACCCATATAATTATTAGTGCGTTTATTTATCATTGTTTCAAGTTGCCTTCCTAGACCTTCATCAACCGTAATCAATTATGCTAAGATCCGCCTTCCAGATAAATATTTGTACATTTTTCGGTATCGGCCGGTGCGGTCCAAAATTACAGGCTTCCCTATCGTTAGCCAGGAAAACAATTCTACACCTAAAGGGCAAGAAAGGTCTTAATATTGATAAAGTAATGGAACGAAAGGGCTTATATATATATATATATATATAAATATATATATATATATGTGTTCTTAAGGGGAGGTTTTTAGTGTGTTTCCTAGACTTCCATCAAGCTTGAAATTACACCCCTATGACCTCCTTCTAAGATAAATTTTTAAATTTTTCGGTAGAAAAATGTTCCGGCCGAAGGCCGATTCCTCTTAAATTACAGGCTCGCTATCGCTCGCCAGGAAAAAATCGACACCTAAATTGGACGAAAGGTCTTAAAAGTGACATAAATGGGGTGAAAGTTCTTAAAATAGCCAAACTAATGGGGCGAACGTCTTAAAATCTCAAAAGCAATGGGGGAAAAAGGGGTCAAGAAAAAAATCCCTCAAGTGGAAATCTCCCCTTAAGTTTTTATTCTAGATGTCTTAAATTTAGTATATATATAATTAATTATATATAAATACACCTTTACTCAGATTAAGAAGCATGTAAATTAATCAAAGGAGTAAACGCCCTCTCCTTTAAGGGCAGATTTCCACTTGAGGGATTTTTTTCTTGACCCCTTTCTCCCTCATGTTTAGCCCCATTACTTTTGATATTATAAAACGTTCGCCCCATTACTTTAGCGATTTTGAGAACTTTCACCCCATATTAAGACCTTTCGTGCCATTCAGGTGTCGATTTTATCCTGGCGAGCGATAGCGAGCCTGTAATTTAAGAGGAACCGGGGAAATTTTTCTACCGAAAAATGTACAAATTTATCTTAAAAGGGGGTCGAGGAGGTGTAATTTAAAGCTTGATGGAGGTCTAGGGAAGAAAGTAAATACCTCCCCTTAACCCTTTACCCCTCCTCGGGATTCCCAAACCTGCATAAAATCATTTGACAGCAGCCAGAACAGGGTGGAATCGGGGGCTAATCGTCTTGGGGCGACTGCACCCAGATAAATGGCCCTAAATTTATCTCATAAATCGAAGCGGAAGGGTCGACTCCGATAACGTCCCGCGCTGAAATGGTTCGTGTGGCGCCGGAATTAGCGAGGGGATGCGGGCACTGGGATTTTTTGGTTGCAACCCAGTTCGGAGGGCATTTTTTTTTTTTTTTTTTTTTTTTTTTTTTTTTTTTTTTCCAACCCAGTTGGAGCATTCACACCGAAGGGAACACTGGTATTAGTTAACTCCAACCTAACCTAACCTAGCTTAATCCCTTGAGGATATCATGACGCGTTCTTATGAAGTATCCCAGGGAATTAAAAGGGTAAAGATGATTTCAATAACCCTCTGACTTCCGCATAAGTTTCCTAAGCTGAACAAAATCTTCCACTAATGTCTGGTTGCAACCCCGTCCCCATCCCTATTGACATATATACACATTTGGCAATACCGATAACCGATAATATTATAGTCCCTGGTTATACATTTTACTACCAAAAAATGTACAAATCTATCTTGAAAGGGGGTCTAGGGGGTGTACATTTAAGCTTGATGGAGGTATAGGGAACACACTAAAAAAAAAATCCCTTAACCCCTTCCGTACCGGCGACGTCTTTTTTACTTTATTATGGCTACAGTGGGACGATTTTATTCAGTTGAAAAAGGTCCTGCAGCAAGTAACAGGCTTCGAACTATCTCACTTAAAACCCTTTTTGCCACCACAGATCCTTCTTAAACTGCACACAATCGTATAAATATAGTATTATGGGGGGATGGGGGGGGGGGGGGGGGGGTACTGATTCCAAGCCCGGTCGGCAAGATGTATTATTGCCCCATTTCTCTACTGCTCAGCTGATTGTGGCCCTCGAATAGTTGGGTTTTCTCTCTCTCTCTCTCTCTCTCTCTCTCTCTCTCTCTCTCTCTCTCTCTCTCTCTCTCTCTCTCTCTCTCTCTCCCTAGTTCTAGATCTAGCATCCGAGATTAATGAGAAGAGGAATGAAATAATGGCAAAGATGAGAGAGAGAGAGAGAGAGAGAGAGAGGGAGGGAGAGGCCTTCATCAATCGCCCCTTCACATGTCACTAAGCTGAGAGGGAATAGCTTTTTTTCCCACTCTATCTCACCACCTCTCTCTCTCTCTCTCTCTCTCTCTCTCTCTCTCTCTCTCTCTCTCTCTCTTACTCTGTCATCAGGACGCGCGTTGGGAAATAAAATAAATGAAATATTTTAAAAAAAAACAAAAAAACATCGTATTTGTCCACGAATTTGATAAATACTTTACTGATCCTATTCCCAATTATCCTTTAATGACCAGTCTATCTATTACTTCTCCTCCCTCGTCTCCCTATCTCAGATATAGATAGATAGATAGATAGATAGAGCGAGAGAGAGTGACACACACAAATAATAAAAAAAAAAAAAAAAAAAACACACACACACACACACACACACACACACACACACACACACACTGGTATATTTGTAAGCAATCCCTTCAGTTTCCCCCTCTCCTCTCCCCATCACCAGACGCATGAGGCTGAAACAGTGTAGAAAAACTCCCGTGAACCATTTATACGCCACCTTTCATCCCCTTCCTGCCCATTGTTGTTCTTTTACAAGGGGAGAGAGCGAACTTCTTTTTTTTTTTTTTTTTTTTTTAGAGTTTGGGTCGCTCGTTTTTTTTTTTTTAATCTCATTGCCAAGATCTTTGGGGCTTTCTCGCTTATCGCGCTCGCTTGTCGTATAAGTATCGATCTAGGTTCTCTAGATATCTCCTTCATCATTCTATATATCTCGCTCTTCTCTACTCTCTCTTATCCTATCGCTCTCTCTCTCATCTATCTCTCATCTCGCTCTAGAATTTAAGTCCGGACCAACCTCGTTTGGAAGTAAGGTCTGTGGGGCCAGTGTACTCTATGTTAATAATTAGGGTACACCATCTCATCCTCTCTCTAATCTCTCTCTCGCTTCTTCGGAAACTACATGGGGCCGAAGTCCCACCAACTTTTTATCGGTTACTGTGGTAACCCACTAGGTTGGTCACCCGTTTCCCCCCCCCCACCCCCCCCCCCCCCACCCCCCCCCCCACCCCAACCCCACCCCCCCCCCCCCACCAACCCAACCCCCCCACACCACAAACCAGTTACTCTACCCATTGGAAATAACAGGGAGGATAAGGAGGGGTCACCTGTTTTGTTTGCGCTCTCTTCTGGCTTGTATCCATTTTCGGACCCTTCAGCCAACTGTTTTAAGATGCTTTATTCCCAATCCAGGTGTCGATTTTTTTTCCTGGCGAGCGATTTAGCGCAGTCCAGCATTGTATGGAGAAATCCCGGCTTCGCTGGAGAAAAATGTTTCTATCGAAAAACGTACAAACTTAAGCTTGCTGTTCCAAAACAAAAAAAAATATATTATGGCATGGCTCGCTACCCCCGGCTAGCAGCGAAATATTGACCACTGGCTGGATGGGGGGGTGTAAAGTCGTATTGAAACAGTAGGCTGAATGGGGGCACGATAAATGGGGATACAAGCCCAAAGCCGAGAGGGCGATGAGAAGAGAGGAAAAAAAAAAGGCGAGGTGGGCTCCCTTAATAGTTGTTCGAAATTGCCTCCGCACACGTGACACACACCTCAACACGATTCATGTTCTTGGCTCACTTGACCACTTGCGAGTTTCAGGCTATAAGGAAGTTGGAGCTGTGCACTTCAATATTTATCAGAATTATGAGATAGATTTTTTTTCATTTTTTCATTGGATACATATAACCACCCCAATCTTCTATACTTTCTAGTCCCATGAGCAAAATTACCACTAATATTTTGACATGTAACAATGTAGTTTCTTATTCATGGAAGCAGTTTTTAGTCAAATTTACCAGAACGTCCCGGGGATTCCCAAACTGATTACTTCCTTGCAAGTGCACGATAGTGCGTTGTAATGTGCGATTTTTTTTTTTTTTTTTTTTTTAAGAGAAAATGAACGGAGGAAGGAAAAACAAAGAAAAAACAAAAAGGTCCATGGGCCAAAAGGCACCCTCCATTCCATAACAATGTTTTGTAAAACAAAACCTGGATTTAAAACATTTGTAGATTGTAAGTTGTGTGGAAGGAAAGCAATTCGAGGGAAGTGAATTACCAAAGAGTAGTTCAGCTATGGGGATAAATGAATTCTGACTAACCGCAGGAAGTTTTCTGCAGTGTGGAGGAGAGGAAAAGTCCTGTAAATTCATGGGCGCTCTCAGATGCCCTAGTTCTACGGGGAACAGATGTGGACAGAGGCGGCACAATTGAAGCAAGTTTCCTCGGAACAATTGCTGTGAAAATCTCTGTAGAATAATGCAAGGGATCTGCAAACGTTTCTTCGTTATGGATGAATGTAGGAAGGTCCTGTGTGATGTGCATCAGGGTTATTGAATTAATCTAATAAGCTTTATTTGAATTTTGTCACCAACTGCCTCAATGCAACCACTCCACTTCCAACACCCACAGAGGTGAAACAGTAATCCATATGCAGGAAACGCACATGACTTGTTATTATATCACGGCCAAACTGCTCGTCAGTGAAGTAATTCTCGAACTATGTACAGGAGTCCCAGTTTTTTTAGAGTCGACATTCTTAGCAATGCTTCTAACACATAATGTGTCCAGCTCAGTTAGTAGGTAATGTTACACCGAGAATGTTCAATACGAGGGGAAAGTGGGAATATTTACATCATTAAAAAATATTATGGGAAGGTCAGTTGAGATTCTGTCGGTTAGCAATTGAAGGATACTTGAGTTTTCTCGTGCATTAAAAGGTAAACTAGATGATTCTTTTTGTCCCCGATCCATTAATTCTAGAAAAGGGTCTGGTTCCAGAGAAATTGCCCCAGTGTTTATTTTTGAATTTATAAGATCGGGTCTGGGTGAAAGAATTGGTTAAATGTGAAGGAACTGTGGACGTGTGAGTCATCTTGCGTAGGAATGTATTGGATTATGAGTGGTAGTAGATATGAGATCATGATATGAATGGAGGAAACAGACATTGGGGCCCAAAACTGATCCCTGGGGACACACCAGCATTTTTTGAGTGACACATTGAGAATTAAAGGGCCATCGCCCATTACACGTATTTTTCGGTGTTATGAAGATTAAGACATGAATTATGGTGGAACTAATGATGCAAGGCCCGCTAGTTGTGACATCTTCGACAACTAAGGATTGATGCCAGACTCTATCAAATGCCTTTGATATATCCAGTGCGATTGTATGTGTTTCACCATGTTGGTCTGGAGCTGGGGTGATTTGGATGCGTAACGAAGGCATAGCATGTCTGCAGTTGATCGACCATCGTCTAAAACCATATTGCCTATCACTGATTAATTTATTATTCTCAAGATGCGGAATTATGTGATTATTTAATATAAATTTACAAAGACTTTACCCACAGAGTGAAAGTTATAGCTATTGGTCTGTAGTTTGATGGAATAACTGAAGAGGCACTTTTTCCGTTTTTTAGGAACTGGAATGGACTGTTTGCCTTCTTTCAAGGGTACTGGGACAGCATCGAGGTATGGAGTACACAGAAGGGACCCGGAAAAATTTTTTGCCAATACAGGACAGCGCAGCACCAAGGAGCACTTCTTAAGTACTATTGGAGGAATTTCATATGGGGGGGGGGGGGACCAGGAGCCTGATCTACCGAGAGATTCTGCAAAAATCGTTTTGGACATGTCTGGTGTGGATCTTAAGTGAGGGAATTTCAGGCGAATTAAAATTCAAGTACAGGGAAAATCTTGATTTTATTTCATCTAAGGTTGAGTTGGTGGAGGAAAATCATCCGCAAAAGAACGGTTAGGCTTTTTCTCGTGGGTCAATTACAAGATTGCCAAGTACCGGAGATTTTAATGGTGGATGGATGACCCAGCAGTAGTGAAGGTGGATTTAAATGAAGTTAAGAGTAGACCAAAATTCTTGGTATATTTGTTATCATGTGGATTATTTAGAGCAGTTGGGTACTTTGCCAGGGGTGCGTTGTGGAGGAAAGTTTGATTTAGTTCGGTTTAAATTACAGTTTTGGCCATGATTTTCTGATGTTTCTAAAGTAATTAAAGGCTTCATGTGGTTTTTGGATCTTGAGTGTATGCATTGTCGGCTATTGCTTTTTGTTCAGTTAATTCTCCAGCACAATTATGGTCAAACCATTTAGGTGAGATTAGATCTTTTACTGTACTTTTGATGGAGGAACTAAAAAGTTTCCATTCCAATTTTTAAAAAATCTTGTATGTGGATCAAGGCGTGGCACGTGGTGACATCCATTAGAATAAGAAAGAGGGTCTCCAGGGAGAAAATATCAATAAAGAAAAACCTGAAGACACTCCCAGTCTGCCCTAATCGTAATGCCATTTAGTCACCAAAACAGGTTCAGAGTGGGAAGGTTGTGGTAGGTGATAGGACAGGTGGCCTGTATCAGCACCAGTGATCAGAAGATCCAAGCGGTGGACCCTCACCTGTAACATCATAAATTTCTGAATTGGTTGTTAAAAAAATAAGCTCAGTAGGTGGGAATTATGATTAGGATTATCGGGTTACACGGGTGGGTGGTTGAACTTAGGTGAGTGAGATTAAATGAGCGTGTCTGCAATTAGCCTCACATTCAAAAGACCAGCATCATCAGTCCTGGCTGAATGAGTGTGTTCATCGTGAGCCAGTTCAAACATTCATGGACATCTAAAATCACCAACACAGTGATTTCAGAAGAAGCATTTAAGTCTGAGGGAACACTGAGTTGTGGGAGGACAGAGAATCAAAAAGACTTTGCTCTTGGAGGAATATTATGAGGTTTGCTTGGGGAAAACAGTAGATGAAACTCTGCTAATGTAGTAATGTACACCAATGTCTTGTGGATTGTGTTCTTATTTAATAATTGTCATTTTAGTAAGCGTTGTTTCCACATAAGCGATTTGGATTAATTTAAGTTTGACTTCTATATGTCCTGTCCATATTGTTGGGTTTGTTTAGTTTGCAAGTTTTACATTTTAATTGTATTTCTGTTTACCCTATCCAGTACCAGGGGCATCCTTTTCATCCTATTCTGGCAACTATTAGACGATTTCATTCAGCTTAGGAAGGACCTCTAGTAGTAATAATAAGGCTTCTCACTATCTCAAACCAACCCTTTTTACCCTCTTTTACCTCAAAGATACCAGTCAAAGCTGCCTACAAGCCTCTAAGTTACAAGACGAGAATAAAATTGATTACACGTCGCTGGTACTCAAAGGGTTAATAGCCATGTTTACGGCTCCATCTTCCTTATAGCCGGAAACTCGCAAGTGGTCCATTGGTTACAAGTTTCATTGTCTTCACTTTGTAATGACCTGTAATTCACTGTAATTCACTGTAATTCACTGTAATGACCAACACACAAGCTAAATAGTTTCTTTTTAGTCGTTAGTATTGTCTATGCAAATATAAAATTGTGGGGTTTTCAAGATAAATGTGTACATTTTTCGGTAGGAAAATGTCTCAGCCGAAGGCTGATTCCTCCTAAAATTGCAGGCTCGCTATCGCTCACCGCAGGAAAATATCGACACCTAAATACCACGAAACTTGTTAAGGGGAGGTTTTTAGTTTGTTTCCTAGTCCTCCAGCAATCTTAAAATGTCACCCCCTTGACCCCCTTTCAAGATAAATTTGTACATTTTTCGGTAGAAAAATGTCCCGGCCGAAGGCCGATTACTCTTAAATTACAGGCTCGCTACCGCCCGCCAGGATAAAATCGACACCTAAATGGCACGAAAGGTCTTAAAATTGACAGAATGGGGCTGGAAATTCTTAAAAATCACCAAACTAATGGGGCAAACGTCTTAAAATCTCAAAAGCAATGGGGCTAGACACGAGGGAGAAAGGGGTCAAGAAAAAAGTCCCTCAAGTGGAAATCTCCCCTTAACATTGACAAAGAAAAGAGGCGAAAGGTCTCAAAATCCTCAGTCAAAGTACGTCTTTGGAAGTGATACAATGGCCAAAACAATGCTACGTGACGTTAATTTGTTGGTATTCGTTTTCATAATCATTCAAGTCTCAACAAATACTGCTCTGGTATAATAGCGTAATGCATAAGTGCGCGGAATTTCGATGTGAGTATCCTAGGTTCGAGTCCTTGGAGTGCCACATGTAATTGTTGATTTCATTACCCTCTCTCGGAACTATGGACCGCGATTTTGAGCCTATTGGGGATACTTTTAAACGCTTTTGTTAGCCATCAGGGGTATTCTTAAGGAAACCTGTAGTGTAGTTGACTTTTCAACCTCTGCAGTGTCTTTTGAGTTACGCCTGTGTTGAGCTTATTGGGGATACTTTAAAGCCTTTGTTCGCCATCAGGCGGTATTTAGAAACCTTTAGTTTAGTTACTCAAACCCTCTTGCAGTTGTTCTTTTGAGTTAGCTGTGTTGAGGCCTATTGGGGATACCTTTAAAGCTTTGTTACCATCAGGGGTATTTAGAAACCTTTAGTTTAGTTACTTCAACCTCTGCAGTTGTCTTTGAGTTAGCTGTGGGCAGAAAACTAATTTAGGAGAGGTAATTATAAGAGTGAGAGAACTCTATTAATTATTGCTAATCTGGCAACCTCTGCGTCATATGAGCGTGACAGGGTTAATTGAGTTTAGAGGTGAAGTTGGTTGGTGGAAAACAAATTAAATCTGGTATCACAGGAGCGCTTTTCCCCTCAACATTTATCCTCAACACTGGTCTGGCAGCTTATGAGGTCAACATTTAGAATAGTTCGGTCACATAAATTCATCTATCACCCGTCTAGTTTCCGATACCAGGGCCAAATATTCCAAAAATGTTGCCAGATAAATGTTGATCATCAAATGTTGACTAAAAAAGCTCTCGTGAGATACCGGCTTAAGGGGGGTGACCTGCTTTTTGTTATTTCTGTCCGTTTCTCTCTTTCTCTGGCATGTATCCATTCGGCCCCATTCAGCCAACTATTTTAAGACGTTTATCCCCATCCAGGTGTCGATTTGTTCTTGGTGAGCGATAGAGCCAGCATTTTATGAAGAAATCCGGCTTCGCCGGAGACATTTTTCTATCGAAAAATGTACAAATTTAGCCTGCTGTCAAACACAAATAAAAAATGTGCTGGCTCGCTATCGCTCACCAGTAAAATATTGACACCTGGATGGGGATAAACGTCTTAAAACAGTAGGCTGAATGGGGCCAAATGGATACAAGCCAGAGAAAGATAGAAAAGGACAGAACCAAAACAGGTCACCCGCTCTTAACATAGATTTCCGTGCAAGGCGAAAGGAAAACCGAAAAATACATTCCCACAATGGCAACTTACACAAGAATATGATATCCAACTTACACAAGAATATGATATCCAACTTACACAAGAATATGATATCCAACTTACACAAGAATATGATCCAACTTACAAGAAGATATCCAACTTACACAAGAATATGATATCCAACTTACACAAGAATATGATACCCAACTTGAATATGATATCCAACTTACACAAGAATATGATATCCAACTTACACAAGAATATGATATCCAACTTACACAAGAATATGATATCCAACTTGAATATGATATCCAACTTACACAAGAATATGATATCCAACTTACACAAGAATATGATATCCAACTTACACAAGAATATGATATCCAACTTACACAAGAATATGATATCCAACTTACACAAGAATATGATATCCAACTTGAATATGATATCCAACTTACACAAGAATATGATATCCAACTTGTGTCCTCTCTCAAGCAGATCCTCAACCTTTTCCTTCTGCAAACTTTGAACCCCAAACTCTGCGAATAACAATTGATAAAGAAACTCCGCGGGAAGTTGTGGGGGTGGGTTTGTTTCGCTCTTATTGGGCTGCTTCAATAATGTACAGTCGCGTTCAGGAGTTTCTGGACCAATTTGTATCTATCTATATTCTATTCTATGGACTCAGGCCCAATCCCCACTTTTCCTTCCCCCCCCCCCCCCTCCTTTTCCCCCTTTGTGTTGGGGGGGGGGGGAAGGGGGGGTTGGCCGACTCTGGAAAATTTATGAAGGCAAAATTATGATACACTGCGAAACGTTTTGTTAAACTCCTGGAGAGGGTTTTTTTTTTTCTGGACCCCCATCTCCCTCATGTTTAACCGCATTAGTTTAACATTTTTAGGACATTCAACCCAATAGCTTGGCTATTTTAAGCCCTTCCTTTATCAATTTTAAGATCTCTTGGGCAATTTAACTATCGCAATTTTCTTGAGCGATAGAGAGCCCGCAATTTTCTACCGAATGTTGCACAAATTTATCTCGAAGGTTTTTCTGAGGGTATCCTTTTTCCAGCTTGGAGTACAAAGGAAATCAAGCTACAACAGTCCTAGTGACCCCTCTAGGCTGCTTGTCTTCCAAAACACTGAGGATCAAGTGTCCTAACAGTGGTTTAGAGTGGGTAAGGGAAAATTGGAAAGGGACCAACTGCCCTGGAACTAATGTCCGTGGCAGGATTAGGAAGTTAGTAGGGGACAGATGGGTTAGTTAGTAACTAGTCAAGGTCTAGAGAGAAAAAATAATCTTCCCTTTGAGCCACAAACATTAACCCTCTCCGACATATGACGCAATTTTGAGCCTATTAGGGTTACTTTAAAGCCTTTGTTGCCATCAGGGGTATTTATTTAGAAAGCCTTTGTTACCATCAGGGGTATTAAAAGAACCTTTAGTTTAGTTACTTCAACCTCTACAGTTGTCTTTGAGTTAGCTGTGTTGAGCCTATTAGGGTTACTTTAAAGCCTTTGTTGCCATCAGGGGTATTTAGAAACCTTTAGTTTAGTTACTTCAACCTCTGCAGTTGTCTTTGAGTTAGCTGTGTTGAGCCTATTGGGGATACTTTAAAGCCTTTGTTACCATCAGGGGTATTTATAAACCTATAGTTTAGTTATTTCAACCTCTACAGTTGTCTTTGAGTTAGCTGTGGGCAGAAAACAAATTTTGGAGAAGTAATTATAAGAGTGAGAGACCTCTATTTCTTATTGCTAATCTGGCAACCTCTGCGCCATATGAGTCTGAAGGGGTTAAACTACCGTCGTTGTAATGTTGGCAGTTATTCCTTGGACGTGACGATATGATAGTGCGTTGTTATGTGTGCGATTAGTTTGCTTGGATAACAGATTAAGGGGAGGTTTCCACTTGAGGGATTTTTTTTCGAACTTCCTTCTCCCTCATGTTTAGCCCCATTGCTTTTGAAATTTTAAGACGTTTGCCCCATTAGTTTGGCGATTTTAATAACTTTCGCCCCATTTCTGTCAATTTTACGACCTTTCGTGCCATTTAGGTTTCGATATTTTCCTGGCGAGCGATAGCGAGCCTGTAACTTAAGAGGAATCGGCCTTCGGCCGGGATATTTTTCTACCGAAAAATGTACATATTTATCTTGAAAGGGGGTCTAGGGGGTGTAATTTTAAGCTTGATGAAAACGTAGGGAACAAACTAAATACCTCCCCTTAACTTGCTCATGTAGTAATGTACACCCTATGTGGTGGATTGTGTTCTTTTATTTATAATTTATTAGTTTACTTAAGCGATGTTTCCACATAGTTATGTTGGGTTCCATGTCATCTCAACCAGTAGACCATTTCAACCAGTAGCTCTCAACCAGTGCCAAATTAACCCAGACCAACCAAACCAGTGACAAAATATAGTACTAACCTAACCTAACCTAACCGTATTGGTTGATTTGGTACTGGTTGAAATGGTCTACTGGTTGAGTTGACCGGTCACCGTTATTTTGTCTTTTGACCGTGTTCGTATACGTTTTGGTTTGTTTATTTTGCAACTTTTGCATTATATTTCCTGAGCATTGTCCGGTATTAGCATCACAGTCACTATCATGTGTATTATGTGAAGCTCTTTGTGTTCCGTTACACAATAGGCTACGTATTGGCATAACATTGCATAATTACATAAGACTTATTTTAGACGGAACATATTGGGATAAATGTGTGAATATGTGGTAGCTAAAGTGATTAAGAGGGGGTCACCGACTTGTTTTTATCTTTCTCTCCTTTTCTCTCTTTCCCTGGCTTGTATCCATTCGGCCCCATTCAGCCAACTATTTTAAGACGTTTATCCCCATCCAGGTGTCGATTTTTTCCTGGCGAGCGATAGCGAGCCAGCATTGTATGGAGGAATCCGGCTTCGCCGGAGAATTTTTTTCTATGGCAAAATGTACAAATTTAGTTTGCTGTCAAAACAAAAATATATACATGCTGGCTCGCTACCGCTCGCCAGGAAAATATTGACACCTGGATGGGGGTAAACGTCTTAAAACAGTAGGCTGCATGGGTCCGAATGGATACAAGCCAAAGAGAAAGGGAGAGAAATAGAAAAAAAAGCGAGGTGGGCCCCCTTAAGGGGAGATCTCCACTTGAGGGATTTTTTTCTTGACCCCTTTCACCCTCATGTTTAGCCCCATTGCTTTTGATATTATAAAACGTTTGCCCCATTAGTTTAGCGATTTTAAGAACTTTCACCCCATATTAAGACCTTTCGTGCCATTCAGGTGTCGATTTTATCCTGGCGAGCGATAGCGAGCCTGTAATTTAAGAGGAACCGGCCTTTGGCCGGGACATTTTTCTACCGAAAAATGTACAAATTTATCTTGAAAGGGACTCAAGGGGGTGTAATTTTAAGCTTGATGGAGGTTTAGGGAACAAACTAAAAACCTCCCCTTAATTGAGAATGTTTGTAGTCTTTACATTGTTAGACATCCTTCCTAAGCTAAATAAAATCGTCTAGTTAATTTCATTGATTTCATTAATTAGGTATATTTGTAAGTTAATTGGTGGGTTATGGTTTTTGTTATGTGAGTGGGGGATACAAAAGGCAGAACTGTCTGTAGCGAGTGCCTCTCTCAGAGTTGAAAGAGTGACAGGGCCAAAATCAAGGGTCGTTCGAGCCAAAATGACTGGACACCTGGAGTTGGAAGCAATTTAAGTCATAGGAAGAGGGAAAGACTGATTCTGAGAAATATCACCAGTGGTACCAAGATGGCGGAGGTTGGCCGATCTCTGTTACTATAGGGTACCAAGATGGCGGAGGTTGGTCGATCTGTTACTATAGGGTCCCAAGATGGCGGATGTTGGTCTATCTGTTACTATAGGGTACCAAGATGGCGGAGGTTGGCCGATCTGTTTCTATAGGGTACCAAGATGGCGGAGGTTGGCCGATCTCTGTGTCTATAGGGCACCAAGATGGCGGAGGTTGACCGATCTCTGTTACTATAGGGTACCAAGATGGCGGAGGTTGGCCGATCTCTGTGGCTGAAGGATCTCTAGGGGAATCCCATTCAACAAGTAAACTTAAATTTTCGCACTCAATCTATCTTTCACCCATCCTATGACAAACTGTTTCACGTTCCATGTGTCCAGGTATGTTGACATAACTTTGAATTTAGCTTCTATAATACAGTATATATATATATATATATATATATATATATATATATATATATATATATATATATATTTCCAGTGACTAGAAATCCACAGAAGAGTACAGAACAAATACCTGACTCTGGAGCCAGCCACTCTTGCAAATTTTTATAATAACTGAAGATCTACGAAAGTAGAGAAATGTATTTTAACACTTTTACATAAACATTATTTTAATATGTACACAACAGTCCGAGCCTTCTAATAAGAAACTCGGACATACTTTTTAAACCCTTATTTTGTGCATGCAATATATTTTAGATGCAATTTAATTTTAGCACTAACATTTTGTAAACTTTGTGCAATGAACCTACCCTTTTCTACACACCTTTAGTGTGGAAGCATATTCGCATATATTTTTACCACAAGAATCAATATTTTTCATGTTTTATATATATATATATATATATATATATATATATATATATATATATATATATATATATATATATGCTATTTTATTTATTTTTTTGTTTTATTTTATTTTTTTTTGGGGGGGAGGATACTTGCTACTGGTAGCTTTGTCTTTTGTCTCCTTCATACACATATACACACATCAAATATACAATAGGTAAATACATGAATTAAGATAAAAATAAAAAATATATAATAAGAAGACGATATCTGCGATGAACTCTGCGTGATGATGGTGGTGGTGGTGATGATGGTGGTGGTGATGGTGGTGGTGGTGATGGTGGTGGGCAAATCTCACAAAGGGAAAGCAATATAAAGTTGGTGAATACAGCCACAGCGCCGGGATCATGGAACTTGTACCCTGGGGAATGGGTCCAGAATGGGTGGTGGTGATAGTGATGGTGAGGGTGGTGGTGGTGAGGGTGGTGCTGATAGTGAGGGTGGTGATAGTGGGGATGTTGATGGTAGTGGTGATAGTGAGGGTGGTGGTGGTGAGTGTTGGTGAGGGTGGTGCTGATAGTGAGGGTGGTGATAGTGGGGATGTTGATGGTGAGGGTGATGGTAGTGGTGATAGTGAGGGTGGTGATGGGGTTAGTGAGGGTGGTGATGGTGATGGTAGTGGGGATGGTGTAGGTGATAGGGGTGATAATGGGGGTGGTGGTGGTGATAGTGATGGTGGTTATGTTGGTGGTAGTAGGGATGTTGGTGGTAATGATGGTGGTGGTGATAGTGAGGGTGGGTATGGTGGTAGTGTACAAAGGAGTAGAAAGAAAATCAAGCAACAACAGTTTTAGTGACCCCTCTAGGCTGCTAGTCCTCCAAAACACTGAAGCTCCAGTGCCCAAAAAGTTATTTAGAGTGGGTAAGGGAAAATTGGAAAGGGAACTACTGCCTTGGAACTAATGTCCGTGGCAGGTTTAGGAAGTTAGTAGGGGCAGATGGGTTAGTTACATAACACAGTTATAAGTGATCTTGCGTATATATGGGAAAAAGAGAGAACGTCTTGTATACAGAATATATACGCAATAATCCTTGATGAATCTGAGGGGGCATAAACTAAAGTTATTCATTTACAAACGCAGTCAGTCGCGGGTTTGATGCAAGATATTTGTCTAGGCGAAGTTTAAAAGAATCAACAGTGCTGCAGTCTATAATGTCTCGGGGAAGCCCATTCCACAAGTTGACAACTCAATTGAAGAAGAAATTCTTAGATTCGTGCGAGTTAAGATTTACCAATAATTTTGCAACCGTTTCCCCGCGTGTAATTAGTCTGGTCGATAGTGAAGTACTTACTACTGTTCATATTGTCGATGCATTTGATGATTTTGAACACTTGAATTAAGTAGCCTCTTAATCTGCGCTGGGTTAAAGGAAATAGATTTAATTATCTTGTTCTTTAGGCTAGGTATCATTTTGGTAACTCAACTTTGAACTCGTTCTAGCTTGTCTATATCTTTTTGGTAATAAGGGCACCAGGATTGAAAGTAGTATTCCAGAAGAGGGCGGACTAAGGAATTGTAAAGGGTTAGGATAACTTGTTTGGATTTATGCTCAAATGACCTGCCTATAAAGCCAATTATTTTGTTTGCCTTCTTAACAACTTCTGAACATTGTTGATTCGGTTTTAGGTTACTCGATATTGTTACTCCCAGATCGGTTTCTCTGTCTACAATTTGATTCTGAGTTCCATTCATCGAATAGTTTGCTTTCTCATTTCGGTATCCGATATGTAGTACCTTACATTACATAGTGGTGGTAGTACAAAGGAAAACAAGCAACATTAGGTCTTGCGACCCCTCAGGGTTACATGCCCTCCAAAATAATACTGTTTCTAGTGTCCAACAGTATTGCAGAGTGATAAAGATGTGAAAGGAAATACCTCCCTGGGGATTAACATGGCAGGGAGGGGGGACAATGTTAATGAAATAACACAATTAAGGAACAAAATTATTAATTTCCTAATGCAGTTAACCTTGGATTCAGAGCAAGGTGCTTGTCAAGGCGAACTTTGAAGGAATCAACAGTGTTGCAGTCTATAGCATCTCGGGGAAGTCCATTCCACAAGTTGACGACTCGATTGAAGAAGAAATTCTTGGATTCTTGAGAGTTGAATGATTTACCAATGATTTTGCAACCATTTCCCCTTGTGTAGTTTGATCGGTCAATCGTACAGTATTTAATACAGTTCATATTGTCGATGCCGCTGGATGATCTTAAAGTGGATTTATGCTCAAAGGACCTGCCTATGAAACCAATAATTTGTTTTGCTTTCTCAACAACCTCCTTGCATTGTTGACTAGGTTTGAGGTTACTTGATATTCTTACTCCTAAATCTATGTCGTTTATGTAGACTAGGAAGAGAACTGGCGCCAGTACTGATCCTTGTGGTACTCCGCTAGTTACATTGGTCCATGTTGATGCTTTCCCATTCATGACTACTCTTTGTTTTCTTTCACTGAGCCAATTTTCTATCCATTTCAAAGCAACTCCTTCTATGCTGTGTGCTTTTAAATTTATCAATAAACCTTTATGTGGAACTTTATTAAGGGGAGATTTCCACTTGAGGGATTTTTTTCTTGACCCCTTTCTCCCTCATGTTTAGCCCCATTGCTTTTGATATTATAAAACGTTCGCCCCATTAGTTTAGCGATTTTAAGAACTTTCACCCCATAATAAGACCTTTTGTGCCATTCAGGTGTCGATTTTATCCTGGCGAGCGATAGCGAGCCTGTAATTTAAGAGGATTTTTTTTCTACCGAAAAATGTACAAATTTATCTTGAAAGGGACTCAAGGGGGTATAATGTTTAGCTTGATGGAGGTCTAGGGAACAAAGTAAATACCTCCCCTTAAAGGCTTTTTGAAAATCGAGGTATCTAATATCTATACCGCTTTCCTCTCATCATATAGATTTAGGATATCGTGGAAGATTATCTAAAAGCTTTGTCAAACAGGAACGATTGTTGCGAAAACCGTGTTGGGTATAATTATGTACAGTAAGTTGTTTTCCTGCAAGTGCTTTACGAGTCTGTCTCTTATGATAGTGTTTCTAGTATTTTACACACAACTGAAGTCAAGCGGATTGGGCGATAGTTAAGGGGAGATTTCCACTGGAGGGATTTTTTTCTTGACCCCTTTCTCCCTCATGGTTAGCCCCATTGCTTTTGATATTATAAGACGTTCGCCCCTTTAGTTTGGCGATTTTAAGAACTTTCGCCCCATTTTTGTCAATTTTAAGACTTTTCGTGCCATTTAGGTGTCGATTTTTTCCTGGCGAGCGGTAGCGAGCCTGTAATTTAAGAGGAACCGGCCTTCAGCCGGGACATTTTTCTACCGAAAAATGTGCAAATTTATCTTGAAAGGGGGTCTAGGGGCTGTAATGTTAAGCTTGATGGAAGTCTAGGGAACACACTAAAAACCTCCCCTTAATAGGCAAGGCTTTTCTGCTTTTTTTGAAAATTGGGGTTACTTTCGCAATTTTCCACTCATCTGGCACAGGGGGGGATAGTGAGGGAGGTTATGGTGGTGGTGGTGGTGATATTGGTAGTGCTGGTGATGATATTAGTGGTGGTGGTGGTGATATAGGTAGTGTTGATGGTGATATTAGTGGTGGTGGTGGTGGTGGTGATAATGAGGGTGGTTATCGTGGTGGTGGTGGTGATATTGGTAGTGCTGGTGACGATATTAGTGGTGGTGGTGATATTGGTAGTGTTGGTGATGATATTAGTGGTGGTGGTGGTGATAGTGAGGGTGGTGGTGATATTGGTAGTGTTGGTGATGATATTAGTGGTGGTGGTGGTGATAGTGAGGGTGGTGGTGATATTGGTAGTAATGGTGATGATATTTGTGATGGTGGTGGTGATAGTGAGTGGTTATGGTGGTAGTGGTGATATTAGTGGTGGTGGTGGTGGTGATAGTGAGGGTGGTTATCGTGGTTGGTGGTGGTGATATTGGTAGTAATGGTGATGATATTTGTGATGGTGGTGGCGATAGTGAGTGGTTATGGTGGTAGTGGTGGTGGTGGTGTCAGGGGTGGTGATGACAACGAGAGGCTGGAGAAGAGGATCCTTATATTAATGGGGTTAGCTTATAAGATTAGGCTAAGAACTGCTGCCTAAGTAATAAGGACATTAGCTTCTTGGCTGGTAGGTGGAGAGATTTCCACTCGAGGGATTTTTTTCTGGACCTCTTTCTCCCTCATGTTTAGCCCCATTGCGTTTGAGATTTTAAGACGTTCGCCCTAGTAGTTTGGACATTTTAAGACATTTTGCCCCATTTCTGTCAATTTTAAGGCCTTTTGTGCCATTAAGGTGTCAATTTTTTCCTGGCGAGCGATAGCGAGCCTGTAATTTAAGAGCAACCGGCCTCCGGCCGGGACATTTTTCTACCGAAAAATGTACAAATTTATCTTGAAAGGGGGTCTAGGGGGTGTAATTTTAAGCTTGATGAAAACGTAGGGAACAAACTAAATACCTCCCCTTAATGAGGGTGATGGTGAAGACGATGATGGTGATAATGGTAATGATGATGATGGTGATAATGATGATAGCGATGGTGACAATGAGTAAAACGATATAAAAAAAAAAAAAAAAAAAAAACGATATTTAAAAAAAAACAAAAAAACGTATGCATGAATCCTCCTCTAAGAAGAAGTGTCAACAACCCTCGCAGTACCAGTGTCGTCCATTATATATTTTTGTTCTGGCTAATATTAAGCGATTTTATTCTTTTTAGAGCCTGCAGCAATTAGGGGGAGATTTCCACTTGAGGGATTTTTTTCTTTACCCCCTTTCTCTCTCATGGTTAGCCCCATTGCTTTTGATATTATAAGACGTTCGTCCCATTAGTTTGGCGATTTTAAAAACTTTCACCCCATTTATGTCACTTTTAAGAACTTTCGTGCCATTTAGGTTTCGATTTTTTCCTGGCGAGCGATAGCGAGCCTGTAATTTTAGAGGAACCGGCCTTCGGCCGGGAAATTTTTCTACCGAAAAATGTACAAATTTATCTTGAAAAGGGGTCAAGGGGGTGTAATTCAAAGCTTGATGGAAGTCTAGGAAACACACTAAAAACCTCCCCTTAACAGGCTTCGAACTCTTTCACTTACCCTTTGGACTACCACATATCTGTCTTAAAATGCACAAATTATCTAAACATAACTGAAAAAAAAAAAAAATGTCGGTACACAAAGGGTTAAGGATTTATTTGTCCATCAATCCAGCATAAAGAGTAATAATAACCTGATAATAACCTGATAATAACCTGATAATAACCTGATAATAACCTGATAATACGCGCGTAATGTGTGTGTGTTGTTCTTCTAGTGCCTCATAACCCCGTAATTTGCCGGACGTGTAATGTATGCGAGAAGTGCTAATAACGGGGTGATGATGATGGTGGTGGTGGTGATGGTTCCGTTAGGGTGGCGAAGGAGGATATTATTTGACCAGCTCGGGTTCTCTATATATGGGGGTGGGGGGGGGAAGAGTGTATTTATTTTCTCATTTGTGTATCTTATTTGTTTGTTTAGTTCCTCCCTAGACCTCCATTAAGCTTAAAAAACACGCCCCCAAGACCCTCCTTCAAGATAAATTTGTACATTTTTCGATAGAAAAATGTCGCCGGATTTCTCCATACATTGCTGGCGCGCTATCGCTCACCAGGAAGAAATTGACACCTGGATGGGGATAAACATCTTAAAACAGTAGGCTGAATGGAGCCGAATGGATACAACCCAGAGAAAGAGAGAAAAGGAGAGAAAAAAGCAGGTCGCCCCCCTTAAGGATTTCTGTGTATATAAATAAGTAACACTCCGTTCTTAACCCTTTCACTGCGGGTGACCTGGAATGTTTTGTCAATTTACAGCAATTTCCAGGCTTCAAAAGCCTGTAAAAACCGTAAAAATAGAGTGTCAGTGGGCGGGAGCGTGAGGGGCCCACCTTCGATCCTCAGAGCAGCCAGCGGCCCACTGAGGTAGACTGTGTCTCGCGTGGGTCTCTCACTGCCTCTCACAACAGTGTTGCCAAGCGAGCGAGTGCTAAAAAATAGCGGGTTTCCCGCGTTTCACTGGCACCGCTGCGGGTGAACCAGGCCACGTACGAGGCACGTTCTGGTCTCATTTTGAAGCTATTTTCGCCTAGTTTTCGGCAGAATACAGTTCATTTAATGCAGATGCTTGATTTATCATTCAGGAGTGCCTGAATATGCCCTAAATAGCCCAAAACACCCCGCAGAGAAAGGGTTAACATTAACTATCAATTACAAACCCCAATGTACTTGAATAAACTAATGAAAGCATATGGTCCTCCCGGGATTCGAACTCGGGACACCACACCCAGAACATAAGCATCTAAACCATTAAATCCAGAATAAAGAGTAATTTGTAATTTGTGTATTGTTCTTCTATTGCCTCATAACCCCGTAATTTGCCGGACGTGTAATATATGCGATAACTGCTAATAACGGGGTGATAATTATGATGATGATGGCTCTGTTAGGATTGTATCATACGAGCGCTTTTTCCCTCAATATTTATCCTTAACACTGGTCTGGCAGCTTATGAAGTCAACATTTAGATTAGGGCGGGTGCCCAACCCCGAAAGAAGTTGAAATAGGGGAGCTATCCCCCCGCCAAAGGCGGCTTTCTAGGGCCTTTCCTAGCTGATGCTGAAAAGATTGGGTTCTAGTCAAGTGGTGATGGGCTGGTCTATCAGAGTGAGAGCTGAGCGATCTCTGCCATACCCATAGCTTAGTCTGACTGTTCCTTTTACTTATATATCTTCTAGATCTCAAGTGACGACATCTTTTCCGTGGATTGACCTCCCTACTGCCAACCTAGAAGTTGGCAGATTGGGAGCCAAAGTGTCACATTTTTCCCTTGCCCCTCAACTTTCCCTCCATAATTGCTGAGGGGCACAGGGCCTTGGGTGGGGCTTTGGTTTCCCGGGCGTTTCCGCACCCTCCTCAGCTCCCTGCCTTGGAGTGGCTTCGGTCACCCGGGCTTTGTTCGTGGTAAGCAGGGAGGGTTTTGTGGGGGCGCTCGTTTATGGCCTTGGCCTTGCTCGAGACCTTGGGGCTGTTCGGCCAGACAGCCTGGGGAACAACAACAACAACATTTAGATTTTTTGGGTTACCTAAATTCATCTACCATCAGTCTAGTTTCCGATACCAAGGCTCGGAAATGTTGCCAGAAATATGTTGATCATCGAATGTTGACTATAAAGGCTCTCGTGTGATACCGGCTTAAGGGGAGATGGGCCGCTTTCTGGTCCCCCTTCTTCTTCATGCTTAGCCCTATTAGTTTTCAGATTTTAAGAGGTTTGCCCCATTAGCTTGTCGATTTTAAGACCTTTCACCCCATTTCCTTGTCAATATTAAGACCTTTCGTGCTATTTAGGTTAGGTTAGGTTAGGTTAGGTGTCGATATTGTTCCTGGCGAACCAGCACCATCACTATCACCACCACCCCAAACCACCACCACCACCACTATCACCACTAACACCACCACCACTATTACCACCACCATCACGATAAGCACCCTCACTATCCCCCACCACCACACTCATCACCACTACCACCATAACCACTCACTATCACCACCACCACCACTAATATCATCACCAACACTACCAATATCACCACCACCATAACCACCCTCACTATCACCACCATCATCACCCAACACCACCACCAATATCACCACTAATATCACCAATCTTGATTGGAACTTTGCAATTTACCGTCAGTTACAAAGGAACAGGGTATCTATATAATATTTTCGATTGTCTGTGTGTGTGTGTGCGTGCTTTATGCGTGGCCACATTTTTAAAGCTAGAGCGTTCATACTTGGTATGCATAGTAAGGGGGTTCCTAGGCAGGTTTTAGTGAAAAAATAGAATTCCCCAGGGTGAAAGGGACGGAGAAAATGGGCGCGAAATCGGAAAAATTGCCGTTTGGGGCAGAAGGAGGCCTCCGATCGAAAAGGTCATGGAACGAAAGTTGTTCGCAGCCCCCCAAAATGGGGGTACGGATGAGGTCAGATCCAAAATCGGAGGTCATTTAGCGGCCGAAATCGAGGTCGCCGTTTAATGAGGCACAGGGAGGTCGAGGCCGGTGATTATGGTAGTGATTGTGGTAGTAGTGATTGATGATGGTGATTATGGTAGTAGTAGTGGTGGTAGTAGTGATGGTGATTATGGTGATTATCCGGGCAACGCCGGGTACCCCTGCTGGTATATATATATATATATATATATATATTTTTTTTTTTTTTTTTTTTTTTTATATATATATACTATAGAGTATAATTATACAGTATATATAATATATATGTTACAGTCAGACTATGAAACGTAGTCATTTCGTGAAAAGACTAAGCATTTCAGTCAATCTGTGACATTACTGGTTACTAACTGGTTACTAACCTAATAGGTTAGGTTAGGTTAGGTAGGTTAGGTAGTTCAGGTTAGGTAGGTAGGGCAAACCCCATAGTTGCGTTCAAGCTCGTGAAAAGCAGATTGAGGTGTGTCATTGTGTGAGCAGTTTTCTTAATTTCATAAATAATAGGTAGAGATTAACCTAACCTAACCTAACCTAACCTAACCTAACCTAACCTAACCTAACCTAACCTAACCTAACCTAACCTAACCTAACCTAACCTAACCTAACCTAACCTAACACTCTGACTGTAACATATATACATGCATATGTTCGTAACTAGCTATCTACCTTGCCCATATATAAATATCGATACACCCATCAATAAAACAACCCTGTACCATAAAGCCCCTAGCATTTATTAGTTGATGTCTTCCTCTCCCCCCATAAACTTGTAGGGAATTCATTAGCGTCACTTAACCTGACAAATGACCCTTCTGAGCGCCGCCTGCTGTATATAGTATCTCACCTACCTTCCCTTCCCTCCCTCCTTCCCTCCTTTCCCTTCCTTCCCTCCCTCCCCTCCCTCCCTCCTTCCTTCCA